>SMDT01000114.1:0-213645 GCA_005392925.1 Aquilaria sinensis
ATATAAGAATAATATACAATAATACATTGAAGTTGCTAAATGAACTAGAACTTAGTGTTAACTAGCCGTTACTAACTTATGATCAATTTGTTTTGTACTAATTTTGATTTGTTATGGTACTTTTTCTTATATAAAGTGATTATATATAAAAAAAAATCATTTTATTGAAACTTTACATTTCAAAATTGTTGTTAACCAACCCAAACTAAACCGGCATATAGTAATGATAGGTTGAGACACTGTTAGCAACAGTGGACCTTTGTTAATTTTAAATCTAATATTCGCTATATATTTACAGCTGAATTTTTTAGAGATAGTTACTTGTCACTAATTAGCGTACTTTGAGCCATCACAATAAACTAGTTGCTAGAGACAACTAACACGAAAAAAAGATGCAAATAGACAAAGAACAAGGAACCAACTAATTTGCTTGAGATTGGCTATGGTGGGTGAAAACAAGAAGGAAGAAGGTGCGAGAACACTTCTTAGTTTGTCCTGGTATCAAGAAATCCTAGCCCGGCTTTGGTAAGGATATTCCAAAGATTAATTCTCGATATATCCGTCGGTTGGTTGCTGCTGACTTTAATTATAAACATTTAGCCGTATATAATTTTAATTTCTTTTTCATATTTACGTCAGATTTACATGTTAGGAAATATGCTACATTATTTCTCTTATACATACATTTTTTATATATGCAGACACACACATATACATACGTACATATGTACATCCATATACATGTACATACATACATATATATATACATACACACACATGTATAGTTAAATTGTCACTTCTATATATAATTGAGTTGTAACGAATTCTCGTTAGGGTATAACACCATAGTAAAAATGTCATACAACTTAGTTACAAAATTATAAGGGCATGTTATAACTTAGTTGCAGAATATATACATACATATAAAATTGTATATATCATAGACGGACTCTACACATTAGGCATGAAAATTGTCAAAATAGTAAGCTGAAATATAGTAATGATTTTTGTGATATTTGAGACAAATGTACATATTTTATAAACAATATTGTCTCTTTCTTTCTGATGCTCCATATATCAAAAAAATTGCAAAAAAAGGAAAATATTTTTATGGGATAATGACAATTTGCCCGTTGAGGTATAGGTAAAATAACACTTTGTCCTTACCTTTTTAATATAGTCCGACAACAACTTTTGAAATTTTAATTTAGATATTATGGTAGTTATCTTAAAGTAATTTCAATTTGTATAGTATTTTTTTAATAGTTAATAGACATTTTAAATTATCAATTTTTTCTTTCTGTATTTCTTTTAAATTTTTAAATGTTAGTTTTTTAAATATCAATTAATTATAAAAAATAGTATATAGATTAAAATTAATTGAAGATGATAACCCTACAATTTAAATTAAGATTTCAAAAATTGCTCAATAAAAAGGTAGGAGGTAAAGTGTATATTTCTAAAATAAAAGGGATAAAGTGTAATTTCACTAAAATCTCATGGGTCAAATTGTAACTAACCCTATTTTGAAGTTTGGTAAAAATTATACTCCCCATCCTGACGTGATTGACGGGTGAGCGTTGTTGGCTGAGTGAGGATCACTCAATTAGGGCCAATTTGTTTGAGTTAAAGTCAATTAATTTTTTTTGATTTTTACATCTTTTTTATCTGAAATCAATTTTATTTGAAAGTCAATGTTATGTAGATACAATAATCAATTTGAAAGTAAATTTTTATGATATTGTTAAATTTTTGTGAATTTTTCTTTTTTAAGGCTTAAAACTAATAAAATTCATAAAAATTTAGCAAGATTATAAAAATTATATTTTCAATTGATTATTGTAATTACATAATATAGACTTTTAATTAAAATTAGTTTCAAGTAAAAAGTTGTTTTCCTAAATGTCTGCTAAAGTTTTGCAATCATATGTAAATATTTAGTATTAAATTTGACAGAGTGACAAACGGTTGGCGACGAGGATGAGTTAATATAGAAATATACTTCACAAAGAGGAAAAATAAAAACTTAAATGCTTCATTAGTTATAAAAATAATTCTACAGTTTCAATTTATTAATTAGAATATAGTTACCGAGAATCTTAAAATGGTTATCTTCGCTCTTTTATCTTTTTCTATAAATTAAGTTAATGCTGCTTAAAAGCTAGTAGTTTATCATCCAAAGTTATCAAATGATAAATTTTGTTTTGAGAAATAATAAACTTTTTACAAAATGTTTAATGTTTTTTGAGTAAAAAGGAAAATTCATAAAAAAATATATATATATGTTTTCAGGAATAAAAATTTAAGTGCTTTTCAAATTTGTAAAAAATTCACTTACTAGTGTAATTTTTTTTAAAAAAGTCTAAATCAAAATAAAATAAAAGGATGTGGTTACTTTCTGTGTTTCCGTGTTCAAACCGCGCGATTGAGATACTAATATACTAACCGATTTTTTAAGATATACTAATGGAAATTTAAACTGCATTGGAATCTAGAAATTTCGGTTTCTTGCCTTATCAGACGAAAACAATCTTATTGTTTGAGAAATTTCAGTCGTAACTCATTTGCTAATGGTAGATTCCAATCAAATAAAATATTCGACTTGTCTTCTGTCTCACTGTCCTTAACTCAAAGGTTTTGTGTGATTTGGTGAGTCAAGTTTAGGTATCCCGGAGAGATGCAAATAGAGCATCGTTTTTTTTTTCTAATACTGAAGAATCAGCTATTATAAGGAAGTTAGGATGAATTGATTACATCATAGTAATGGGAATGCCTGCTCATTTTAAACCCTAAAAAGCGACTAAATTAGCACCAAATGACATCTTTTGATATTAGGGCCCCAGGAGCTTGGTTTCTGGGTTCATGTCCCCAATGCCTCAAACATTTAGGCTAGACGTGCGAGACATATCCTACTCATTTTAGATTAAGGAACAATTTGATTACTGAGTGTGTCTTTTTTTAAAAAAAGTATGTGAAATGTTTTTGAAATAGGCTATAAGAGAGTAGTGACAAATTATTCATTGAGGATGTTAATGATTAGAGAATTTTTACATTTGATGAATGTTGACCGTCAAATATATCCAATTCAGTTCCAACTTTACTCATTGTTTCGACTCAAATTGTAAATAATTTAGGATTAAAGTCTAATCCAAATTCTAAAATCTTAAATATAATTTATGTCTTAGTTAGATGTTATTAGTCAACTGTTACTATGGAAAATGAAGGGGTTTTTACTACTTATGCATCAACAGACAAAACCCGCTCATTCTCTGGCAAGAATTTTGTGTTGTGGATGTCAATGCTATGGCACATACCTTTAATGGTTGTTCTCTATGTGTATGGAAAGAAACGTTGGTGATATATTTGCCTCTAAAAATACTTGATGCCCGATTTGTTCCCATAACATAAGTTTAATGGCATATTCCCATTTAAGCTAAATATTAAATAATTTTTTTTTCTATTTTTGTATTTTACCCATAAGGCACAAATAAACATTAATTTGCAATGAGAATTATTTTAATATCAATTGTTACCTTCATTTGATTTTGATCTCTATCAATAATTAAATTCTAGCTTACTATCTTGTTTTCTTTTAACGATACCTTACCCTACAAAAATACAATGAATAACCACATTTCCAACTAGAGACCTTTGAAAATTTCCAACGATAGCCATGGTAAATAGCGAGAGTTGTTTCCAACTTCTTACCTGTTGGAAAACTTGAAATCCTATTTATGTCCCCTTCATATTGTTTTTATGTTATATATAAATAAAATAAAGTAAATTTTATATAGTTATGGAAAAAGGGCGGATGTAAAAGATGGAGATTAGCCGTTGGGAAAGAAATATTTTTTTTCCAATGTCTTTGGGCCATTGGAAACTCCGAATAAATGAAACGTTGTTTTTTTTTTTTTTTTGTTTTACAAGTATTAAACGGCTTGGCCGTTATACTCAAATTAAAACACCTTCCTCCAGCATCGAGGTCTAGTCTACATCCTCTCAGCTGGTTCTTCGTTCCTCTCTCTCACAAGCACACACATGCATGTTTTGCCTCATATCTGGTTGTGGGCTTCCAACATTGTTGTTTCTTCAGCCTAATTTGGAAGATCTAGTGCCAAGAAACATGGTATTTCGCATTTGGTTTTTCAGTTTTTTTAGATCTATGAGCTCTGTGGAATGAGTTGAATTTTTTCCTTGTGTTTCACAGTTTGGAGGCTTACCCACTAATCTCCCGCGTTCATGGTTAGATTTAGAGGTAAGTTGTGGAAGGATTTTTTTCCCTCTTGTTTATTCATTTTTTTTTTTGCAAAAATAATGAAAAAATTTTAGGTTTTGAAATGTTTTAAATGTTGGTGATTTGTCATTGTTGTTGTTTTTCATAGAAAGCAATCAATTTACCCATTGATATAAGCCACTTCTTCAATTTTTTTTAATTTTTATTAAATTTAAGAACTAATAAAAATATATAGCTTGTTTGATTTGATTCACTTGTTTGAGTCGGCATGTTTTGTGTGTGCGTGTATCAGCCACAGAAAAAATAGATCTATTTAAGACAAATGTATGTTTGAAGTGTGAAGCTTTTAATGAATGGAAATTAATAAATACAAAATATTTTTTAATTAAAACTATCCAATCTAAAATAACACATAAGTTTAATTTCTCAATAAATATGGGTTAATTAAAAGTGTTTCTATTTTTACGTGTGTGAGTTATCTTCTCTGCTTGTTAATGTTGCTTTATGTGAGGTTTTTTACGTATCTATAGTGGGTATTTTAGATTTTGTGTTCACAGTTTAGGAGATAGATAAATGGTAACTTGTTTACATTTGCAGTATAGTAGTTGGATGTATTACAATCACTTTTTTCCATGGCAAATTAGATAAAAAGAAGAGTGAGAGACTGATGTTGAGCAATTTATAATATTTTTCTATTCTAATCTAGGCCATATGAATCATGAAAAAATACATTGTTCATGTAGGAGATGTGTAAAAAATTGCGATTGAACGATTATGATGAGGTTAGAGTTCACCTGTACAAGTGAGGGTTCATACCTTGTTACTTAAACTAAATAGCTCAAGGTGAGCCATAATCCCCCGGTACAGTCCCCTAATAGTTCTGATTGGTGTGGGCAATATAAATACAGTTCAAATGCGATTCCGTAGGTCCTGATGGTGCTTGATGCTGTTGGACCAAATCACTAGCTGAACTCCAATGAAATGGATGAACAACCTAACAAAGGTTTTAGCCAATTTTTTGTGTTATTGAATTCGGCATCTACACATCTATAGGGTGGATGCACTACAAAAAAAAAATGCAATTTATCTATAGAAGCATATACCAATGGATGCAATAAGTGTTGGTAGAATCAAAATGTAAAATGCTATACTAATGGGAAAACATCCATTGGTAGAAGGACAGATAGTTTTCTAATAAATAGCATTAATCAGTTGGTATATACTTATCTTTTACTAACAAATTTTATTGAACCATTAGTATAAGCCTTATGAGAATAAGGGAAAAAAAGGGAAAAATTGGCACTCCAAGTGATGAGAACTTTTTAGGCTCGCGCACAAATCTTTCTCACTATAGTCTGTAAAGTCGAGACCTTTCTTTTCCCAAGAACCATCCCAATTCTCAGCGACGTCGACAACTGTTAGTGTTGTTGCCACAGGCCAGCGCTGTCGATGTCGTCGTTGACGCCACCGAAAATGCTTCTCCCAATTGCCGCCTGATCACCAATTCTCACAATCGCCACCAACAACTTTCAGAATTCTCATGCCACTGCTACCCAACCCGTTCTTGATCACTGTTGGTACTCACCTAATCAACGCCAAACTGTCCTAATTCTTAGCGACGTTGACAACTATCAGTGTCGTTGCCACGGGCTGGCGCCGTCAACATCCCTGTTGACGCTGCTAACAACATTTCTCCCAATTTGCACACCGTCGCTGCTACCCGACTCGATCGTGATCACTACTGGTACTCACTATCAATTCCTCAATTTTTTTTTTCTTATAGTCACCGCCGTGTTTACATAATCGAACCTTCCTAATTCTCACCATCGCTAGTCAATTGCTTCACTCAATGGAGGATGCTTCTCTCGGTGGAGCATTGGTACATCAAGAAAGAAATAACAAGATTATATCGAGCAAGTTTTTCATTCAATTTTATTATCTTTTTCTTCATAATTTGAGGGAATTCATGGTTTCATAATTGTCTTCTTACTTTCAATTTTTGTATTGTATTGGGAATAACATATGATTCACAAACAATTAGAACTCTGCTATAGTCGGAATGGATATGCAAGAAAATTCTATTAGCTCCTGAAATTTTGTTTGCAATTTGTTATGGGTACATATCACCCCTAAAATTTACCTTGTTTAAATGGCATAAGGCTGTATATATGAAAGGTTAGTTTTTATTTACTCTTATTCAACACTTGGAGGTGATATCTGTAAGAGTAAATTTTGTTTGTATTTGATTTTTATACTTGGTTGTATAGGACATTTAAAGTCTGGATGCATTTGATTGGGATAAATGAATAGGAAAATTGTGGAAATAGTAGAAGTAGTGAATGACAATAGAAGATTTTGGTATCTAATAGACTAACATGCACATTTATGAAGATAGTTGCACAGGTTCCTTTCTTTAGATAGAAAAGAAGTTTTTCCTTTCAAAGGCTTATTTAGATTTACTTGTCCATTTGTATTCCCATGTTTAACCTTTTCCTTGGAGTGGTTTCTAACTTGATTCCTCATGCACTTTCTATCTTTTATGGTGGAAATTGTGAATTTACATGATTGTTTGACTCCTCACAAACTTTCTATCCAATATATCCATTAATTACATAGTGTGGATTTACATGATTTAAGGCCTTGGTTATGACTTGGTACTTATTTGTTTGTGTTTTGTGGAATTTTCTTGAGATTTGGATTCTTATGGCCTGACTAAAACATGAGCGTTCTTTCTTTCTTTTTTTTCTTTAGAATCATTTTATATGATATGTTTAGAATCATTTTATATGATATGTATTTTTGTTTCAGTTACATCTATTCCCTGATTGACAACTAGGTAGACCTCGTCATTTTGGTATTTTCATAAAGATAACAAATATTATTCTTAGCTTGTTTTTCTCTGTTTATTTGACTGGACTGTTACTTTATTAGATTTAGTTGTTTTCTTTTGTTGCCATTTGATTCCTAAAAAACTAGGTGTGTTTAATGGCCAAGTAAAATAGGACATATGGAATGCTGAATAGAAAGTTTTAGAAAATTTGTATACTGAAGTTTTACATACAGAGAAATAAAAATTGTGCAGGTAATCTATATAAGTTTATAAAACTAAAATTTGCATGCTAATGTTTATAAATTAAAAGGACACCTAAAAGGTGCAAACAAACAAGGGTGTTGTAGGTCATGCAATTGTTGGGAACTACTGCAAGCAAAATGATAAAGCCGCTGAAAAGGGTGTAGGGAAAAGGAGGAAGTAATTTGCTAAAAAATATAGCCACATAAACATGGTTGACATGTAAAATTAAACTTCATGTTTGTAATTGAGCTTAGATACATATGAGTCAAAATTTATGATCATGAAATTGTTACGTTTACAAACAAAATTCTCATTTCACCCACCGTCAAATGCATCAACTAAAATATAGGTAATCAGTGACTTGAATGACAAATGGAGGACCTAGAAGAATACCCTAAAGTATCGCTACTTCGATCCTAGTTTGATCAAGGACCAAATTATTGCAAATGTGAATGATGCACGAGTAGATGAAGGGCAATTTAAGTCACTTGTCAAGTATTGGTTTACAAATGAAGCTAAGGTACGTATACAATTACTTGTAATATTTTTATTTGCCTGTTCAATTTTTTTCAGCTCTACTTTTACATGTAATGCTATGCATGTTACCTATATTATTGTTTTAAGTTTTTACTTTTGTGTAGAAAACTAGTGAGACAAATAAATTGAATAAATCAAAGTTGAAGGAGCCTCATTCTGCAGGAACTAAAACATTCGCTCGAATCATTCATGAATAGGTAAATTATTTTTATTGAAAAACCATAAGTAAATGGTTATTTGTATTAGCTTACAATGGTTGATGTGTTGCATATTATTTTTTATTGCGCATAGGCAAAGTGAAATAATGGTGTATGGCCATCTCGTGCTAACATATATATAAAAACTCGTACAATGAAAAATGGAAACTACGTGACTCCAGAGGTAGCTGAGTTTGTGATATCAATTCAAATCTAATAACTTTCATTTTATTGCTTTGAACAAGTTTCATGATCTTGAACTTATACAGGTTCTCCCATGACATTAACAATGAATTCACGTATTTATTTATAGGTGCAAGAGGCAATAAAATTAGATATCAATGCATTTGGTAATACACAAGAGGCAACCACTAACAATGTTTGGGTTGGGGATGTGTACTCAAAATATAAAGGCCCTGAGAAAAAAAGGACATGTTAGATGCCTAGGAAAGATTCCAACAAGCAGAGATACAACTCCTTCAGAACAAATAAATTCAGAAGTTAATCCTCAAATTGCTCAATTACAAAAGACGTGGATTGCCTAGTAGCAACATTTAATTAGATATATCCTGATTTTTCATTGGAGACTCTTACCAACATAGTCCAAAATGAAGAGGTATGTTGTTTCAAATACGAGTTATAAATTTGGTCAAACTGTACAATAAAGTTCTACCAAACTTAAGTGATTAAATCTATGTTTTCTACCAATTCATGTAACAAGTGCCCACAAGTTCAGTGCTCCTGAAAATTCTTCTACTTTGCCTAACGCTGGAAATCATAGATCGTCAAGTGGAAGTAACCATACAAATAGTATGCATCTCATAAAAATTATTTGCTCTACTTCTCATTTATGGAATATGTATTACTAGTTACCAAGCGTTGCTCCACCATTTTTCTTTTCATTTCGTTACTATACACATCTAGCATTTGTTTTTAGTGTTCCAATTTTCTGTCACTTCTAGTGTGGAGATTGATTTTTTAGTAGGCTAAATATTTTACACTTTTCTAGCTTCGAATCTATTCTTTTTTTTTTCTATAACCTTTTCCTTAGTTTGCTCTAGTATTGTTTATGTTTTTCTTGATTTTTTTGCTTGTTTCCATTGTGTCTTCTGGGCAATTGTTGATTCCTATAGATTGAAAGTAATTGCTTGGCTTTTATTTTTTTAGGTGCATGAACAACTTCTGATGTATATATATCATAAGAATTAATGGTGGAAGAGCAGCACGAACTACTCCTTATTTTTTGTGCTAGTTAGGCTTCAAATGCCCCAATCTTGCTTTTTTGGGCATAAAAGGTTTTTTTGTATACATGATAGTTATATATGGATGTTTGAAAACTACAAACTTGTTTCTAGTGCTAGTTATGGTTGTTGGATATTATTTGAAGGATGAGACTCATTGTAATGACTTTGATTTCACTTAGCATTTTATCAATAAAATTAATTTTATGAAATATGTTGTGATTATATAATAATAATAATAATAATACAACGGATGTACTGACAAATGTAACTGTTGGTATAGGGTTACCCAGGTTGCCATATGTCCATGATATACTAACAAATACAATTGTTGGTACAGGTATGCCATGGTTGCCTCGTGTCCACTTCTACTAATGGAAGAAAACTGTTTGTATATCTCTTTACTAATGGTAGAGTATCCGTTGCTATAGGTTTTTAGCCTACTCCAATGGACACCTCATTCATTGCTATAACCCTCTGGCTACGGTGTTTTTACCAATGGAGAGCTCTTCCGTTGGAGCATCCCTCCAGGTGTTATACCAACGGATTTTCAGCTTTTACTAATACTTTCCATCCATTGATAAATGACATTTTTCTTGTTGTGATGTGATAAGCATTCTAAGCAATCCACCACAATTAGGTTGTTGAACATTAAATTAGAACATCATATGTCGAGGAACAGTTATGATGGTACCGCAGCTTTGATGAAAAAGAAGCAACTTAGTAAAAGTAAGATGTCATCCAATTAGTATGAAACAAAGAAATTGGTTTCACAACTAGGTCTTTCTCATATTAAGATTAACGCATGTTTGAATGACTACATATTGTTTTGGGAAAATGACAAAGATGCTACAAGTTGCAAGTTTTGTAGTTCGTTTTAGTTTAAAATCAAGAAGACTAGAAAGGGTAAAGATAGACCGAAAAATACCATGCACTATTTACCACTAACCCTTCTACGCCAATAGTTATATGCATCGTTTTCAATGGTAGAGCACATGAGGTGATACAAGGAGCAACACCTAAGCCAAATGTTCTAAAGCATCCTTCAATTTCAACATGTTGCACCCTGACATCACTGCCTGGGGAATACCCTACCCAACATGTTAATCCCACTTAGACACCTGAGTTCAACTAACATATATGTGTTGAAGCTGGAGTGGTTTAGGAGAAGACAACAAGTTGAGCTGGAGTATGTGTATAGATTGCTAGGCATTCCTCCACCTACATTTGCCTAAGACAATCCCAATGATTTGGGATCAGATGATGATGAGATGAGGTCTGTCGAAGTTCCTGTTGGATGAGGCATATCACTTAGATATTCGTGTTTTATCAAACTATAGTCCATGACTAGGATGACTAAATGACTATATACATTGACGTTGTTTGACTATTGCTATGATGGTTAATTAGCATAACAATATTTACATTATTAGGTGTAAGATTATATAATGTACTCTATTTTTGTGGATTTATGTGGATGTGTGTTACTTTAAGTGGACAACTCTTTTATTTAGATGATACATTCAATTGAAGCAGGTCTTAATTAGAATGAATTAACACTGCAAATGTAACCAAATTCTGGAAATCACACTTTCCAACAGTCTGGGCTGTTACAAAATTGTTCTTTGGATTCCAACAGCCTTGGAAACCAAACATGGGGAAAAACTTACAACAAATTCATTTTAACTTAACTTACCTAAATCCAAAATGACATGTTTTTATTTTTACATTTTTTGTACTTGGAAACAATTTCATTTGAAAGCTAATATTATTTAGATGTAATAATCAACTAAAAGTAAAAATTTTATAATATTATTAATTTTTTATAAATTTTTTTAATGAATTATTACACATACATAATATTGGATTTCAAATAAAATTAGTTCCAAGTAGAAAAATGTAAAATTAAAAATAAACCATTTTAAATTAAGTTGATTAATTAAATTAAAATGAATTGACTTAAACTGATGTAATTTATATATATAGGTTTTCATTTTAATCCACCGGAGAAAAATTTTAGCAGAGATACATCGAGAAAAGGAAACCCTAGCCACTCTTCACCTGTTTTCTTTGCATTGCCTACCTCTTTTCTTCTTTGCACCTCTAGTGGGGTTTGTATTCCAATCCAACTCTGGCTAATTGATTCGTCAGTCTTTATTCCTCCTTATCAACAACCCTTGTCTTTATTTTCATCATTTTTTCTTTCTCTTTCTCCTTCACAAAACTCATTATCAGCATTAGGAGAAGCATCTTCTGGTTCTTCCAGATGGTCTACGGTGATCAATTAGGGTGATCCATTTTCGGTGTTAATGGATCAGGCAAAGACTGAAGGTAAGGGTGAAAGGATTTGACCCTAATTTGAAACTTGACTTTATTTTTTTGGTTAAGGTCATGTCAGCAAAAGAAATAATTGTGATTTAGGTTGACATGAAATCGACCCGATTTAGAGAATTTAAAATCAGGTTGATTCAGGTCAAACTCGAATAAACCCAAATTAACCCGATTCTTATTCCCATCCTAGCCTAACCCATATACGCACTTATAAATCCCTAACATAACCTCCTTAACCCTGATCCACTTACAGGCAACCTTCACTCACTCTCACTTCATTGCCTTAGTTTGTTGTTCGCTGTTTGCCCCCGGCCTCCCTCACTCAGCCTTGGAATTAAAAGGATTGCAATGGAATTGATGGGATAGGATGAAAAAATTTCCCGACAGCCATGGGAGGTGGCGACAAGAAAGGACTTGCATGGTGGCTCAAGACTTGGGATATGCTGAGAAGAGGGACGAAGGGTACATCCGACGGCTGAACCAAGTTTTGAAAGACCCTTGGCAAGATTGGCAGATTGTTGATATTTGCTCAATTCATGTAATTAAGGGCAATAAAATGTCCTTGGAAGGTGTTGGTTCCTTGCTAGCTAATTGATTAAGAAATTAGTATATTGTTTTCGTCTGTGTATTAGTTTATTGATGAATATGGAAAGGAATTTGATTATTATTTGTTATATTTTCTTACATTTATTGGTGAAATAGGCAAATTGAGCCATGAGAGGAAGCCATTATCATCAAGATTCCGTTGTCACCCATTGTCACCAAGATGTCGTTGTCGCCCTTAGATTGTCGGCAATAGGCAACAATGGTGATGATGTGTCGGGTAAACTCAAGTCGGCCCTAACCCTATGTTTTAGGGTTAGAGTTGGCTTGAGTTGGGAACTTAAATTAGTTCAGTTCAAGTTAGAAACAACTACTTATGGTTTTCTTTTTAAAAAAAATTATTTGGGCCAAACCCAACTCAAAAACTTGATACTTACAGCCCTAGCTGGAGGGTGCATGAAAAACTGCATGCGTCAATGATAAGATATTTTTTAATAATAGATCGAACGATAATGTCAGATTTTTTTTATATTTTCATTAAATTAGACTTTATATTGATTGATCTACTATTAAATGTTGATCTGTCTTTTAATTGGTTAAATAGTATATTATTCAGTTTGGCTGTTTGGTATTTGTCTATTTGGGTTTTGTTCTAGTTACTTATCAGTTATCTATTTCAAATTAGAACATCTTTTGTCATGAAAAAAAAATTTAGTAACTTTTTCTTTTTCGAGAAAAAAAAAATATTCGTAGTTTGTATTTTCCACGTTAACAGATAATGTTCGTTTTAGCCGAAGCATGTCTCATCATGCCCACGACGATCACTAAGAATTGACGCAACAACCAAGAAAGTTGCTCACTAGGAGATCATATAACTATGCAACCCATCAGGACGGAGCAAAAGTTGCTACTCCAAAAGGCAAGCTCCACGACCAGCCATGGCCTCCTCAACTTGGCTCGGCAGCGACAGCAGCAACAAGTACAACCTGTTCCTCAAGATCGTCCACTCCGGAGGGCTCGTCGAGCTCTACGACGGGCCGGTCCCCGCCCTCGAGATCATGGACCGGAACCCTAGATGTGTTGTGGCAAAGCCGTCCATTTTCCAAGAGCCCTGGTCCGTGGTCCCTCCGGATACCCTCTTGATGCCGGGCCAAAAGTTCTACGTCGTGCCAATCAGCACCGTGCGGAAGCTTCAGCGACGGTCCATCTCCGGCCGTCACAAAAACCCTTCGCAGCCCTTCGGCGGCAAGCAACCGACGTCCGGAAAGGGGCAGAAGGTGAGCATGGACTCTGATACGATCATTCTAATGAAGATTCATGATTCGAGATCGGATCAAGTTGGGAAGCGCGGCCGAGGATACGAGGGTTTCGATGAGGACGACGAGGAGGAACTCTGTTGCGACAGCTGCTTTGCATGGTTGTTCTCTGGAAAAGACGACCACCAGAACGGAGATCATCTGGGAGATCACAGAAGCAAGCAAATGAGGACGAGATCAGTTAGCTTCGGATCATCTTCTTCTGAAACCGCGAGGCTGAACAAGACAAAGGGAAACAACAACGCAAATCCGTCGCAGAAACTGCGACGTTCGACTTCTGGCAACAGTTGGCAACCAAGTTTAGAGAGCATAACTGAGGAGTGATCTTCTTCTCCATCATCAGTTGGTCCAACCATTGGATTTTGTAAGTATGGACTGCTTACATGTATAAATAATATCTACAATGTTTTAATAATATTATTTCTTAGGTAAAGTTTTCTTTTTATTACAAAAGGGTAGAAGGGTTAATAAATCTTCACTCTTTCTAAGGATATGTGCAAGTAAAAACATTAACGATGATTATTATTAGCAACTAAGGATACTAAAACTTATAAGAAAGATGAGAAAAACTGGCCGATGATTCGGTTGGTAAATTATTAGTTTTTTCCTTTTTGGCGATCGACTGATGAATAAAATTCGGTTGCCAAAAACCTAATGGCCAGGTTCTAGCAACCGAATGATGACTAATTGATGACCAATTGCGGCTGATAACAATTGATTTGTCTATGGATAACTATGTTCTGCATTCAATAGGTTAGTTACAGTTGTTTGTAATTGATTATTTATAACTTAATTTTTTGCCTATTTTCAAGTGCCAAATGCGATATCTCCTAAAAATTTCTGCCAATTGTGACATTGTATTTTTTAAAAATCTTCCCAAAAGACTTTGGACACAATGAACAGCTGCGAAGCACCTTTGGTTAAACTCTCCAAAACTCATGCATGAACCTGTTAGTAGCTAGACGAACTACTAAAGCTAGCTATTTGAATACATTAGATGCCCCAATTAACCCTTAATTCACAGAGTTTAAGCTAATTAATTGATGATTGATGCCAACCAAACCTGGTCTTGGTTTTGGTCGAGAGTGCTATAAGATACAAATGGGCTTAATTAGTAAGCAACTAGATAGTGTCCACTAACTATAGATAGTGTCCACTAACTATCACCAATTGCACAAACATGAAACAGCTTTCTGTTTCTAGTGTTATTTTATGTTCCACAAAGCTTCCCATCTTACTCAAATTTAACCCTAAAATGGTAAAACTTAGAACACACAAACTTATTAACTAGTAAGCTAAGTTGCTTGAGTAACAAGTAACAATCTCCATTAATCCCCTTTCATTGCTCCTTATGCTTTGTGAGGAAATCATAATTCCCACTTACTATTCAAGACATAGGATTCCAACCTTAAATCAAAATTTAAAGTTGTTCTTCTCAAAGAAAAACCTACATGGTCAATTTTTAATTGTTCTTCTCAAAGAAAAACCTACATGATCAATTTTTAACGCCCCCTTGGGTGTAACTACTACTTACGAGTGTTATGCATATTTTTTCAAATGTAAGCTAGTTGACAAAGGAAATTTAGTGTACAACTAATGAACACTTCTATTCCTAGGATATAAAATAAATATGAAATTAAAGCGTACTTGATTATCACTGAAGAATTGAGTGATAAACTCTTTGATAAAAGACGCCACTTTTAGGATGTTACGGAATACATAACTTATTGCGAACACCAAGAATCATGTATTCAATTAACTTGAAAACAAGTAACTAAATATGTGGTTCATACCCAATGCTTAACCAAAATTCTCTTGATAGTGATAGAGAAGTGTGTGAGGTGACAAAAAAGAAATAGAGCCTCCAGAAGTTTTCTATAGTCATATTTGTACAATTCTACTGCCCTCTAATTATAAGAGTGAATTTGCACTTATGGAGTGTTATAGCCTTTTATAAAAAAGTCACAACTCTTTATTAAGTGTTGTACTAATTCACCAAAAGGTATCCTTATCCACTCATAACTTTTTTCCTTAAAATAAGCTTCTCTTAAAAGAAATATGTTGGTTCAGCCATAGAGTCATAATTCTTTTAAGAGTTGTGTATTCTACCTCTCCAATGGTCATATGTGATGGCATGGGCATATCCTTTCATCTAATGGTCATATCCCTTTATAATATGAGTAGTTATGAGATGGTTATTAAGCAATTATCCCATGTGTTAAGTGGTACATGTACATGTCACATAATCACCACATGACATCTTCCTATTGATTCCAAGGTGATAATTTATCACACCTGTGAGCTACATCATCCTAACAACTTAACTACCTCTAATTAATATTAAAAGCAATAATGTGAGTTGGTGTAAAAGCACCGATATTATGGTGTGACCACACAAATTAGTAGTCAAACAAGTATATCTTAGTGTGCCCATAAAACTTAGCAATCACTCTTGTTAAGTAAATTTTAACAATTGAAGAGTCAAACTATACTATGAATTGTTGTTGCTCTTGTGATTGTTTTGATCGTGTTTTGACACTACAAGAGATGAAGGTTTTTGAGATAACAAAAACCGTAGAAAAAGTGTAGGGAATTACTATTTTCTATAATAAAAACCATAGGACAAGACTGTATGAATGTCCATGCCGAAAAAAGAAAGTGTAGGACAAGTGTAGAACTGTCTGATGAATTTTTTACACCAATAATCCTACAGTTTTGATATATTTAATACTTACATTTTTTTGACAATTTTTGTCTAACAGTTTTCTGACACAACTGTCCTACGGTTTTGTGACAATAAGTGTCCTATGGTTTTGTGACAATTAATGTACTATGGATTTGTGACATTGTTTGTCCTATGCTTTTCTGACAATTAATGTCCTACGATTTTGTGACATCTGACTTATTTCTTCTTTTTTTTTTTGGGAAAACAAAACACATAGATATATCTATATATAGTACATTATATATTAATATTATATATACATATACAAATAGATGTAGTGTACTACAAAAAAAGTCAATTACTAATAATATACTACAAAAAAAGTCAATTACAGTTAATAAACAAGCTAAAACATTTCCATTCTAATGAGATCAACTAATAATAGTCAACTGGATGCAGAGTCAGGCTTATTACCGCCATCTCATCGGGTACTGCCATCATCATCACATGGAGTCGAGGATCTAATTTAGAACTCAACTAAGATAGTTGATGTAGGTATGATATCTTGCTGGATCAATTTGTTCATCACAGCATTCACTGCAATTTTGGTATCTGGCT
This sequence comes from Aquilaria sinensis, assembly GCA_005392925.1. Classification (NCBI taxonomy): domain Eukaryota; kingdom Viridiplantae; phylum Streptophyta; class Magnoliopsida; order Malvales; family Thymelaeaceae; genus Aquilaria; species Aquilaria sinensis. The sequence continues at coordinate 16,756 of SMDT01000114.1, forward strand.
AGCTAGGCTAGCTAGCCCGACACTGCTCATAAACCTCCACCTAGAGCTTGGTCAAATCGTGCCGCAGTTGGGCATTGTCAGCCCTTAACCGAGCAATCTCGGCCGAATCAACACATGGCAGCTAATGTAGTTAGTAAGAAACAGTAAGAAAGGTAAAAGTGATAAAAATTAACAAACAAAGTTAAATCAGAATGGAAAATACCTGGTTTGGTCCAAACGTATGGGGATCAGTAAGGCAAACTGGAATACCCAATAGTCAACCCTTCTTTGATAGGCCTTGTACCTTACTCGACAACAGTGCATCCAATGGCGGTCGGTCATTTGGATTTGGGTATTTTTGCTAAACCTTTTGCATGTATCCCTCCTACAATAAAATGAAATTAAATTTAGTAAAAACACTTTATATATATGTAAATGTCATTAGTCGTGATGTATGAAACTTTATTACCTTAAGCTAATGAGCAATCGGATCAACAAGCTAATTTGTCTTCTTCTGAGTGTTAGTTTGAATCCACCACTCATCAAATGTTGGCTCGACTTTATCCTGCTATTTTTTCTGAGCATTTGACGTGTGGTTAACAAATCAAGTAATTGGTAATGTATTATGAAAATTGTAATGTAAGTTAAAGGAATGGAAAAGTTGTTACCATATGACCCCAATGCATCTCACCTGGGATGGAGCCCTTCATGTGCTTCGGAACAATCCTCGACTTATTTGCTACATTATTGCCGTGTGAATCAACCATGGATAGCTTTTTCCATTTCTCCTACTGCCATTAGTCATACAACTGGTGTCATACGTGCTCACTATAACCCGGTAGAATATGTAGCCGCAGCAAACTGTAGTCGAGGTTGTTGTAGAAGTTTGAGACCTTTCCCGTCGCAATCATCCTCTAGTGATGCAAGTGGTTCTGCACGAACCGTGAGTAAAATTCAAACACTAGCATGCAGATGTGCCCGAAAGCCCTGGGATCCCATGTATAGTAGTTCTACAATAATAAAATATAAAAAAATGTATTAATCTATAAACAAACTACTATAAAAAAAATTGAACCAAAATTAATTACCACTAGTTTGGTGATGTGCTCTTCCAGTGTAGATTAAGATGCGTGTGACCAAGAAATACAAGTTTCATCCCACAGCCTCCCATTAATGAAGACTAGTATGCAACAAACGGACTCATTAGTAAGAAGGCTGTAATAAATGAAATTCTAATAAGAGATATATAAAGTTGACATAATTGTAAAAAAAAATAGTTTTATCAATAAATGAATTATAGAAGTCGGTAACACTTACTCATGTGGAACGATTGTCGGATGGTCCTGTGGATGTCGAAACTTTTTTTAAAATAATAAAAAAATTTAAATAACTCCATAAAATATATTTTGTATAAATTATATATTTACTAAAAACATATTTTATATTTTATATTTACAAAAATTAAATTTTTACTGAAATTCACAAAAATATATTCACAATCTTAATTCAAAAAAATTGAAAATATTCATAAAATTAAATCCAAAATATTCACAAATTTATCCTAAATTCATCAGATTCACAAATTCAAAAATCACAAATATTCAAACAAATCACAAATTCAAAAAATTGAAATATTCACAAATTCATGCTAGATTCACAAATATTCACAAAAAATTTTCATCAGAAATTCAAAAATCACAAATTAAATTCAAAAATTCATCAGAAAATTCATCAAAAATTCAAATTAGATGTACCAATTTTTCATACCAAAATAATCATTAGATCTACACAAAACAAAACTTTGAAAAATCAGATTTGAGCCGAAGAGATAAAGGATGTTGGCCGGCTAGCAACAAGATGATAAGGCGAGCAGGTGGACGAATGGCCAATGGTAAGGAATGTACCAAGAGCGAAGAATCATGAAATTGAAGCCCCTAGAAATTCGCCTAGGCTTTTCCTTGGTTGAGGTGACTCAAGCCGAGATTTACTTGCTGGGGTTGATGCAAGTGTGACAATTGATCCTCTTGATAATGAAAAATGAGGGAGAACGAGCGGTAGGCAACAAATGAGGACGTCGGTCAAAAAGGACAGCAAAGGGAGATATGAATGGTGGGGGGACAATGAGATAGGCAAGAAAAATGGAAGAGTTTGGCTGGGAGATGAGGAAGGTAAGACAGAGGGGGCTGAAAGATGAAAGAGGCGAGGGAGGCGAGAGAGATGAGAGATTTCGGCCGAGAGATGAAAGAGGCAAAGGAGGCAAAGGAGGCAAGAGATAGAAAGAGCTAGGGTTCGGCTGAGAGATGAGAGAGGTGAGGAAGACAGAAAAGGCTTATGATGCATATATAGGATGGGTTATCGTATGTATGTATGAGCTAGGGTTATTTGGTATTGGCCCAAATTCAATAAAAAAGGTATGTCCCAACTCCAATAGAACAACGAAGCCAGCCTAAATATACATACATACATGCATGCATACATGTATACGTACATACATTCATATACATATAATAATAATTAATAATAATAATAATAATAATAATAATAATAATAATAATAATAATAATAATAATAATAATAATAATAATAATAATATATGACATATGTGTGTTTGTGTGTGTGTGACATATATGCGTATGATATAAATATAAATATAAATATATGTATTATTGTTATTATTTATATATATGATATATATATATATATATATATATATATGTGTATATGATATGTATATATATATGTATATATATATTGCTATTATTATTATTGTTGTTGTTGTTGTTGTTATTGTTGTTGTTTATAATAAAATATTTTTAAAATACCACTTTACTTTATAAAATCGACAAAAACTTTCACTACAAAAAAAAAAACAAGTGTTTTGAAGCATAACACTTAAAGCAGTTACTAAAAACCGTTTCAAATATTTTTAGCACACTTTTGTTAAAAGCGGCTACCATTGACCGTTTAAAAAATTGCTTTGATATTGGGGCCGAATAGAACATCAACAAAAAACTTGGGAGGGAAAGGTGTAAATATGTGGATAAAAACCCTTAACGCGAGCTTCTTCCCTGTGCGCAACAGATCCTAGAACATTTTAGCCGCCCCTCTCACGAAGTGCAAAGTTTTACTGTGCATCTCCCGTCTTCCATTTCCCGTCGTACATTGCCCATCGCCTGTCGCCTTCACTCGATTGGGGAAAGAGGTCATGTTGGAGCACGAAAAGATGCAGTGAATGGTGATTGAAGATTGTGATCAAGGGAAAGGGTGGTTATGGAGACAAAAGGGCTGAGGGAGTGGAGGTCGATCAGCAAGAGGAAGAAGAAAACCAAAATGACGGGTGTAACAATAAGGAAGAAGCTAGGGATGATGATTCTGAAGGACATTCCCTTCCTCTAGGATGGTCCACTACCAGGTGGGTTTGCACCGATTTGATACACCCGTTAGATCCCAACAAGGGTCCGAGTGCGTTGGTTATTTTCTTCACTGCTTTCAATGCCTTCTCTTATGGCATGTACCAGGTCGGCCAGGGCAACAAGATCCACTAGTGAAGTTTCTTATCCTCTTTCTTTTTCTTTTCCTAATGGAAGTGGCTTGGGTCTTGAGGGTTTCACAATTCCTCTCTAATTTGCTCGATTTTCCCATATTTTTTTAGTTGGGATTGATAATTTTATGTCTGTCTACTACCAGTGCATTATGTTTTGGCTAGATTTAATCTACCATTGAGGTCATTGTTTGGGTTTTTATTGTTGTCGATGAGTTCGGTCCTTATAATTGCATCATATTGTTTGTTGATGCTTGGAGAAACTGCTGATTTCTTCTTCATTTTGTTTGTTTGATATGAAAAAGTTCAGATGTTACTCTATTAAAAGATGATTGGGAAAGGCAAAATGAACATATGTGGCAATTTATGATCCATGAATTTAGTGTTTATTTGAGAAATCTTGTGATTATTTGAGTGACTCAAGTGAGAGTATCCCTATTACTGTTGATTTCATAAAGGTCAGTTGCATATGGCCTGACAGATTTTTAGTTCTAAAATTGTGTTTTTAGTTATAAAATGGGAATTGTTAGAAGTTGAGAACTATCGGCCTTTCATAGATATATATCTCAAGTTCAAGAAAAATAAGGTAACTAGACATATCTTTATAAGTTACTCTCATGTCCTGTATGCTCTTTTGACGTTTATGGACTATATATAGCTCTATAATTTCTTTTTTAAGTCTTACTAGTTCTGCCTTCAGTCATGGATTCTTTAAAAAAGAATGGTGCTTGCTAAAGAATGAATCCATAAACTTGCATTAGTACACTGATGATAATATTTTATTCTAAATTCATCTGTTGCAGGTTCATTTTGTGCACCTCGAAGCTTAATGTGAAATGGTACCTTTTACTTCAAGGTTTAGGTGATACCATCCTGCTTTTAAAAGGCTTGGCTCTTAGTAGCTTTACTGTGGTTTGCATACACTAGATTTGCTTTCTCCTCAACCTGCTAGGTATGGATTCCCGCCACAAATGCAGCTCCTCAGCCATGTCTAATCCACCCATTGCCATCCGTGAGTTAGTGCAAGACAAGCTGAAAAACTTCATAAGTAAGAGGTAGAATATCAAGCTTCATCTATAATGTGTAAATCAAGTTAAGCACTAGTTGAGAATAAGAATGAAAATGATTTTTTGGATAATTTGAATGTTATGGATTAGATGCTATATATTATGGATATTATTTTTTGGTTATGAATGTTATCATTTCGTTATTTTGACATTTTATCTATATCTTAATTGTTCATATTACCCAAACAAAGCAGCAAGTGATTGTCATAGTATCAACAAAATAATACAAAAAATCTTAGCTTTAAAAAAAGAAAAATAAATATAAGCAAAAATGGTCAATTATTGAAGCATATAAACAATAGAAACAGTCAACAGCTTCTGATATTGAATAAGCTTACAAACAATAGAAGCGGTTAACTACTTCCAATGATTGAATATAAGACGATGTACTCGAAGCGGTTAACCCGTTCAAAAGTGACCGATACCAAAATTGAAACGGTTCTCAACCATTTTAGATTTTTTTAAGGCGAGTCTCCCGAAAGCGGTTGTCTAAAGGGGTTGGCAACTGTTTCTATTTCTTTTAAAGTGGTCAAAACCGCTTCAATGAGGTACTAATAACGGCTTCTAAGTATCTATTTTCTTGTAGTGTTTAGAGGCCTGGATACACCTCAAAATGATGGAATTTTGACATGAAAAACATGGTAATAAAGAGCAAAGCTCTAATGACACCTATAGAGTGTGAAATTTCCTTCGAAATGACATATTATAATTGTCATTCTGATAATCGTAGCAAAAGTTATGTCTTCTGGAAGTTGGGGTTCGTGTGATACCTATTTTCAGGATTTCTTCTTTGGTTTCGCCCACTCAACCCGCTTCATGAACTCATCCACTAGACGCCCCACATCAAATATACTCTTTTTTACTTGGTTTCCAATTTATTATTTAAATTTCAATATAAACTACCCTTTTTTCTGATTTAAATCCAATTAATAGAAACTTGGTATGAAAATATGATATATATTATAATATGTATAAAAATATAATATGTTCATATATATGTATAAATATAATGTGTATAAATATAATAATAATGTGTATAATATTTATATTTATACGATATAATATATATATATATATATATATATGTATATGTATGTATGTATGTATGTATGTATGTATGTATTATGGTAAAATATATATTATGATATATTGTATAAATATACATAAATATAAATATCATTGTAATATAAATATGCATATTATTATTATTATTATTATTATTATTATTATTATTATTTCTTATCCTATTACTATTACTATTACTATTAATTTTATTACTTTCTAAAATTGCAAAATTTTATTGGTGCAATAGAACCATATTCCAATAGTCTAGAATTTCCAACGGCCTTCAGGTTGAAAATTTCTAACGTGAGAATTTCTAACAACCTTGTGTTGGAAATTTCCAATGACCTTTACGTTATAAATTGAAATTTTGAAATTCCCAATGGCTCAATACATTGGAAATTTTTAATCGCCAAGTCGTTGGAAAATATGATCTTCAAATTTTCAAATGGCCAAGGCATTATAAATTGTTCTCTGCTTTTGCCAACGGCTCATTGCATTGGAAGCCATTTCAAAAAAGCCTTGTTTTAGTAGTGGGGGTGCCAGCCTTTGGCCGTTCGTGATCCGATAATGGGAGATCCACCATCCTTTGCTGTTGCTGAGGCTGTTACTGTTGCTGCTGCCCACCCGCATGAACAGTCATACTAATAGTAGATGGATCAAGGAATGTGTTAGGGTCTTACGCCCAGTTAACCTGGCCAGCACCATAGGCTAATAATGAGATGGCTTGGATAGTGAACTCATATTAGGGCAATACACATCATCGGCCTCCAAGAAGTGATATAAAGTGGAGGTAGATCCACAATACATTTGTGGCAGGGAATGTCTAGGTACCGAAGTGTTTGGTACCAAAGTTTGGGCCTGGGTCTAAGTCTGGGCAAGGGTCTGGTTCTAGGTTTGGGTCTGTGACACTGAAGTCTATGTCCTTGGTACCTAGGTCAATGAGAGAGTACGCCCTTACTCTTTTGGACCCTGACCATGTCTCGGGCCATAAAACTAGTCAGCTGGGGCTTTACCTGAAACCTGTTTGTCTCGAACCCTAATAAACCATCCTAAAAAAGAATGGTAATTTTAACTAATTAGTCCATAATTTAGCTAATACCAATATTTTAACTAATTTTCATAGTTTTAGCTAATTGCATACTTTAACTAAATTTCATAATTTAGCCAACTTTCATATTTTAGCTAATTTTCATATTTTCCAATTCCACTAATCTAAGTAATTTTCACATTTTAGCTAATTTTTATATTTCCACTAATTTAACTAATTTTCATATTTTAGCTAATTTCATACTTTAACTAATTTTCAATTTAGCTAATTTTTATATTTTCACTAATTTAACTAATTTTCATATCATTAGCTAATTTTCATATTTTAGCTAATCATTGCTAATTTTCATATTTTAGCTAATTTTTTCATATTTTCTAATTTTCATTCATATTTTAGCTAATACACTAATTTAAATTTTCACATCTTAGCTAATTTTTATTTCCACTAATTTAGCTAATTTTCATATTTTAGCTAATTTCATACTTTAACTAAAATTCATATTTTACCTAAATTTTCACAGTTTACCTAAATTAGCTAATATAGGTAATTTTCATATTCTAGCTATTTTTTATATTTTTCCTAAATTTCATATTTTAGCTAATTTAGCTAGAATATGAAAGTTTTTACCTAAATTTCTTATTTTAGCTAAATTTTTAAATTTTAGATAATTTTTATATTTTACCTATATTTCCACTAATTTACCTAAATTTCATATTTTAGCTAATTGCATACTTTAGTAAATTTTCACAATTTAGCTAATGTAACTACTCTTCTGATTTTAACTAATAACACTAATTTTTACTAATATTCATATACATATACTTAATCAACCAAACGAAACCAAACTAGTAGCCAAAGTTAAGCAAACAAAGAAATGAGAGAGAGAGGATGGACGAAACAACGAACCTGGCGCACGGTTGAAATGGTGAGAAAGTGCGTCAGCAGTGAACTGCTGGGATGAGAGCTGAAGATCACCGGTCCGACGAGCTAGGATGAGATGGAGAAATCGACGGTGTTGGCGAGCTAGGGTGAGATGAAGATCATTGACAACAAATTCGTCTGAGAAACGAAGACAAAGTGGAGATTGGAGTCGGGAAAGAGGCTAAAATGGTTGATGAGGCTAATTGTCCTACATTTTTGTTACATAAAAGTAAAAGAGAAGCAAAAATGTTGGAGTTGGGAAAGAGGCTGAAATGGTTGATGAGGCTAATTGTCCTACATTTTTGTTACATAAAAGTAAAAGAGAAGCAAAAATGTAGGAAATATTCCTACGGTTCTGTGACAGTTTTCCTTAAAAAAAAAAAATAAGGCACAGAAAAAGCGTAGGATATGTTCCTACAATTTTGTGGCAAACAAATTGTAGAACCAGTTTCGTTTCCCGCCCTCCTGTATCTGCAAAATTTTTGCAATTCTTGCCTATTTAAACCTAATATATATATAATAAAATATGAAAAGGTTACTAAATATGAAAATTGCTCAATATGAAATAAGTTACTACTTACATATATGTACAAGCCCCTAGATGATGAGGAAGTTTCATTACTAAACACAGTAATTGAACCATATAATTTGGTGAATAATCACTCCATCATCTGTGGAAAGGTCACTAAGTAAGAAACTTTCATCCTCAAAATCATTTTCAAAATTTTTACTAAGTAACTTTGTAAATGAAGCTACATTTTCATATTCAACCACTACAGAAGGCGTTACATAAATTAAGGGTAGGGTTTACAAGGTTAAAGTTAAGGTTAAGGATAGTTTGTTAGGAATTAGATCTTCAATTAGGGTTTAAAGTTTGGAGTTATAAGATTTGAGCCGGTTTAGCCATTTAGAGTACTTAAGGTCTAGAGATTTTATGTGGTTTAGGGATAGGGTTTTAAGTTTTAGGATTTAGGATTACTAAGATTTGTGTTTAATGTTAAGGTTTAGGAATTTAGGGATTTAGGGTTAGGGTTTGAGGATTTGTGTTAAGAGATTTAGGGGTTAGGCCAGTTTAGGGTTTAGGAATTTTGGGATTTAGGGTTAGGGTTTGAGGATTTGTGTTTAGAGATTTAGGCGTTAGGCCAGTTTAGGGTTAGGGTTTGGGGTAGGGTTTAGGGTTAGAGTTTGTATTTAAGGATTTAGGGTTAGGGTTTGTGTTTAGGGTTACAAATCATAAGAAAATTGTCACGATTTATGTTCCTACAATTTTTAGACACAATTGTTGTCATAAAAAATATGTAGAAAAGTATATGTTTCCTATAATTTTGAGACATTCAATTTGTTACTATTTTATTCGTCAAAAAATGTAGGAAATAGTTTTTTTTGCATGAAAACCGTGGGAAAAGTTGTTGCATTAAAAGCGTAGGACACATATTTGCTTTAAAACTATCGGACAAATTGGCCCCACCGCACCATTCAACGATTTTACTTCAATTTATTTATCCTACGGTTTTTAACATAGGAAATAGCTATAGGAAACACTACTAACTTTTGTCGCTTTTCCAACGGGCTATTTACCAACGATCTAGCCATTGGTAATTACCAATGCGTAGGACCGTTGGTGTCAATTTCTAACATGCACGCGTTGGTAGCAAAGTAAATTATTTTTTTTTTAATTTTACCAACAGCTAAGCCGTTGGTAATTATCAATGATCACGACTGTTGGTAAGTTTCCAACTTCCTTGCGTTGGTAGAAGAATTGGGCTTTTTTACAGGCTAAGCCGTTGGTAATTGGTTTTTAAATCAGTCTTCTTCTTCCTTCAGCTTCAGTCGGCTATTTCGGGGAGGGAGGGGGAGAGAGAGAGAGCTCACACAGCTGTTCCAGGGCTGACGCCACTGACGAAGGTCGTTCCCCGGCCGTTTTGCGCCGTTTTGCCCTCCATTTTGTAGATCAGCTCGTAATATTGACAGGTACATGTGTATTTTAATAGGTATTTTTTTATTTTAGGTATATTGTTGCGAAAAACCGTGGTTTGATTTTGATGGAATCATTGTTTCAGTTTCAACTCTTATCTGAGATTCTATAACTGGTCATTATTATTCCTCAGCTTTTGAAGTTGGTAGAGGTACGTTTTTAATTTTTTTTTCTATATCTGAAATTTTTTTTTAAAATTTAAGGGAAAAAAATTGTATTTTATTATTTATGTTGTGATTAAAATTTATGTATTATGACTGTGGTTCTTACATTGCTCTGGCTATTTTAGTTGGGTTTTTCCCGTTTATTTTGTGTTAATTATTTTTTATTTATGGGTAATTTTAGTGATGGAAAATGTGAAGATGAAATTTATTTATGGTATTTAATTATGATGAAGATAGGTATTTTCAATTTCCATATAGATTGTTTATTTAATTTATTTTTTATATATTCTTTAGATCGTAATTAGTTGACTTAAGCTTTAGTTTGAGTGATTTAGTGTTGGGTAATAATAACAACAACAACAACAACATAATAATAATAATAATAATAATAATAATAATAATAATAATAATCATCATAATAATAATAATAATAATAATAATAATAATAATAATAATAATAATAATAAGATGTACCCAATAATATAAACATAATAATAGTAATAATAATAATTAAGAATAGTACATAGTAGTAGTAGTAAGTTAGAAAATAATAATAATGAAACTAAGTAATAATAATTACGTTAATAATAAGAACAATAAGAATGAGAATAATAATAATGTAATAATACGCTTAATAATAAGAATAATATGAAAAATATAACAACAATAATAATAATATTAATGATAATGATTATAATAATAATAATACAAAACAAAATTATTTGTACCAAATAATTATAATAACAGTAATAGTTCTAATAATATAATAATAATAATACGTCGAAATAATAATAATAATAAATAATAATATAAATAATAATAATAATAATAATAATAATAATAATAATAATAATAATAATAATAATATAATAATAATAATAATAATATAATAATAGGAATAGTGGCTATAATAATGATAATAATAATAATTAATAATAATAATAATTATGATATTTATGATAAAAATAAAAATAATACTAATTATATATAATAATTACTTTAATTATAGTATTAAGTACAATAATACCCATAGTAATTAAATTTGACTAATAATAATACTATACCCATAATAATACAGATAGTAATTATGTATAGGGTTGACAGGTCTGTAAGTTTGGGGGCTGCAGCTTCTAGAGAGGAAAACTATAAGGACTTTCTCTAGGTTTTGTTTATCTCACAATTTTTAAAGTTAAATACGTTTCAATCCCTGATCTTTTTTTTATCTTTATTAACTCAATATTAAACTTCACTACCTATATTATTTCCATTTACTTTATTGACCACCAAACTTTACTTTAACTTTTGTGTCAATGTGAAAACATAATTTTTTGTGGGTGTTATTTTTATCTTCTAATGAAAAACATTTTTCCCCTGGTTTGTATCATTTTGGGCATGAGTTGGATTGTTCCTAGACTTTGCTTAAACTTTTTGGTTTAAACCCGCAATTTGTGTCATTTTTATTATTTTAATTTTTTTTAAGTCATGGTTGAGCACCACTTTTAGTTACTAGAATTCAGCTCTTTACTCTATTAATCTCAAAACCTCATCATATATATATTAGATCATGATTCTATGTCAAATCCAAATTTCAGTTTTTAATTTTCATGGAAATTTTTTTGCATCAATGGTTCACTTTTAATTCCATAACTCTAATCTTGATCTCTCTTTATCCACAAAATTGTTTAATAATTATTTTACTATATTTACATTAAATGCTCTTGCATATCGAATTTATATCATTTACGGGAGAAATGAATCTCGTTATATATTAATTGGCAACCAAGAACACAGCATAAGTTTGGACGGAAGTGAACCGTGTAGCAGTTGGTCCAAGAATATGTCCACAACAAAAATTGGAGAAATACTAGGAAAGGTCTCCAAGATCTCAAAGCTTTGCTTTAATGTTCCTTAAACTTTCCCATCTTCCACTCGAATCTGCACTTTGCAGTAACAAAGTTTTGGCACGGAGATGAGTAATGCCCACAAACTTGTCAAGGTAAAATGAATTGGAACAAAGAAAGGTCCTTAGAATCTTATGCTTTATTTTAGTGGTCCTCAAATTTTTTTTGTCTTCCAATTGACCCCTGCTTTCTTCAAGCCTGCACAGCAAGGTGCGAACCCTCTATAAAAGTGATTGAATCCATGTTTAGTTCCTTAAACATTTTCTTTTATCCTACTAATTTGCAAACATTATTTCTCCATGAATGGCCCCCTAATTTCAATGAAAGTAGCCATACTATTTTGTTCTAGCTTTTATGGCATCAACAATTGAACTCACTTTTTAGTTGCAAAAATACCACAAATTGGACGTTGGATCCCCAAACTTTATCTTTGTAGAACGAACTCCAATTTTTGACATTTATTTTAATTAAATAAAAAGCTTTTTATGATTGTCCTTTGTTGTTGCCTGTATTTGCACTTACTGCTACAATAGAGGCACATGATCAATATGTGACATTTCTATTACTAACTTTTTTAAAACACACCTTATGTTATTATAGGTGAGCAATGACAAATGTTATCTGTGCAGTTGGCTTCTCTAATTTTCAGCTTCGTTTAGCCTACTCTTAAGTTTTAATCTACTTTGTGCTCAATGTTGGGTTTTAATTAGCATGGTCATTTCTCTTTTTTTTTTTTGTCCTTCTTAACTTTTTTTGAGTCATTTTAGTCCATAAAATCTTTTAATTTTCTCTTTTGATCCCGAACCTTTAATTACTAGTTGAGTAGTGCACCATTATTCTGTTTATATACCATTTTTTGCCTTTTGTTTAATTTCCATCAATTGCGCCTATCATATAATAATTATTATTTGAGCGGTGGCATTATACTAATATGTATGGCACACTCATATTTATAATACTAATTACAATAATAATAATGATTATAATAGTAATGATAATAATAATAATAATAATACTAAAAATAATAAATAATAATAATATTAATAATAATAATAGTAATAATAATAATAATAATATTATATTAATATATGCACCGCACAATCATAATACTACTAATAATAATAATCATTAAAATTACTAATAGTATTAGTATTGATAATTGAAAGGATGTGTTTTGTTATATATATATTCTGTCATTGTTATACATCTGTCGGAAGGGTACAAATAATTATTAATAGTATTATTTACGATATGATGGTTTGTTCTGTAAGATGATATATTGTCAAATAATAGTTTGTGATTGCGAACTTTGATGACACTGATGGGTATAAGATTACCAACAGATTTAGTTTGTAATGGAGTCGGCTGGTAGTTGGATGTATAGTAACCGTTTCTTGCCTGGCCGAACGGGTTGCACACAAGAGTGGGAGTTCAGGGTTGATGAATTTATATCATTTGCTGTCTCTCATCCTGAAACAATGAGCGGGTTATGCATTTGCTGTCCTTGTCGGAAGTGTAAAAATTTGCGGTTTAAAGAGTCTGACGAGGTCAGAGTTCATCTGTACAAATGGGGGTTTAAGCCTTTTTATTTGAATTGGACGGCTCATGGGAAGCCATTTAATGAAGCATCAGATACAGACCCGGGTGTGGGTGGCTTTGATCAGTTTGAGCAGGGGTCTTCGACGAATCCATACGAAAGGATGGTATTAGATGCCGTTGGGCCTAATTTCTCACAATTTCCGGAAGACAATGTTGCGCAGCCGAATGAAAGTGCACAAAATTTTTTTAATCTATTGAATTCAGCATCAACCCCTCTATGGGATGGGTGCGAAAATCATTCTGAGTTATCTGCTGCTGTCCGTCTTCTTAACCTTAAGTCTGAGTATCACATGTCACGAGCATGTTTTAATGGCATTGCCCAACTGATGAAAGAGACTCAACCTACAGATAGTAAGATGCCATCAAATTGGTTTGAAACGAAGAAATTAGTTTCACAGTTGGGCCTGTCTCACCAGAAGATTGACGTCTGTGTTAATGATTGCATGTTGTTCTGGAAAGATGAAAGTAATCTTTGTATTTGTAAGTATTGTGGAACTAAGAGATATAAGCCAAAAAAGGGTAGTCGGGGTAAAGATCGACCTAGAAAAACCATGCATTACTTACCACTAAGCCCTCGGTTGCAACGCTTATTTGCGTCAATGTCCACAGCAGAGCAGATGAGGTGGCATAAGGAGCAAAACAAATCCTAGGTGTTATAAAACATCTATCAGATGGTGAAGCTTGAAAACATTTTGATCGGACATACCCATGGTTTGCTTCGGAAGCACAAAATGTCCGATTGGGGTTGTGTGCCGATGGATTTACCCCTTTTGGACCATTTGGAAAACAATACTCTTGTTGGCCTGTTATCGTTACTCCGTATAATTTGCCCCATTGGATGTGCATGAAAAAACCCTATATGTTTCTTTCATTGTTGATTCCAGGTCCACGTAGCCCAAATCATAAGATTGATGTTTATCTACAACCTCTAATAGAAGAGCTACGACATCTATGGTTTGATGGCATTGAAACATGGGATGTGTCATTGAAAGAAAATTTTGTTCTTCGAATAGCATTAATGTGGACCATAAATAACTTTCTAGCTTATGGCATGCTTTCAGGATGAATGACACATCGTCGATTGTCTTGCCCTATTTGTATGGGCGAAAGTAAGGTATTCCAACTTAAGTATGGCGGAAATTTTTTTTTTTTTCGACTGTCACTGGTAATTTATTGGCCGGAACCACCCATATAGAAAAAATAGTACTTGTTTTAAGAAAGGGAAATCAAAGAAGTCATTGCCTCCCGAGCGTTTATCAAGTGAGGATATATTTGAAAGAATCTCATGGATTCCATCAATTGGTAATGATGGTCCACAACATTGCCCGTGCGATTATGGGAAATCACATAATTGGACAAAGCGAAGCATTTTTTGGGGGTTACCCTATTGGGCCATGAACTTAATCCTCCATAATCTTGATGTCATGCATATTGAGAAGAACGTGTTTGAGAATATATGGAATACTGTGATGGATGTTAAGAACAAAATGAAAGATAATGTTAAAGCACGGATGGACCTCGAAATTGTTTGTAATTGGCCTGAGTTAAACATGGTTCCTTTTGATGATGGTCGTTCATTCAAACCAAAGGCGAGGTTCACATTTGATGTTAACCAAAGGCAAGATGTGATCGTTTGGGTAAAATCTCTACGCCTCCCTAATGGATATGCCTCGAATCTTAGGAGATGTGTTGATACCTCTGGTTGCAATATGTATGGCATGAAGAGTCATGATTGCCATTTTATAATGTAAAGGCTTCTCCCCATTGCCCTTGAAGCGCTTCCCGAGAAGATATGGAAGCCATTAACGGAGTTAAGCTATTCTTTAGAGACTTGTGCTCTCCAGAGCTTCATGATAATCACTTGTTGGCATTGGAGGCCAATATTCCAATTATAATTTGTAAGCTTGAGAGAATTTTTCGTCCGGGGTTTTTTGATGTCATGGAGCATCTCCCTGTTCACTTGCCATATGAAGCAAGGGTTGGAGGACCTGTTCAGTACCGATGAATGTATAAAGTTAAACGGTGCATGCATGACCTAAAAATGAAGGTTTTTAATACTGCTGATGTTGAGGGATCGATATATGAAGCATACCTTAAAGAGGAGACTTCCATCTTTTGCTTTTATTACTTTGAATCCCATGTTCCCTCCATGATGAACCGAGTACCGCGAAATGATGATGGTGGTCCTGTCCCATGTAATGGTGAATTGTGGTCTATATTCACCTTTCCGGGACGTCCATATGGTGCATGTAGATATAGATTCCTCACAGATGATGAACTCAGACTTGCAACCACATACGTTCTTCTAAACTGTGCTGAGATCAGGCCATATCTAAAGTAAGTCATATTTAATGATGATCCAGTAGTTTGATTATTTTGAAGTTCAGTACTAATCATCTGATGAAACTAACATATTTTCCTCCTCTCCCCATTTGGTCACAGTATGTTTGTGGAGCAGGTAAAGGAAACTGCATCCGATATAACCATGTCTAAGATGGACATACACATTGAAAACAATTTCTCAAGCTGGCTCCGACACTATGTACACAAAATTTGACTCACTATGTATTGCAATATGTTAAGTTATAAACTTCCAGATATATTGTCCTAAAATGAAATTGTTTTACATAGGTTGATGACCCAGGTAACAATATAGTCGATAACATCTTGTGGGATGTTACATGTGGACCCTCACATCGGGTAGAGACATGACCTGTTTATTTCACAAATGGGTACAAGTTTCACATAAGTGAATGGGGCAAGGACAAATCAACATTTAATAGTGGAGTCTGCATACGAAGCACGGGTTCAAGCGAAGTTGAATGTGATTTTTATGGTATATTAGAAGAAGTCATTCAACTCGAATATCCTGGCTATCCACATAAGAATGTTGTATTGTTTAAGTGCAACTGGTTTGACCCAACACCTGAACGTGGAACTCGAATGCATAAATAGTTTGGGTTAGTTGAGATCCGGGATAGCTGCAGATATCAAAAGTTTGATCCTTTCATTCTAGCATCACAGGCTGACCAAGTTTACTACACACCCTATCCGACAAAGTCACGTGAGAAAAACAGCTGGTCAGCTATTATGAAGATAAAACCTAGATGGATAATCCAGTATGCAATTGTTGACAAGGATGACGTTTATCAAGACAGTGGATCTGTTATGAGTCAAAGAATTAAAGATGACCCAGTTTAGGAGTTAGCTGACCCGAGTATCGGTGATGATATTGAAGAAGGTTTAGTTGAGGAGAGGGGTTCTAATGACGAAACAGATGATGAGGAGGAGTTTCTATCCGATGACACTGATACTGAAGAAAATGAGGAGTTTCACGATACTGGAAGTACTGGGTCGGGTGAATGAAGATAACAGTTAGCATGTTTAGTCATCATGAGTCATTAGTTGTATGGAACGTTTTTGGTAAATTTATGTCAAGCGAATACTCCACAATTAATGTCAGTAAACATATGAATGTTTAATTTTCTTACTTAGATAATAATAAATGCAGATACTGCGTAAAGGGGATAACACCTATAAGCGCCGACCTGGGAAGGGACCACTTGCACAATTTAAGGAGGTCATGGAGCCAATACTTAATGCTCGACAGAGGATGGGTTCTTCATCCCGGGGATAGGACGATGTTGGTGTAGAGACGCGGGACACAACAGTGCCAGCGATGTACGTCCACTCACATCAGCACCGATCTGATGGCGGTGGCGGCACGACATCTGGACATGGATATGGTACGCGGCATGTTAGGCACCCGATATTGACGACTCATCCCTCAGATGAAGACATACATATTGATGACATCCCATCATCGATGTCACAGACACCAACCCGAGCTCGGATGAGGATATCGCCACATGGTAACACGTAAGTGATGAATATCCTACAAACATTCTGAAAATAATAATAAATAATTACATTACTGTGAATCATCAACATATAACTGTGATTAATCATTTGAACTGTGCAGATTCATTCCAGCTGCAGCGACACGGTTAGTGACACCATGTTTCACCATACATTTCAAACCCTATTCTGATTGGTCCTCCGTCTCTCTATCAGACCTTCAACAATGGTGGCGTGTTTTCGAGGTATAACACGTATATTACTATGATAATGATGTATTACTGTCAAAACAACTACTTGTTTTTTTCATGCTAATAGTTTTGAAATATTAACCTTTACAGAGAAGCTGTGGGTGGGATCCGATACACCATAATGAGATCAATCGGGTGTGGAATATCTTGGGAGTACAGCATTACAGATGCATGTTGTCAGAAATCCGACGTGTCAAGGATCCTGTTAAACGTCAAGCAAAGGCAAACTTTATGTCCAATGCTGCACATGCGGAAATAGAGGCATATTGGGCCAGTCTGGAGTTCATTCAGAAGTCTGCTAGATTCAAGACATTGCGAGCAACAGTAAGTGACGAGGATTCACAGCCTGGCTCTTGCAGCGCAACATATGCAGGGGGATCTATCTCGATGTCTGCACATCGAGAGCAAATGGTACATATCTCGTCAATGTTCTTCCATGTTTACATTTAAGTAAATAATGAACTTAAATTACCTATTAATTTGACGTTTCATTCAATTAGAGAGAGAGAGATCTAGAGAAGAAGGACCCTGGCTTGTTTAAAGTCCTTCAAGCAACACATAAAATGAAGAACGGAAGATATGTTAGTAAGCGATGTGAAGAAGTTGCTGTAAGTATTATAACTTTTTTTTGTAAACTATTCTTAAGATACTTACCATGTTTTACCAAAAATGTCTAATTCAAATATGTTAATATGTTTCTGTAGACTCGTATCAGTGCTGAGATTGAGGAGCAAACACAACAAGAGGATGGATTAGAGCCAATTGATGAACTTGCAATAATTAGTACTGTATCTGGAGGGAGAAGGAGAGGGCGTGTTTTTGGTTTAAGATCTGAGCAGTGCGTCATACCGGGCCACCGACTGCCAGGTGCCATCCCACCTATTGACATCACATAGACACCGCAATTCAACAAGCAAGTACAGAAGATGATGGTGGAGGAGAATGCGCGAAGGGATACCGAGTACGAGAGGAAGCTCGAGAAAATTAAGAGGAGACAGATAGTAGAGATTGAGGCGAATAGAGCCGCATTGGAGGTGAACCGGGTTCAGTTGGAGATTATTTGTCGTTCGCTTAACCTTCTGTGGCCGCCGGTTGAACAAGTTCCACAGTATCCTGATGACTCGGACTCGGAGGATGAGGAGATAGTCGGGACTCCTTGATGGTCGTCTTCAACAGGTAAATCATTTCATAATTTCTTGTGTTATCAGAATTAGAAAAGAATTGTTAGACCTAAGACTCAGTTGAAATTCCTAAGATGTGTTGACCGTTGAATGTTGTCTGGTTTGTTCCAGACATATATGTACTTGTTGTAATTATGATGTATTAGAGAATGTTTGATGGAAATTACGTGTGCCTATCTGTGTAATTTTGATTCCTTAGCAATGCTGGTGGAACTTTGGAATTGGTATCTCCGTTTCGAACTTGTTTCAAATAGGGAAAAACACGAAACAACCCCGGCCAGGAACTGAAAATGTACATTACCAACGCGCGTGCACGTTGGTAAATATCAACGGCCGTTTACCAACTCACACGAATTGGTAATTACCAACTGTCACCCGCGTTGGTACTTAGCAACATATTTACCAATGCGTATGCAAGTTGGTAATTACCAACGGCTTGCTACCAACTCGCACGCATTGTTAATTACCAACTTCAATGCACGTTGGTAATTACCAACCCCCTTACCAACTGCTGTAAGTTGGAACTTAACAACGCGCACACGTTGGTAATTATCAACTTTCCTACCAACGAGCATGGCAGTTGGTAATTACCAATGAGCGAACGTTGGTAACTACAACTACGCGTTGGAAACCAAGGTCAGTTCCTGATCGTTGGTAATTACCAACGTGCATATTACCAATGTGCACGCGTTGGAATTTACCAACGTGTTAATTTTTGCGCGTTGGTAAAAAAATTTCCAATTAATAGATTACCAACATGCGTTTACCAACGGCTCCGCGTTGGTAACTTCAGTTTATCAACACGCAACAGTTGGTAACTGCGTGTTGGTAAACAAAGGAATTTTAGTAGTGAAATAATCCTCACCTTGTAGTGTAATTTGCACGGTTAACAAACTTGACGATTTCTTTTTCTAACAAAAGTAAAATTAAAGCTTGGTTATAATTCTCAAACTCAGCGCAGTTACTAGCTTTATTTTACGATGTTGAAAGAAAAGAGATGGCCTAACTTGTACTAATAAAAATTTTCAAAATAATGATTTTACAAAATTTCCACCTTATAGATTGTTTTCCACCGCCAAATTCCTTGGATTTTTCTTACCAGCACTAGAAATCTTTGATTTCTTTTCTTTTTTTTTCTAATGTTTAATTTTTTATTTTTATATTCACAACATGATTTACTCAAATTGTAAAGAATTTTTCAAAAAAATTCTATGACAGAAAGAAAGACAGATTATTGAGAGGCACAAATAGAGATTTAATGGAAATATGAAACTCTCATTGCAACATAAAAAGCAGAACAAATCCGATGGATTATTCCACATACAATCTAAGAACCAAATCACTCCAATCTGTCACCGAGTAATTGGATTTCTTATTGAAATCCCGATGGTCAGAGGATTATTTAAAATCCCCTTAATTTGGATTATTATTGGAATTAAACCAATAATCACCAAACCAAAGTCACCAAAAGAAAAGAAAAACATGACACATAACCCCAACTAGCTTCTTCACTTCTCCTCTTTTGTCTTTTAAAAATTTTTCTTTTCCTTTTTCTTTTTTGGTTATTTTCTTGTTCTCTGTAGGACAGCTTATTTCTTCCACCTCCCCCGACCTATACCGTGTAGTGTTGTTGGATGGTCTCAATGTCCAATCCCTTCAATTTCACTACTGATTCAACATGTCCCTTCAACGTGTGAAGCTCCCTTAACCTGCATAAACCCTAAGATTAATTTAGAAACTTAGGGAACAAGTAATCCATTTTGTTAAAGCATGAACAAGTTTTAAGTGATCAGAATATTAGCATACGTACCTTGCCATTTCAGCACGTTTCTTTGCTTGTTCCGCAATCTCTGTCAATTCTTTGTAGTTTTTGTCATTCAAAATCTCTGATGCTTCCGGATGGTGCAAGCCATGGAGGGTACGCTGTGCGAGTGCCCATTGTGCCTCCCTTTCCCCTCTTCCGTAATCCTTCTTGGTTGTGAAGGCCGTCTGGATATAAAAGTATGCAACTAAGTAAAACTTGGAGCACAAGAAACAAAAAGGACTCACAGGGAGGGTGCGGATATGGTAAAGTACCTTGTTCTGTACTAGATTATCCCATGCCTTCCCACTCAAGGCATATCGAGTCATGAACTTTAGAATGTCGAGTGGGATGTAGAAGATGATACTATATAGCCAAATGACACCGGCCCAACCCCATCCAATGCCCTTTATTCTAGCGAAGCCCCAATTCGCATACACTGCGAGCAGCGTAGCCACCTTGTAACATTGAATTCAAACACGACGTTATTGGCAATGTTGCATATTACAGCAAGGGAAAATGTCGAACAGTCTTTGATTAGAACATACTAATTGTGCAATGAGGAAGGCGGATACGAGCATTAGCCCCGGGCGTTCAATGAAAGACCAGCTTCGAGATCGAGTGACAAAGATGAGTGCCTGACTGACAATACTCACTTGGAGATATACTGCAGCAGTAAGCTCATCTTCATTGCCTCTAATGGATCTTACCCCAAACTTTTCCTGCAAGTAACTTTGATTTAGTGCAATGGAACAGAACTGTGTCAAACCAATGTAGCTAATCTATTTTCTTACTTGGAAAAAGTTAGATTGATCAGCAGCCCAGAAGAAAATGACAGTCATGACAGCCAAGTACGCTCCAAGGACAATGCCAGTTGCAAAGATCTCCTTAAGCTTCCATGAATCTGGCATTGGAGATGGCTTAACTCTATCCTTGGAAATTGTCATGATCGTCCCATCATTTAGAATTGCAATGATCAAAACCATGAAAGGGGAGAAATCAAACTTCCAAATAAGAGCTAGGAGCATAAAGCCTAGCACTATTCGGATTGTTATAGAAACAGCATATATAGTGTAGTTCTTCATCCTCTGGAAAATGGCTCTACTTGTCAAAACAGCACTAACAATCACACTTAATCCTGGCTCAGTGAGCACTATATCTGATGCACTTCGAGCTGCATCGGTTGCATCTGCTACAGCTATGCCGATGTCTGCTTTCTTTAGAGCTGGTGCATCATTCACTCCGTCTCCAGTCATCCCACATATATGTTTCCTTTCTTGAAGCTTCTTAACAATTTCATATTTATGCTCTGAAATGTTACAGTATTAGTCACCATGAAAGTATTATGATGCCATAACTATTCTACCATACCAGTTTTTACCTGGGAAAACGCCTGCAAAACCATCAGCCTTTTCAATGAGCTCATCAACAGGCAATGAAGCAATTGCCTCATCCTTATGCTCTCCTAGTAAGGCAGATGAGGGGTACATATTTGTTCCCATGCCAAGTCTTCGGCCTGTTTCCTTCCCAATGGCCAATTGATCACCTGTAATCATCTTGACATTAACTCCAAGATGAAGTGCACGACGTATTGTCTCTGCACTATCATGCCTTGGAGGATCAAAGAGAGGCAAGAGACCGACGAATTCCCATGGTCCTCCTGGGCTCTCCTTGGTTTTCTCCAGTATAACCTGCAAAGCAAGAAATGATTCATTTGTACATGGTTCTAGTTTTGGCTAGCTATACACATTCTAAACCAATCAAACTTACTTGTCTGCAAACAGCAAGAGACCGAAGTCCACGCTCAGCGAACTTATCAATAATGGAATGAGATCTTTGCTTTGCCTCACCTTGGAGGTTGCAAAGTTCAATGATCTGTGTGGTATGGATACATATTTAATGAGCATAGCCATAAATGAGACAAAAAAAAGTAAAAAAAAAATTTAAACGAGGCATCACCTGCTCAGGAGCACCCTTACTAACTCTATGCCAGTTCCCAGTGGCGTCTATATATGTTATGGCAGTTCGCTTTTCCACAGGGTTAAAGGGCAAGAAATGTTGTTCTGTAATCCCTACTCTAGCCTCCTTAGGGTCACCCAACATCCCAACAATACAAGCATCAATGGCATCCTGGTTCTCCACCCTTGAGGCTCGAGCTGCGAGTAAAATCAGCTGATCCTTGTCAACATCCTTTGGGAAAACCTGTAGTTTCAAGGGTCACACTAAAATTAGCTGGTGGACTGTGTTTAGAACTAGGAATTCAGAATTTGATAAATATATGAGTCACAAACCTCAATCATAGTTTTATCGACTGTTAGTTTGTTCAGAGTAAGGGTCCCGGTTTTGTCACTACAAAGCACATCCATTCCTGCCATTTCTTCAATGGCTGTCATCCTTTTGGTGATAGCACCTTGTTGTGAAAGCCGGTGAGACCCTATGGCCATTGTGACAGATAAAACTGTAGGCATGGCTATGGGGATCCCTCCAATGAGCAACACCAAGAGATTATCGATTCCATCTCTATACTTTCGATGCTGGATCGGATACATAACTATAATCTCTACAATCATACCAATTGCGATTGAGCATATGCAGAAGTTCCCAATTGCAGTTAGCACCTAAAGGTCCCATACGAGTTCCTATTCCACATCAGTATGCAACAAATGTGCGAAATAACAACTTGAAGCAAAACACTGTCTGGTTAATCTAACCTTCTGGAAATGGCCTTCATTGTTTGTACTATCCACAAGATGAGCTGCCTTGCCGAAGAAGGTATGCACCCCGGTTGCAATAACAATTGCTTCAATCTCACCTTGCTTGACAGTTGATCCGGAGAAGACACCATCACCCGGTGACCGTGTCACAGGCAAGGACTCACCGGTGAGGGCAGCCTGATCAACCTTAAGGGCATCCCCTTGCAACAAACGTGCATCAGCAGGGATGATATCTCCTAACTTTATACTAATGATGTCCCCCGGCACCAAAATTGCAGCCTCTTCCTCTATCCACCTCCCATCACGAAGCACCTTAAAAGCATTTAACCATTTGACACATTTTCAGCTCCAGAAGCGTAAGATAATTTACCTTTCTTTAAAACTAACTAGTTGTTACAAAGTTGGCTAATCAAACAGACCTTCGTTTTTGGGGCAAGGCCAGCCATGAGGGCAGCAGCTGCATTGCCGGCATTGTTCTCTTCAATGAAGCTGATGGTGGAGTTGATGAAGAGCAAGGACACTATACCGACGAAATCCTGCCAGTCCGGTGGCTTGCCTCCGCCGTTGGCCAAGGCAATTGCCATAATGGCAGCCATCTCCATCACCCATGACAAAGGGTTCCACATGAAACCCAGGAATTTCAGAAACTTGTTTTCCTGTTAATTATGAAAAAAAAAAAACTAAGCATATTTGTGTAGTGGGAAATTATTAAAACTGCTAATATAATTAATGCAGCAGAAATAAATGAAATTGCCTTTTTCTCTTCTAGTTTGTTTGGACCAAATATCTGAAGCCTGTTCTGGCCTTCCTCGCTGCTCAAACCTTCTTTTGTGCATTTCAATTGCTCAAACACTTCTATCTAGTCAATAATCACTTCAACAATATCTTTTTAGGAAGTAAACAACTTTTTACGGATTCTTTTCATATCAAGTTTTTTAAAAAATAATATATAAATAGGAGTACTTATTATTTACAATAAAAATTAATAAATGTTGTTAACAATTCATCACTACAAATGAAAATAAGCAATAAAAGACAGTTCTTGAAAAAACATGTGACAAAAACCCCATTGTTTATGATCAACAACCAAAAGTCTAAACCATTACTTACGAGATCGATATTCTCATTCTTGATTTCCTCCAAGCTAGAATCCGCCATGATAATGTTTCTTTAGAGAATCAGAATAAGAATAACAAATCACAAATAGAACCCAAATTTAATTATTTTATTCACATAAGCATAAAGAAAAAATTTGTACAGCGGCAAGTAACTCTTCTTCTCTCTTTAGCAGTATATAGGGTAAATAATTTTTCACTTTAACCGGAGTTTGCGTGGGGTGAAAGGAGTGAAAGAAAAAGCAGAGATGTGAGTGAGAAAGTGATTTGTGTTTTAAAGAAAAAGTAGAGATTTGTGTTTATATAAGGAGGATGGGAGAAGGACCGGGAGCGTCTCTTGGTCGCCCTGGAGCTTCGCTCACTTGCCTCTCTGTAAAATTGGGGAACTGACTCACTCAAAACTGCGGAGGGACCAAACACGTTGCAATCTTGTTCTCCTAAGTTGTTGCTATTAATCGGTTCTAAAGTAATTTAGAGGGGTGAGTAACAAAATTAACAATTTAATCTCACATCTACTTACAAGTAGGTTGCAACTAAATTACTAATTATTGCTACATGTCAGTTGGTGCTAATTATTACTAACTTGTATATAGTAATTGAAACTTTAAGTCCCAAAATCGCTTTAGAACATTTTTTTTTCTAAAATACACGTAGTTTTTTTTATTAATTTTATTTTTTTTAAGCTGGGTAAGGAAAAACATTTTATAAAATTAATTACTTTATAAAAAAAATTGATTTTAGTGATTATTGAGTGAATAAAGTATTAGCTTTTAAAGAATATCAATTCTGAAAAAAATGTAAAAATTACAATCGTGGTTATTTAAGTAATTATAAAAGTCTTGTCAAATGAAGCCGAGTTTATGGATTTTTAATTAATGATTGAATCAAGAAGACATACAATATATTAAATTTTTAAACTTCTTTCTCTGCTAACTATATCATGGAATATTGTTTCAAACTCTCCCTCTTCTATATATACTTCCCTCTCGATCAATAAATGGACTTGATATTTATAAGTTTAACTAACCCATTAATGAGGGGCCATTTTTTTGTGCTCAAATATTAGAGTAATTTTATTCCACATGAAAGTTAAAGCGACAAAAATAAAACCTTTTGATAAGATTAGGAGATAATTTACGGTTCTACCTTTATTAACTATATACTAGTATAAATTAACATCTTCAAATTCTATATAGATCAGCCCAAGACTATTCTTGTTGCCGGTTGGTATGATTGGCTTTGAATAAGAGATGTTAATGAGTTAGCTTTAGATAATCTCAAACCTCCACCATGAGTAAACTGATCATGTAACACCCATCCCATGGACGGGTGAATTTTGAAATGCACATATATATACATACACATACTTGATAATGTTAGAAGGAGAGAAGTTTCCGTTTGGTTTGAATCATTTATAGTAGTTATGTTTTTGCTGAGATGGAATATTTGATTGGATTCTAATTAAGATATTAACTGTATTTAAAATTTTTAGTTATAGAAATTTAGTTTTAAATGTTTCATTATTTATTTAATTCCTTGTCTTCATTTCTTCTTCTCCTTCATGAGTTTCAAAAAATTTATGTTCTCTTTCTCCTTTTTTTTTTCTCAATTGTCCAAACATTAATAGTTTTATTATGGAAACTTATGAATTTGAATTCATTTGGAAAAATAATCTTAAGTAAACAATAAAGATAATTTGATAAATATTGTAATTATTTAAAATAATTTTATAAATATTCAATTTCATATAATAGAAATTTATTTTGTATAATATGTCATTTTCTCGTGTGATGGTTTTGCCACACAAATTAATACATTTCACTTCCAGTTTAATACGTTTCACGTACAAACAAATATATAGCTCACACAGTTTAATACAATTCACTTTCAATTTAATACATATCCCACACTGTTTAACAAATATAATACAATTCCTTATTCTCTTATTTTCTTCTTCTCTATCTTCAATATTTTTTTTTTGTACTTTTGTCTTTTTTTTTTGTCGCTCCATTATAATACCTGGAGGAGTTCATATTATTTTGGAAAATATGTTGTTAGATTTGAACGAATATCCAACTGAGGTAGAATTTTGTTGTTGCTTATGGTGATGACGATATCAATTATGGTACTAATGGTGATAATGAGTTTGGTACTCGTGTGGTGAGTTTACCACACAGATTAATACATTTGAATTTCAATTTAATACATTTCACATACATTCTAATACATAGCTCACATAATTTAATACAATTCACTTCTAGTTTAATACATTTGACTTTTACTTTAACAGATATCTTACACAAATTAATACAATTCACTTCCAGTTTAACATATATCTCACACAGTTTATACATTTCACTTCCAATTTAATTCATTTTCTCATCTAATTGTTGCTGATGGCAATCATGATGTCAGTTATGGTACTATTGGTAACGATGATATTGGTGGTTTTATTTTTTCACAATTTTTTTCAACTTAAATCATAAAATAGCAAAAAAACCAAAAAATAGAATGAAGAATAAAAAATTTCCAATTCAAAATGCCCATCCCAGATTAAGGCATAAAATATCTTGAAATAATTATGGAGACTATTCCAGTTTCCAAATAAATATAATTTTACATACTTATATATTTTTTCAACTTAAGCAATAAAATAGCAAAAACCACCAAAAAAATATAATGAAAAATAAAAAAGAACACTACCAATTCAAAATATCCTTAAAAAATTAAACAACATTAATTATTTTAAGGTATTGGATTCTTTAATTATGGATAGGCATGTTGAGTTCAAAATTTTTTATTTTTCATTATATTTTTTTTTATTTTTTTGCTATTTGTGGTTTAAGTTTAAAAAAATAGATAAGTGTGTCAAATTCTATTTATTTGGCATCTAGAATAGTCTCCATAATTATTTCAAGGGATTTTATGATTTAATTTGGGATAGACATGTTGAATTTGTAATTTTTTAATTTTCATTCTATTTTTTGCTTTTCTACTATTTTATTGTTTAAGTTGAAAAAAATATATAAGTGCATTAAATTTAATTTATTTGGAATTTATAATAGTATCCATAATTATTTCAAGGTATTTTATGCTTTAATTTAGGATGGACATGTTGAATTGATAATTTTCTTATTTTTCATTCTAATTTTACAATTTTTTGCTATTTTATGTTTTAAGTTGAGAAAAATAGATAATTGTATCAAATTATATTTATTTGCATCTATAATTATCTCTATAATTTTTTGATAGATTTGATGCTTTAATTTGAGATGACATGTTGAATTGGTAGTTTTTCATTCAACTTTTTGCGTATTTTGGCTTTTAAGGTTTAAGTTGAAAACAATGGATAAATATGTGAAATTATATTTTTTAGGTATCTAAAATATTCTATATAATTATTTGAAGTGATTGATACTTTAAATTTTAATGGACATGTTAAATTTATAGTGTTTTTTATTTTTTTATTATGTTTTAGGTTATTCCACTGTTTAAGGAGTTGTGTATTCCAAATTTATATTCAAGGGCTCTTGTGTCCATTTTGGTCACATTCAGGGGCTAATTTTGTATTTTTCTCTCAAATTTCCATCAAAACTGGTGGAGATAATGGAAAAAGAGACATTTTTGCTACAAAATATTATTTTAATCTTAGTTTTATAAAGTTCTATAATTCGTGAGTAAATTTGTAAAATATGGTATATTTTAAAGGCAGATAAATTTGTGAAATATTGTATATTTTAAAGGCAGATCATGTAATTCAGCCAACCAATAAATAGGTTAAAGTATGGCTGGTTCTGGCTAACTGGATCCCTTCAATCTATCCATTTTCTGTAGCATGAGCCGTCATTTGCATTAAAGCATACACAAAACACACTACAAAACATGCAAAATCGTGACTGAAAATAAATATAGAAAGTTAGTCGCTATGTGTTTCAATCGCTAATCAGTCAAAAGTAAAAAGGTCTACTTTTTATTTCTACTGATAGGAGACTGAAGGTTTGAATCGCTAAAATGTTAATCACTTTTCAGTTGAAAATTTTTTAGATATTTGACTATAGTTGCCCTTCAGTCGCTTTTTTAGCTATCAAAATTGCCTCAAATCACTTTCTCAGTAGCTAATTGATTTAGAAGTTTTGGATTTTTAGGGTTTGGGTTTTTTTAGAGTTTAGAATATATGTATTCTTTTTTTTTTTTAGGGTTTGGAATTTTTTTTAGGGTTTGAGGATATAGAATTTGGATTTAGGGTTTTTAAAGGATTAAGGGTATTGGGGTTTAGGATTTTTCTTTAAGGTTTAGGTTTCAAAATTAGTATAGGGTTAGGGGTATTAATTGAATCAATTTAATATTAGGGTTTTGGGATTTATTTTAGGATTAATTTAGAGTTTTTTTATGATTTAGGGTTTAAGAATTTTTTTAGAGTTTAGGGATATATATATATATATATAATTAGGATTTTTTAAGGGTATTTAATTAAGTATTAGAGTATTGAAATTTAAGGTATGGGATTTGCATTTAGGGTTAATGGTATAAATTAGGTTTAGCATTTAGGGTTTAATTAGGGTTTGTATTTAGAGTTTTGGATTTAATTATTGGCGTTTTAATTAGGGTTTATATTTAGGGTTTAGGGTTTAATTAGGCCTCGTATTTAGGGGTTAGAGTTTTAAGGTTAATGGTAGTTAGTTTTAGGGTTTAGAGTTTAATTAATAGGGTTTGTATTTAGGGTTTAGGGTTAATGGTAGTTAGGTTAAGGGTTTAGGGTTTAATTAGGGTTTAGGTTTTTATTTAGGGATTAGGGTATAATGAGGGTTTGTATTTAGGGTTTAGAGTTTAGGATTAATGGTAGTTAAGGTTAGGGTTTAGGATTAATGGTAGTTAGGTTTAGGATTTAGGGTTTAATTAGGGTTTAAGTTTTAATTAGGGTTTTTATTTAGGGTTTTGGGTATAATTAGGGTTTTGGGTTTAATTATGTTTATATTTAGGGTTTGGGTTTAGGGTATAATTAATAAGGTTTGTATTTAGGGTTTAGGGTTAGTGGTAGTTAGGTTTAGGGTTTAAGGTTTAATTAGGGTTTGTATTTAGAGTTTAGGGTATAATTAGGGTTTGTTTTTAGGAGAGTTTAGGATTAATGGTAGTTAGGGTCTGGGTTTAGGGTTTAATTAATAAGGTTTGTATTTAGGTTTTAGGGTTAACGGTAGTTAGGTTTTAGGTTTAGGGTTTAATTAGGCTTTAGGTTTTAATTAGGGTTTGTATTTAGGGTTTAGGTATAATTAAGGTTTGTATTTAGGGTTTAGAGTTTAGGGTATAATTTTAATTTCTTGAACTTATGTGATATAATTTCTTTATTAATTTTAATTTTTGAAATTATATATATGGAGAAAATTTCCTGAACTTATATATAGATTTATGATTGTACCACATATGTACACACACACACATATACATGATTGTTCCATATATATAATTATATTCATACATACATATATTTATATTTATTTTTGTACTATATATATTTGTATCTATGAAAATATAAAGTAAAAAAACTGGAAAAAACATAAACATAGCAACTGAATTTTGACTACACTTATGTATGGGATGACGATGTTCATCTGGCTTTTGCAAACTAACTTTGTCAGTTGAGGTTCAGTTGGGTTGTAATCAGAGTTCAGTCACTAAGCAGTCGGAGTAAAAAATGTTCAGTCAAGTTGCAGTTGGAGTTTAGTCGCTCCAACTACTTTCTTTCTACTTCCTTTCTTCTTTACCCGATTGTCTCACCAATTTCAAACCCAACACTCTCACTCATTTCTCACTCTCATCTCTGTCCTTCATGTCTTTCAACCCTTTGCTCTCATCTCACTCCTGTCTCTCACTCTCATTTTTCATCTCCGTCAACCACTCCACCATGCCCATTGCATCGCTATCCGTTCACCTTGTCAGTCCACTATTCGTCATCTCCGCCCACATCGCCGTCCGCTTCTGCCATTTCTTACCTCGCCACCGTCCACCTTGGTCTCCTCCTCAACCTTGCCACTGTCCACTTCCGTCTTGTTGGCCTCGCTGTCATCTGCCTCCATCTCAATCTCCTTGGCCTCCTCTACTTCATCCATGACAATCTTCTCTAGATCTGAGTTTTAAAATTGTGAGTTTTGAAATTTTTTAACTATTGTATTGAAGTTTTTAAATTGTTCCCTGGGTCTAATTTTTGAATTTTTTTTTAATTTTATGTTTTGTTATGTATGTTGACTTTTATATTAATGTAAATGTGTTTTATTTAGATTTTAATTTGATCATTTTGTTTATTTTATTATTAATACTTAAAATAAGATAATATTCATAGCAATTTAATGAAATTATCAATTAAATAACAAATGAAATAAATAATAAATTAAATTAAATAATATTAATTAAACAATAATTATTTACATATTAATATTTTTTGTTTGAAAAATAAAAATCTTATTATAATGACTGAACATGGTAGTTGCTAATATAGCGACTACCATATTCACAGCAACTCAACGAGTTAGTCGCAACCCACAATATTCTCAATTGATTTTTGACTGAAAGTTTTAGTTACTTTTTATAGTTGAGATTCAGTTGTGATAAAATTGCGACTTGAAAAAATACGACTGTCATCTATAGTAGCAAAGCAGTCGCTTTTAGCCAATATTGCGACTGAAATAAGACTGAACTTTCAGTCATGATTTTGCATCTGTTTTGTCGTACTAACGGTAGAGGGATAAAATGTCCCATTTCCTTACTCTCTAGATGGATTAAACCTTGGAAAGGGTAAACAACACTCTATATGAGACAAAAGAAATCAGCTACATCACCCATTTAATCCAAACATCAGAAAACCCCATTTTTTCTAGCAAAAAAGCCAGAAAAGTCGCATTCCACCCTGTCATAAGCCTTACTTATATCAACCTTCAAGGCCAATTCACCCACTAATCACTTATTGATTTTTCAAATGATGAAAACCCTTATAAGCAATCAGGATATTCTCTTGAATTGATCTACTCTTAGTAAAGGGGTTTTGACATGGAGAAATAAGATTATGCAAGTAAGGCTTTAATTTGTTAGTGAGAACCATGGATATGATTTTTATAGTAGAAACTGCATAGACTTATAGGTCTATAAGAGGACACTGTTTCTAGGGATGCAAGTATGGCTATAAATACAATAAAAGTTTCATTTATAGATGGATTAAGAGTACCTTGGTTGAAGAAGGATATAACCATCCTGACCTTGATTTCTCTCACATCCTCCCAGTATGTTTGATAGAAAATGGCCGATAAGCCATGAGGCCCTAGTGCTTTAAGACCCCCCATCTGAAAGGTTGCATCCTTTATCTCTTCCTTTGTAACTTCTTTAACAATTTTTTATCCAAGCTAGGTGTGGTAACAGATTTAACAAATTGTAGTGCATCAGACTTATTCCCATCTCCATTTGTCTAAAAAAGGTTTTAATAATATGTGATGAACATATTTTGTATTTCCTCCCTCATCTTCTATCCACTACTCTTGATTATCCTTCAATTTCAAAATTTTGTTAAAAGCACCCTTTAGATAGTTGACTTGTGAAAAAAATGTAGCACTTCTATCCCCATTTAAGCCATCTTAATTACTCCTCTAATGCCAAAAGAGTTCTTCTTGGAATCATAACTCTCCAATTCTACTATGTATCTGTCTCTCCTCATTTAGATCCCCAGGATCTATACCATCTTGAACTACTGCTAACTTCTACATTAAGCCATCAATCTCCTCCCTATTTTTCCTGAAATGTGCCTTGCTCAAAGAGATTAGTTTTTTCCTCACTAGTTCAGTGCTAGGATGCTGATCCCTAGTTTACAGGTGCTCAAACCTGAACACCTTCCTATCTTTCTTATCTATCACAGATGTACCATGGCCAATTGGAATATGATCTGAACCAACTCCTGGATGATGAAATAGCTGAGTGCTAGGAAATTGGTCTCTCCAAGCTCTATCTATCCTTTCCATAGTGGGACCATTCTCTCTCTTATTATGCTAAGTACCATCCTCTTTTATTAATTTGATGATCGAACCACCCTAAATGGTGCTATATATATATATATATATATGTTAATCCTCTTTTGTTGAAATGAATTACGCCAATCTGTCCTCTTATTTTTGTAATTTGATGAATTTGGTAAAGAACTGAACAGAAGGACTACGTACTCTAGTGATAAGCATGGTTAGAAATGGCTGAATTTTTAAGTGGAACCAAATCTAACCTAAAATATTTATGGTTTCACAAAGCTCTATGCAACCCAAGAATAAAAAACTGAAAAAAAATTCACATCAATTGTTTTTGTTCTGATTCTCAGTTTCAATTTTGGATCCACATCTATAGCAGTTGCAATAGAATAGCCCCTAAATTAATCTAAAACTTATTTGTCGTTGACTGAGTAGGAAAATGTGGTCAATCACGCGTGTATTAGTATGCAAGTGAATTTGGCATGCCAATAGCAAAAAAATATATTTTTGGCACAAAAGAAAAAAACAACATAGGAAGGTTCATAAGAAAAGGAGACGTGTGGGGCTTTCTGGTCGCCCGTAGCAATTCACATGTTTCGGATCGGACTGTTTGCTTGTTTGTCTTTTTCTTTTCTTTTCTTTTTTTTCGGCTACACACTAAATATAACAATTGAAGATAGAAAAGGCTTTAAAGCCTTTAATTTTTTAGTTGGTATTTGTGTACTTATTTTTAGTTAGGCTACCGCTATATTCACGCAGAGGCTACATTTTATTAGAATTTTTTTAAACTTAAACCCATAATTTTGGAGTTAAATGAAATATATATATACCTTAACCCACTAAACTAAAATAAAATTTACCTTTTTTTCTGATGGCTGATTGTGTGTGTGTATTCTTATTAGCCAAATTGAAAAAAATCTTCATCAAATTTCAAGTTTTGCTGAAATTTAGTTAGAGTTCGGAATTGAACTTACAAGGTAAGATTATAGTTAACTTGTTAACACGAAATTAATCAAACTTCGAGAGAATTTTCTGGCATATTTTTTCTTTTGGAGTATTTTTTGCATTTTTCTTCAAGAAATAGTAAACAAAAAAGAAAAACAAAAAAAAATAAGTTAAAAAAAAAAAAGGAAAGAAGTGCGAGACAAAACAAAAGTTTTGTCGCTTCGAGAAAGAAGATAATGATAAGGATCAGATGTGGACTTGTTCATGATAAAACATGCCTTACTTCTTGACTAATTATACCAAAAGATTGTGAATCATAAGCCATGGAATCTTCCTTGCGTAAGACTCAAGTGCCGCCAAACATTAATCATATTAAAAGAACATATGAAAAGTATATATTCATATCGTTAAAAGAACATATTCTATAATATTGAAAGAACAAATTAGTAACATTTAAGAACAAACTATATATGTTTTTTTCTTATGGCTCATATATTCATGTTTCCATTATTCTGTCATCAAATAGTATTTATTTATTTTTTTATTCTATTTTCTATTCTTATGTTTTTTTATTCATTTCTGTGTATTCTTTTTCAGTTGAACTATTTACGTAAAAAAGAACAAATTTTAAACATAATTTTTTAAATAATATAAATCTAAAATATGAAAAAATAAAAATAAAAATCTGATAAAAGAATGAATAAGAACTAATAAAATAACATACTATATGCATAAAATAAAAAATCTGTTAAAAAATAAATAAAAACTAATAAGATAACATATAAAATTTATAAAAAAACAAAACTGAAAAACCAAATAAAAGTTGTTAAAGAACAAAAGACACAAGTGAGGCGGCTCATGCGAGACCTACTCACTTTTGTTTGAAACAAGCGATATCACCATCAGGTCAATTATAATGCAGCTGTCACAGTAACAACACAACTTTTCTTTTTTATTTTACTTTTCCTGAAAATTGAGAATAACTTATTAGTTGAAAAAAAAAATTAGGATAATACAATTTGCTCCTGAGTTTTAAGTGAAATTACACTTTTTCATCACCTATTTTAGAAATATACACTTGGCACCATAAAAATTTAGGATCTTCTGAAATATTAATTTAAATTGTACGGTACACATCTTCTACTAATTTATTCTGTATATTACTTTTTTACAGTTATTTGACATTTAAAAATATTATTTATTATTTACATAAATAAAAAACTAATAATTTAAAATATTTATTAACTGTGAAAAGTAACATATAAATTAAAATTACTAAAAAATTACTATCGTGATGTTTAAAATTAAAATTTCAAAAGTTACTGTAAGACTGTATTAAAAAGGAATGGGATAAAATGTAATTTCAACTAAATTTTAAAGGTTAAATTGTAATTAACTCTAAAAAATTTTAATGATAAATATAAAAATAATTTCAAAGTTTTTCCAACACATATCTACATTTTTTTTCTCAGAATTTGAAACAATTTTGGGAAAATTACAAAACCCCCTTAAGATTTGGCAAAACCTACACTTGTATTCCCCTATTTTAAATACTTGCAGTTACTCCCCTTGAAAATTAACTCTGTATTCACTGTTAGGAAAGAAAAGGAAAAATAGCTGACTTGCCTTCCTAGCTTTCTTCCCTAAAAAGTTTGCCCACCAATTAATTTGAGAAAAAAAAACATCAAACCACTAAAACCTCAGAAAAATCAAATAAATTTTAGATTCCATTTGAAGACAGGCATCAAGCCCAACCTTGTTGCCAACTGCCAACGGCGATGTCTTCAAATAGAATTGTCTGGTATATTCCCGAATCTAATAGGAATCACATTCGCCTGGGCTTGACTTTAAATGGAATCAGGGAACGGTGAAACGGCGGCCAATTGAACGGGGGAAGGAGAGGAAGTTAGAGAGGTTGGTGGATTTGAGGTCGGCAAAGGAAGGATAGGCGGATTTGAGGTCGGCGAAGGAGACGACGGCGGTGCCAGTGCACGCGAAGACGATGAAAGTAGTTTTCTAGTCAAGGAAATCATGAGGCTGTGGCCTTGGGGCCGATCGTGGGGAAAGGAGCAACATCATCTAGAATGAGGACAGTGTGATGTCTATCGGTGTTGGTGTAGGAAAGATTTTGACGAGGACGGGAACTGTAAGCTGGAAATTTACCAGAAAATGGAACACATTTAGAGGGAGAAAGAATAACACTCGATCGATGAATCCGACAGAACACCGAATCTGACGAAGCATAAGGAGGAGATTCGGTCGATTATGGCATGGGAACGGTGGAGTGTCCAGAAATCAGAGGCGTTCCGGCGAGCATATGGAGGAGATTAAGTCAATCGGTTGTGGAGGAAATCCGGTCGACTATGGCGTGGGAACGGTGGAGGGTCTAAAAATCATAGGGATTCCACGAGCATATGGAGGAGATCCGGTCGATTATGGCGTGGGCACGGTGGAGAATCCAGAAATTGGAGGGCCAATGAAATCGAATTGAATGTCTATTTGATTATATATTGGTTGATTTTTTTTTTTTCATATTAACTGGTTTAAATTGAATGGGTTTTAGTTGTTGGGGGTAAAGTTTCCAAGAAAGAATGTTAGAAGGACAAAGTCTGACATTTTTCTCATTTTTGTGGCAACAGTTATTAACAGTGATAACTTGGCAGGGGTAGCTGTAGATATTTGAAACATGGAGCATACAAGTGTAGGTTTCGCCAAGCTTTAGGGACGATCTTTGTAATTTTCCCAAGAATTTTTTATACACAGTACCTAGGGAATTAGTCTTGTCTAAAGTCAATCAACTTTTTTTTACTTTTATATCCTTTTTACCTGAAACCAATTTCATTTGAAAACTAATATTATGTAGATGCAATAATCAATTTAAAAGTAAATTTTTAGGATGTTAAATTTTTATGAATTTTTCTTTTTTAAGGCTTAAAACTAGAAAAATTCATAAAAATTTAGTAAGATTATAAAAATTGTATTTTCAATTGATTATTACAGCTACATAATATTAGCTTTTAATTAAAGTTAGTTTCAAGTAAAAAATATATAAAAATAAAAATAAGTCATTTTGTAGTTAATTGACTAAAGTTAAAACGAATTGGGTGTAAATGCTACTTCATCTATCTCGTGACGAGTAATCTTTTTTAGCTGTAAAAAAAAAAAAAAAGATATATTTTTATTTTAAAAAAAAATTTAGCATTTAATTTATCTTATTATATTTATTTAAGCTCTTCCGGCCCAAAACTCAAAACTGCACAAAATATAAAAAATATATTCTCTTTACCTAATCCTCATTTAAACTCTTACCAAACAAAACCATAATAGGGAATTCTTTTTTATTTTAGTTTCAAAGGTAAAAATGAAAAGAGCGGAAAAAGTAGAATTATTTTCTAGATAACTAGTAAAAATAATAAGCGTATATGGAACGCCAAAAAGTTTGACACTTCACATTATGTATTGACAAAGAATATAAAGAAACACAAATGACAAAACGAAGGTGCGTGCTCATGATTCATGAAGCGTCCGCGTTAAACAAAATTCTTCGGTCAAAAGCTCATAGACTATAAAAAGTTACATGATCAAAAGTGTTAATTTCGATAAATAGTAATTATTTTATAATTTATAAATTAATTTAAATGTTATATTAAAAAAATAATTTTTAAAACATTTTTGCTTACTAGTGGTTTGGTTCAAGTCTCAATAAAGGTCAAAAAGCTCGACTAATCTTTTTTTTTGTTTTTTGGTTACTAAAAAAAATATGTACAAGTATATAGGGTTAAAAGAATACATAGATATATAAGGAATAGAGGATATTTGTTTTTTTGTTACCCAAAAGATTTCCAAGCCAACGTATATGCCATTTAAAGAGAGTATGGGAAATAGGGCCTGAACTCCTGACCTTCACTTGATATCTCTCATGCCTTAGGCAATATGGTGAGTTGCCCCGCATTCAATCTCTATGTTAAACATGGATTAAGGAGTACATAGAACATGAAAAATGCCTATTTTTTCAAAATCAAAAGGCAACTGAATTAGCATTTTAATGACATTATTTGAGAATTTGGGGGGAGGGGTTGTGGGAATTGAACCCTGGCCTTGGCCACGGCGGATATCCTTTGCGACTAGCTATTCTGGACCCGTGGGACTAAACTCATAACTTCTAATATATTCTTTGTAAGTAAAAAAAAAAAAAATTAAGACTTAAATATTTTTTTTATTAATTTTTCTTTATTTTTGGTTGAAAAGAAATAAAAAGTGCTGTCAAAGACGTAACTACTTTCTGAAAAGTACTTTTCAAAAAATTATTATTGATTTCTTTTGTACTTAGAAGTATCTGAGCAGCAAGTTAGAGCATTAAAAGGTACTAAAACTATCATTAGAGCATTATATACTTAGAAGAATAAAGAAGACAGGTTCAAACTCCAGACCTACATAATGTTCCCTTAACTATCACATTGGAAGCTAGGTTTATTATTGAATTTTTTTTTTTTTATATTCAAAATCTCTACTTTGTAAATTTTAGGGGCGGGAGGCTCGAATCCAGAACAAGGAGATTATAGGAACTCATGTCCTAGACTCCCTAAACTCTCGCTGAATAAACTGGCGGTGCGGGACATTATTGACTTTTAAACGTAATATGCTATTGAGTGACTTGGAAATAAATTTGAACTAGTGGTCAAGGCACATGCATCTGATGCATGCCGCTGGAAGTAAATTTTTGTTTTTTAACTTCGTTAGTTGCTGACGGTGTAGTCGTTATGCATGGGGCTCATCTAAAACACTAATCTTCGGCAAATTTAAGGTTTAGTTTTATGCACGTGAGACACAAATGAAGTTATATAATCGCTACCCAATATTTCAATTAATAGGTAACTATCACCAGTTGTCCCCAGATTATGCCCATTTTACTTAATCATCCCAAAACTATCAAGTGTTAGTATCAATCATTCTGAAACTATTTAATTGTTGTTATTTCGTCCTGACGTCAATTAAACCGTTAAATATGGATAGAAAAATGATGTTACATCAGCAGTCACGTCATTTTTTTATGTCACATTAGCAATCACGTTATTTTTTCATTTATATTTAACGGTTTAGTTGACATTGAGATAAAATAGCAACAATTAAATAATTTCGGGATAATTTGTGCAATACCTGATAGTTTCGGGACAATTAAGTAACATGAGTATAGTTTAGAGACAACTAACAATATTTACCCCCAATTAATATATTTATGCTCAGAGTTTTCAAATCATCTCTAACGTATATTTGTAAATGATATGCGCCCCGTAGTACCAATGGCAGAACTAGGTTTTTTGACTCGAATGGTGAATACGAGCGATACGAAAGAGAGTACAGTGAGACGGTGGCAATACGGTGAAACGGTGGCAAGGCTGAGTTTTGGTGGTAGATCTAACTAAAAATTATTTGAGTTAATTTCTACTAGTATATGTACAAATAAATATTAATTACTTTGAGTAACATTTAGTTTTAATTTGAAGTAAGTTATCAAATTTTATTGTTTTTTAAAATAAAATATTTCTATAGTCACTAAATATACATGCTTTGTATTTAATTTTAGATTGAATAAGTCTTTAAAATTATTTAGAAACTTCAAAAATAAATTTTGAATAAGAAATATTTCTATTACTACTTTTTTAGGTAAAACATAAAGATATTTAGTTAATTTTTCAAAAAAATTAAAAGGTTGTCTTCCAGTTGGATTGCATAGAAACATACTAATTCTAGTTTTTTAGAATAAAATAATCAAAAGATATAACAGTTTATAGTTTCGCACTAAAAACAAGTAGAAAAAGCACATTTTTTTAATGACATTGAAACTTAAATTAGGGATTAACATGAATTATTTGAAATCTTTAAACTTAACATGGTTTGTAAAGTTTAATGACTATAATTAGCTGACACGTAATATGAGAGATAACTATGTCAATTAAGTAAAGTTGTATTTAAACTATGGTTTTAATTAAGATAAGAAAGAAATGAAAAAAAAAAGTTTGTAATGAGTACACATTCATTTCCATGATTTTTAGTGAATGTTTCACTGCCTATAATATTTATATTCTTTCACCATATCCAGGCGTAAAATTTACATTATTTGGTCCATAACTTATGATAAAATGACCAAATCAGTACCTCATATTATCACATTTTCAGAATTCTCAGGGCAGCGGCAGCTTCATGTTCAAACAGAAATGAAAAATACCTAGAATTTTAAACAAGATAATTTCAAACTAAACCAAACATAAGCTAAATATAAAATAATATTCATAGTTTATGAGTTAATTATAGTTCAATTAAAGATTAGCATGCAAATGGATATAGCGAAGAAGTCGCAATCTTGTCAACACTTTCTTTCTCTGTTCAAGAAACATGTATAAGGAATCAAGCTCATATGATCAATGTTATCAAGATCTTGATCTAAATCGTAGAAATTTTACGGTATTATGATTTGAAATGAAAAAAGTAATCTAATTAAGTTATTTAATTATGATTACGATTCCTATCAAAATTCATGATTATAATTCACAAAAAATAAAAAATAAAAAATATATAAAATCTCAATTTTAAGGGCCAATTCGTTTGAGCTAAAGTCAACTAACTTGTTTTAATTTTTACATCTTTTTTACCTGAAACCAATTTTATTTAAAAACTAATGTTATGTAGATGCAATAATCAATTTGAAAGTAAATTTTTATGATATTGTTAAATTTTTATGAATTTTTCTTTTTTAAGGCTTGAAACTAGAAAAATTCATAAAAATTTAGTAAGATTATAAAAACTTTATTTTCAATTGATTATTGTAACTGCATAATATTAGCTTTTAATTAAAATTAGTTTTAAGTAAAAAAATGTAAAAATAAAAATAAGTCATTTTATAGCCAATTGATAAAATTAAAACAAATTGGATGTAAATTTGTTTTTTCGACAAAACTAGTGAAAAAGCAAATAAAATGTTCTGCTACACACAAAAAAAACAAAACAAAAAAGTGCCATAACTCGCCCCATTCAGGTAAACCCTTTTCACATTTGTAGGTACGATTGGGTTTGATTTGGTTGGAGTAAAATTTAAGAATGAATCGAACCACATCAAATCAAAGGTGGACCTAAAAATGTAACGTCGAGGATTTGGAAAAATAGGTAGCTATGAAAATATGAGGCAATAAACGCAACGTTTAACATGAATGGCTTTTAAAGTTTTTTTGGTATAACAACAATTTCCCTTTGAGAATTAGGTAAAATTACATTTTACCTCTCATGTTTCAAAAATCTACATTTTACCTAAACCTAAGGGAGCAAATTGTAATTAACCTTTTTTAAAGGCTAAAAGCAAGATTTATTATTCAAAACGAATATGAAATGTACAAACAAGGTAATAGGTCTAACAAGGAGCTAGACTCAATAAACACATCTTTCTACTCATTCTTTTTTCCCTTCTCTAGCTGATCTATAAAGCATTAATAACAGCAAGCTAGGGATAGTTAACCGCTTAACCCAATTCAACTTTAACCTATTACCCTTACTAGAGAGCCAGATAAAAGACAGCACCTGAATATCCCTTAACACCTGCCAGACAGTTTTTTGCTTGCCCTTGAAGACTAGCTCATTTCATCTTCTCCAAATTGTCCATAATGTTGTATAGGCAACCGCATTCCAAGCTTTATTTTGTTCTCCGTTTAGCTGCTGTCCAGTACCTAAACTCAGTATATCCTGCACGTCCACATCCTTAAAAATTCATGTAAAAATTTAAAATAAATAAAAATAAAAATAAAAAACTAGATGCGCACAAAATGTAAAATATATAAAAAATAGGGTAAAACCTAAATTTGGTTCCTTAACTATGTAGTTTGTCCGAAAATGGTCCCTTAACTCTAAAACTACCTATTGAAGTCCCTTAACTCAAACAACGTATCCAATTTGAGTCTTATCCATCAGTTGAGCAATTATTTTGGATGAAACTTGCCAACGTGGCACCCATAATGCCACATGGCTTCCTCTTTAATTGAAATGGGTGACTATTATGTATAGAAATGAAAAATTTAAACCTAAACAAACACAAACACAAAATCTTGGGACTTAAAATATAGATTAGCCCTAATTGTTAGACTAACTCTCCACAAATGATGGTGTTGGATTTGAGGGCAGAGGCGCATTATTGGAGATGGTGAACAGAGATGAAATCGTGATGGAGATGGTGATGGAGGAGAAAATCGCGACAGAAGACGGAGATGGTGAACTAAATTACAACGGTGACAGGGATGATAACGGAGGAGGAAATCACGATAGAGACGGTGAACTAGAGGAGGAAATCGATAATGAAATCAGAGGATGACAAAAGTGAGTGACAAAATCAATGATTGGCAGACAAAATTAGCAACTGCAAGATGAAATCGGTGACTAAGGAGGACAAAATTGTTGACCAATCTAGTGACGAAATCAGTGATGGCAAGATCCATTGGTGAATGGATCTCTTATCCACCGGCAAGGGAGAGAGAGGAGAGAAATTCGAGTGAGAGAGAGTGTGGGGAGAAGAAGAAAGTGTTGAGCTATTACATTTGAAGTTCTATGGTTATTTATTTGTATCAATTTTAACTTGAAATTTTTTGTCCTTCTAGTATAGTCATCCACATGGTAGTTTGAGACTCACTATGGGGTGGCAAACTGCTACATAAGCAAGTGTCATGCAAAATAATCTGTCAACTGACGAATGAAACCCAAATTGGGCACACTGCTTGAGTTAAGGGATCTCAACAGGCACTCTTAGAGTTGGGGGACCATTTTAAGACAAACCAAATAGTTAAGGGACCAAATTTAGATTTTACCCATTTGGAAATGTAATTAGATGCGTGTATAAAATGCATCGGTCAAAACTACT
Source organism: Aquilaria sinensis (assembly GCA_005392925.1). Lineage (NCBI taxonomy): Eukaryota > Viridiplantae > Streptophyta > Magnoliopsida > Malvales > Thymelaeaceae > Aquilaria > Aquilaria sinensis. The sequence continues at coordinate 58,771 of SMDT01000114.1, forward strand.
GTATGGGCGTCACATTCCCAAAATTATCATATTGTCCTCGTTCAAATTTCATAATCTCTCTTATGTCCTTTCAACCAACGCGCAGCTTTCCTCAAGCTCTTCGCTCCCCCCTCCGCCGTGAGCTATTGCTAGCCGCCCAAGCATCTCCGCCATATGTCGTCGCACCCAGACGTTGCCCACATTCCCCTCTCGCCAGGGCGCTGATCTGAGGGAGTGCGAAGCACCAGTGATGCCGAATCGAGTGAGAGAGGGAGAGGAGAAGACCGCAACCCTCAAGCCTCCAGCCTCCTCCGTTGTTGCTAATCGCCGGTGAAGATGGTAGGCGGAGGAAGGAGAGGTGGTCGACCAATGCCCATGATCGGCGGAGATGGGTGGACGGTACTCTTCCAGTGGAGCTTCTCATGTCTTCATCCTTCCTCTGCGATTGAAGCGGCAATTGAGGCGAAGATGGAGGAGGTGATGGAGATGTCGAGATGATTTCATTAATTAATTCAATCCGATTAGTTGCCCCATCTTAATTCAGTGTCAAAACCTTTCTCCTGTGCATATCCTATATTATTTTTATATGCATATAATTTCATGTACTTTTTCATATTATTTTTCACATGTATACATATACGCACTTGGAAAAACTTAAAGATTGATTTAAAAAGGGAAAGTTACAAAAACCCCCTGTGGTTTGGTCAAACCTACAGTTTGCCCCCTCTATTTTGAGAAATCTACACTTTGCCCCCATGTTTTTTATACTGCTTGATAACAACTTCTGAAACTGTATTTAAACTCTACGATAATCATCTTCTAGTAATTTCAATCTGTCCAATATTTTTTTTATAGTTAATAGACATTTTAAACTATCATTTTTCCTTTCTATAAATGTACTTTCCCACCTATAATTATATATTAGTATTTTTTAAAGGTCGGTTTGCTGTGAAAAAAATATCAAAAATCTTGAAATTACTAGAGTATTATTACCATACAGTTTAAATACAGTTTCAAAAGTTGTTATCGGGCAGCGTAAAAAATATAGGGGACAAACTGTAGGTTTGACCAAACCACAGGGGTTTTTTTGTAACTTTCCCATTTAAAAACAAGTAAAACATGGAGGATAAAAGAATAAACTCATTTATACAAATTACATCAAATACATCATTATTCATATGTAAAAACTTATTCACTTACATATATGTAGTATATTTCTAATCTCATTTGTATATATGTAGCACATATTTTGTATATATTTGTCACTTATTTTACACATAGAATTTCATATATATCTGCCATCTATTTCTACATGTCTCTAATTTTGGTAGGAAATGAGATTTGACGTGTTCACATATGTTTTTTTTTATAAGATGTTAAATCTATAACATATCTATGATATCATTTATACATATGTTACACATTATTTATATATATCTCTTCCTTTCTTTGTACATAAAGTTTGTACATATCCAGTATCTAATTTATAAATATCTTCAACTTTGAGGAATATGAGATTTGATGTATTTACATTTATATTACACTATTAATGGTAGTATTAGAATCTAAATATGTGTAGACATAAGGGGTAGGGAGTATATTTGACTTACTCATAAAAAACTTCTTCAAAGAAAAACATATATAGTGAGTTATGAAAAATTAAATTAATGTGGTAGATAATAGTTGGGTTTAGTGGAATAAAAAAAAATTAATTCGGTATATAAGTACTTACAGAACAAAAATGATGTTATCTAACATTGTCCATCTAAATATATTACCATAATTTAAAATATCAATGGGATTTTTTAATTACTATTTTGTGTGATTATATATTCTTGCATATACACACAAACACATACATATATACATATATATATAAGTGAAATTCACTAAAAAATCTAAACAAACATTGATGATAACTAACTAATATGCGACTATCTTTGTTGTTCCATAATATATGACAAGTTTATGTGCACTTATAAGAACAATTTTACCCGAAAGTAGAGATAATATCGTCGTTTATGAAAAGAAGTGGGTCTCGGAAAAGTATTATATTACATTTCATTTTTAGAACCTAAGTTGAGCTAAGAGAACAAAATTCAATGGAGCCATAGTGAAGAAGCTCCTCTATCATTTGCTCCACATGATGGTCTTCCAAGGGGGTAAAATGTTGTCCATTCCTCATTTGAAGGCTCAAAACCTCCCCGTCAGGTCGTCGGAAATCACTTGTACCGACGAGCTCACGTTGGTTTTTCGCCTCGCCCTTCCTTTCAGCTTGGAGTGCCGTGACGTGACATCTATGCAATTTAGCGACCAAGGTTGCTGAAAGAAGCTTAGGGGAAGAAGATTGAGGCTCGTTGGGGTTGTGGGGAAAGTTGGTCCTCGCGCTCGTCCCGCCCATTAGCCTGGCTGCCTCGTCGTAGGCTCGCGCCGCGGCCTCTGCCGTCTCAAACGTCCCTAGCCATATCCTCGTCTTCCTATATTATAATGAAAAAGAAAGTTATTATAAACCTTTGATCATAAAAGAAAAAAACCAAAAAATAATTCCCAAAAGAGGCGATGAAGAAGAAACATTTTAGAAAATTACAAAATGGGATGGCGGATTTCGGAGACCCAAGAGCCCCAATGTCTTTGGCGGACGCCACGATATCGCCGTTGAGGCCTGCCCATACGTGTTCTCTCTGTGTTTGTGAAAATGTCTAAATGAAAACTGAAGACAGAGAGAGGGAGGGGGTTTGGAATTGGGTGGGGAGATAAGAATATGGGGCTTTATATAGTCCTCCTTTTTAGAGCTTTTGCTTACGAGTCATCCAGGAGTCTGACCCACTCAGCCGCTTTTCTTTTCCTCTTTCCTTTGCGATCCTCTTTCAGTTTACATGATCATGAAAACATGACTTCTTTTTTTGTCTAACTTTTCTTTTTGACATTTTTAACTCAAAAATATATTACGACCGAGGATTATAAAAAAATTATAATATAAAATATATTGTGCATCATTACCCCACCCTAACTAATTTTATTCCAACAATTTTCAGTAATTAACTCAAATGACGACTGCCTTCGGAAACCTAGGTAAAAGACTAGGGTGCTAGTGACATTGCATTAAAAAAATTTTATATATCCAGAAGTGGTTAAAATACTGCTCATGTGCTCTAAATTTCACACAGCATATACTTTACCTTCTTAAAATTTGTATAGTTTCTTATAATTTTTGTACTTGTAACTATTCTATGTATTAGAAAGAAAAAATTCATTCGAACTAGTTCAACTAAGATTAATTTAGCCCAATTAACGTGATCCAGGCTCAACGAAAATGCCTATAAAATTCACACAATTACAATCTGGACCAATACATATTTTATCTGACTTCAACTTTTTCGGACGTGCACGTCACACGTGATCTAGATCAAGAACACGTCAATTCAGGTCTGGTAGCTCAATCCCAACTTGCCCAAGATTTTAGCTTGAGAAACTATTCATACCATGATAGTGAGCCAATAGATTCATTATTAGTGCGTTTTCTTCTTGTTACCAGGTTCTTTTTCAGATAGGTTCTTTGTTTAAAATTGTATTGGATGAAAAACTAATTTCTTGAACCAATTGAATTGGCTTCAATAGTTGAATAATGATGCTTACTACAAATTCTCCACCAGTATTAGATTACCTTAATATTACAAGAAAAAGTCATTTTAAAAATATATAACATAGTATCATGAGGAAAATTAATCTCCCTCTCTGTAATCTGTATATATGTATAATTCATTCAAAAATATGCCAATCATTATGAGATGAATTAAGGAAAAAAAATAGGTATTAAGAGTTTTCTTTCATATCTTGATCGAGGATACTAATTAATGACATAAAGTAGAGCTTTGAGGGAACAAAATCCAGAACCAAATCTGTTACATATACAAGTATTTCAAAAATAGACTAGAAAGAAGACAAGTATAGAGTACCTTTCTTTACAGTAAAGTAAGCTCAAATAAGACTTACGTATTTCATAGGGTAGAGAAGTAGGGCACTTTGTTCTTTCTTTCTTGCTTTATGTTTTTTTTTCTTTTCTTTTTCTAATAATTGCACAGGATCAGGAAAGGGCCTTAGTGTTGTATGAACTCGTTGCAAACTAGTTAGCCGGCATGGGGATGAGGTTCACATGACATCACATAATAACTCATTTCCACCACTTGGAATCGTTCCAATCTCCAATAAAAGTAATCATTCCGCTATTGGGTGAACTTCAATTTGGGCTCCGTTTATGCAACAAGTGAAGGACGTGCAGTTGCTGTAGAGTGTAGACCCTATGTTGGACTTACAGCGATGGACGCGCAAATTTATTGACATTAAGTTTTCAAATCTAATTTAAGCTATCTAGTTTTTGTTTTCGAGCAAATTTAATTATCTAAAAAATACTATTTTGACAGTTAATGAAAAGTTTAAATTATCAAATATAAACAATCTACTTTTGTTTACTCACATCAATGATATTAAGAGAGTATTAAAAATCTGGTATTAAAACCTTAGAAAATTCTATGCGGTACATATGGAATCAATTAGCATTTTTTTGCATCTAGTTGTACTGGGAGCAGTGATACATTGGTTAAAAAGTTCTCACAACCAAATATGATTACTCTCATTCTGTCTAGAAAATGAAAGCTTCTGGGAATGTTTCTCCTATTTGGCAAAGCTTATTTTATGGTAGAGAATTACTTCATGACCCCTATCATTGGACCATTAGGGATGGTTTTGCCATTCGGGTTTGGGAAAATGCTTGGATCCTTGTTATTTCTTCTATACACATTTGTGTGCTCTTTGAGGAAATGCTTATCATAATCCTCGCATCAGAGTATCTAATCTTTATGACTTTTGAAAGCAATCAAAACTCTCAACACCCTAAGATTTATTCCCTTCTAAAATTATTAATCTCATTGTAAATATTTTACCTCAACCTATCGCGGACTCTCAGGACTCTATCATTTGGTTTCATAATGCTTCAAGATCTTTTATCGTTAAGCATGGCTGCAATCCAGAATTTCAGAAGAAAATTGGTTGCTCTACTAAATCTAGTAAGTACTTTTCTACGTTGCCCCCTCATCTAAAGTTCTCTTCTATTTTGAAACCTATCTAGGCTGCCCAAGTCCCTTAGAATTTTTAAGGTGTTTTTATGGAAATGCTTATCAAATGAACTGCTGACGGCAACAAATCTTGCTACTCATGGCAGGCTGGCAGGCCCCCTTTGTTCCTTGCGTCATAGTACCTGAGAAACAATGTTTCATCTATTTTGGGGTTGCCCAGGCTCCCAAGATATTTGGGGCAACTTTTTTGTTTTTGCCTTCGCCAACAATCCCAAGAAACAATGTTTCATCTATTTTGGGATTGCCCAAGCTCCCAAGATATTTAGGGCAACTTTTTTTTTAGGCCTTCGCCAATAATGCATACACTATTTAAGGCTTGACTTACTTACTTCCTAGAAAATGAAAAATACTACCCACCAATTGGTTTCGTTTCTTAGTTTCAACCCTTTAGATTATTTGGAATGTTTGAAATAAGTGCATTTTCCACATTCTATTTTTCATGTTTAGTCTTTAATTCCTAGACAGGATGAACTTTATCTGCAGCTCGATATGGCTAAGGAATACCATCTAAGGTTTTTTTCCCTCCTATTTAATCCTCCTATTACTTTATGTTGTTCTTGGAGTTAAAGAAGACTTAGAGTTTACGTATGTGGCCAAAAATCCTCGTCACGGATGGTGCTTGGTAGAGATCATCTACGTTTGGTACAGCAGCTTGGGTTTGGTTATGTTTTAATGCTCCTCCAAGACTATGGTGCAACATTCTCCTCCATCATTGTGAATCTACCTTGGAAGCTGAACTTCGCTATTCATGGAGCTATATCCCTTGCTTCCACACTACAGATCTCTTTGATAACTATTCTCATCGACTATTCACAGGTTCTTTAGGCAATACCCAGATGCTAACTTTAAGCCCGAATCTTGCTAGTCTGGTTCACAGGTCACAAATCTATTAGATTCCCTCTCTCGGTGCTTTGTGATCATGGTTCCTAGATGCAAGGTTCTTCTAGCTCACCAACTTGCTGTAGACCTTCTTTCCTAGCTCTTTATATATTATTTTTTTCTTACCAAAAAATAGTGCCCCCACATGAATTGGTAAGGCTTGTGACCTTTCTCCACTATACAAGTTCAAGTCCATGGTATCCTTTCATGTTGTGAGGAAATGACTCCTCTATGGAGCTTCTTAAATTTTATGATATTACCTATGGTTGTTAAGATCCTGATTATGATCTTAGGATCTTAGACTTAGATAATCACAAATGATCTTGATCTATGTAAACTCTCTTAGTCTAAGTAGAAGGAGGCTTAGATATGTTAAGGAATAGATTATGAGTTCAATCCAAGACCCTTGTGTATAACAAAGACTTGCTTGGAACAAGTCCCTAGAATGGCGCCAACAACAAACTTGGAAAGATAGACCTGGGGTACAAAGGCAGGATCCAGACCTTGATCAGTAAGAATCCTGTTTGGGAATAATTTTTGTGATTAGCGTTACGGGTGGAGATGAAACAGTTAAAACTACAAGCTACCCTTATATAGTTTTTTAAAAACTGTAACATTAATCTCTGACACTAATATCAAATGTGGCCAAGATCAAGATAGGATCCTATGATCTCAATAACCCCACATGTTACATGCTTTTAATTGGGTCATCTTAATGTTAATTAGACCCTAGTTTTTTTTTTTTCGTATTAGATGGACTAAAAATCCGGTACCAAAACCTTATAATTCCGTGCGGCACATGGAATCAATTAGCTTTTCTTCATCCAGTTGTAAACTCACACCTATGATTTAGTAAAGTTTTTGTTTAGGATTTTTCTTGTTCTTTCTAAATAATTGGGCATTACAAAAGGTTAAAATCTCATGCCGTACTGGGTTAAAATAAACCCAACTTTGAAAAAATAGTTAAAATTTGCAAAAGTTTCACCAATGTAATGTTGGACTTGGCAGCTCAGAGTTGAGAGTTCGTCGTCTTTGCTCTATATCTGCTCGCCGTCTATCTGTTGAAAAAAAAAATCCATTTTTTGCTCTACTTTGTCATTTTTTATTCACCATTTTGTTCACATAATTCAATGAACATTTTGCATCTCACTCCGGTCATATTTTTCAAAATTCTAATGTTATTAGGCTTTTGCAAATACCTTCATATGAGTAGATGATTTTGTGTTCGAGTATTGTGTTCAAAGTTTGCTCCAATGTAATTACTAGAACTATTGTCTCAAAGGCTATTCATTTATAATTTTTTAGTAGAATTTTATGATCTACAATTCGTTCGATACTCTGAGAATGAAAAGCAATCCAAACTAACATGTGTTGGTCTAAATGGACGGGGCTTTAGCCCCTTAAGTAATACATTCAGAGTTTGAGTCCTAAGAGTCGTAAATGAAAAATGCTCTCTTAAGTATTAAGAGAAGTTTCCGCTTTACTGTCTAAGTGTATCTCGAGGAATTAGTCTCTATTGTCTCTATTGCCTTAGACAAGGATATCATGGAAAATCAAGAAAAAAAAAAAACAAAAATTTTCCAAGGTAGTAATCCATTTCTGACAACCTTGAGATTACCTAAACATTTTTGTCTCTTTACTAATTTAAACAAGTAGCTATGCTTGTTGCGGTTTAATTTGATCTTCTTGTCGATCCCTTTTGCCACACGTTTTTTTTTTCTTGTTTTGTTACGTATAAATTCCAACAATCGGAAGTTGATCACAATACGAGTTTTATGGCCAAAATATAAAACATTAATAATGGCTCATCTATATTCATCTTCCATCATGTCCTCTGGAACTAGCCAATGAGGATCAGCTATGCAGCGATCGAGCCCCAGCACAAGGAATGATTTCACACTAAGTGCCCTAGAGCGTCCCAAGAGCAGGAGCAGAGCACAGGAAAACGTCACTTTTTCAATCTAGCAACCAATTTACTCATTCAATCTAGTGTTCTTCAAGGGGGTACAAGAATCCTCCCAATACCCATATATTCAGCAGCAAATTCTTCATCGTTTTTACCTAGCATATCTTTTAAGCTACATTCAATATTTCTTCCTTTCAGAATCCAGAATCTAGGCTTTATTTTCTTCTCCAGTGAGTAGCTGAAGTACCTCGGGTAGTCCACGATTTCTTTTATTGGCCTTTCCATGGTGTTAACAAGGAATTCAAGCTTGGGCTCCAGAACCTGATCAATGCTGTAACCTAGTAATGGAGAGAACCGGCGGACCATGAAACTGATATCTCTCTTTGACAGCCCTATATCAGTGAAGAATTTCACCCTGCCCAACAAATTGCCAGACTTCAGTTGCATGTTAATGAGTTAAAAGGAAAACAACAAGCACCAGAACATGTTCTGTCGCTGGCAGCAACACCACTTCTCAACAAAACAGCATTTAATTCGAATCCGTTATGCACTTCTAACAATGATGATGGCAATTCTAATGCTACGAAACTAGATGAAAAATTAAGAGAGCAGACAAGCCTCTTTGATGTTTAAAGAAGAATCTGAACATAAGGACCTTTTCCTTTAGAATGTGTGGGGAAAAAAAGGGGGAAAAAAACTAAAACAAATAAAGGCTATTAAGGAAAATGTCATGGAACTGCTTTTGGGCAACTAAGTTTGCGTTTGGTGGAATAGGTTGAAGGGAAAAATGAGAAGGAATAAAAACACAAGAAAAAAGGTGCATTTTATAAAGCTAGCTAGGAAAAGCCCGGTTGTCTTACGGAACACTTCACTCAATACCTATTTCATGACAACACGAGGGCTACCACGGTAACAAATATGATAAAGGATAAGGGTTTTAGAATGTTTCTATTATAGGAATTGGGCACGTGCCAATTTGAGCTTCATTGCATTTTATTGAAGGTATCAACTGAACTCTAAATTGAAGCTACCATGTTTCCTTCACCATTAATATTAAAACAAGAACAGGGCACACGAAGTTTCACTCATTTTGGTTCTCAAAGTGTAGTTTAGATTCACTTTACCAATAAAACTCCCCCGCCCCCCACACCTCCCTCAACCGACTACTGAACTGAACTGACCTGAACTACCATAGTGACATTACCTGGGCAGCAAAGTTCTTTCCACGTCAGAAACAAGAAACTCAGGATATTTTTTTATCACTCGAGGAAGGTGGTCCTTTGAGATGCCAAGATCATTGATGAACTCAACTTTTTTCTTCAGAGTTTTGGAGACACTGGAAGCAAAAATTTCAGGACATCGGCAAAGTATCTTCCCAATGTTTTCTCTATCAAAACCGAGACCTTCCAAAAACAAAACCACCTATAGAGAATGGAGAGTATTAAATGCACAGAAAAACAGTATCCGAGTTGAAAATCAAAAGATAGACATGCATTACACAATAAACATTTATGCATAACATGGAGGGCATGCCAACATTTTAGATCAATAATTCATTTAAAAGTGTAAAAATTATGATATTTTACCAATTACAGAGCACTTACGTAATGAACAACTGCATTACACAATATTTCTTATGCCTTGAGCTAAGAAACTTCATATCATGTATATCATCATATGGGATACTGATAAATGAGAGTAGTCTGTATTAGCTAGCAATTGAACATGTTTAAGGCATCTAGGTTTTTTATTTCAACTTATACTCATCTTCCTATGCTAACTACATAAAATAGAAACAAAGCTGAAATAAAAAGCTTCTAGGTAGAAAGCATTGCAGCTTCTTACAATTCTTTCAATAATCTCTAGCCCTAATTCCTTAGGTTTTAACTGTTTATTCAAATAATTTGTATTTCTTCTATGAACCTTCTGTTCTCTTCATGCCAATCTCTTCTGCCATTAAATATTCCTCTCAGTAGTCTATTTCTCTTCTTTAACTGTGATCCTCAATCCTCTCATTTCCAGATTTTCATATTTATTCGTCTTTCATAACATCTCTACATCTTCTATCTCCAGATTTTGTGTTCATCCACTTTTATTCCTTTAATATTCTGATTTCTTCTTCCCTCTTTCTCAACTAACTCCTTCCATCACATACACAGGAGCATAGTATTCATATCCATTCCAAGAGCGAATTTTTCTGGGGAAAACCCATATACAAGAACATTGAAAAGTGCAAAAAAGATGGTTATAAGAAAGTCTGCTAGAGAAAAGGATAAGTATACAAGAAAATTTTGCCAAGATTTCCCTACAATCCAAATAAACCATACAAATATAGTAAATCTCTCACGGGTACACAGACTGGATTTAAACAATAACTACGACAAAGAATAAGTGAGATTGCATGCATTAGAATTTCAAATCATCAAAACCAACCTGCACCAATTCTTGAGGTTTCTGTAGAAGTAATTGAGGACTTTTGGCAATAGCCAGACCTAGCTTTTTGTTTCTAACACCTAGTTCACTAAGTTGTTTCACTTTCCACTTTAGTTGGCCTTTTGAACAACCCAAAAAATGAGGCCAGCTTCTAATTGCAGACTCCAAGCTTTTCCTTGGTACCTGCTAACAATCTGATATGTCAAACCAACATCGTAATAACTAGCTAAATTGGGAACATAGCGAAAATAAAGTAAAACAAAAGAAAGCATATAAAATCAACGCCAGTAGTTCAGAATTTTTCTTTTTTCCTTTCCCTTGCATCCCTTTTTTAATTCTTCCTTTATTTCTATCATTCCCTCCAAGTCTTTTTGCATCTCTTTCTCTGGGTCCACTTTAATCAAGCCAATTCTGCTAGCAGGTGCTGCTAAACCTAAGTCTTCCACCTCAGGCAGCTGACCCTTTTATGGGCACAGAAGGGTATCTTCACGTGGTGAAGCAAAACCACTTAGTTAGTTATAGGAGTAGGGAAGGAAGGCCATTCTTAGGTTCTGAATAACAGTTTCTACCACTGTTTGTTGATCTACACAAATAAGGAAATGAGAAGGTTTTGTGTTAAAAGATGGGAAGTCCTTCGGTGCAAATTTAACATGCATAATGAAATTTTTACTTCATTTTCTTTGGTAAAATTCCCATATTTGATCATGGTCATAAACTTTGATGCCACAGCTTATCACACTTATTCAGCTTCTCTTGTGAAAAGTGAGGAGTCATAAAGAATGCATCTCCACCGTGAATGCCTACCAGGTTAAGAGAAAGCATGTTCTAGGAGATAAAGAGCGAAGCCAAGAGTTGGCTCAATTCTTCAAATATTCCTTGTTGACTACCAGAAGCAATTTAACTATATCACAATTACTTGCCACGCTGTGATGGAAGTGCAGATTTGAAAATTCTGCAAGTATACTAGGAATTAAATCCATCATGGATTAGCAAACTAATGTACCTTCTCTTCATCAAAGAGAGAAACAATATGCTCATAATTTTCTTGCACGCTTGCTGAAAGAATCCATGGATACTTGAGCAACATTTTACCAACATCTTCACCAGCTGCACCAACCTAAACAAACAATACAAAATGATGCTGTAATAAAAGAATAATAAAATAGTAAAGAAAACATGATACTTGTGAGGTCATTTTTTCTAATCAATATGCAGCACATCAAGGATTAGAAATACGATGATAAAGTATTCTTCAACTAATTTTAAACATGTTTCCAAGAGGATATCCAATAAACCCTTTCTACCCCTTGTTTGAATAAAATATTTAACAGAACAAAAGGCTAGCAATCAAACAAGTTATGTCATCCTCTGTATAATCTGACAGCCAAACAAATAATACTCTTTGAAATAATTTCTTGACTTACAACAAATTAGTTTGCCCTTCCAGACGGAATGAAGCCTGTGGGGCACAAACCAAAGAAAGGTATCTCCTTTTTTGGTCTTTCGTTGTATTGACTAGCATAGAATAGAACGCACGTAGACCAAGCACTGAAAATGTACTAGGCGGTTTGTGGTTGATTAACAGGCTAACATAAAACTAGCCCTGCCATCATCTTCATTAACTTGAATTACAATTCTAACAGAAAAATTCCAGAAATAGATGATACCATCTGAAAAAATAACACTTTCGCTCTAATGTCTTGAGTGTTCCAGAGAGTAATAGGTGGAAATAGTAGTAGCACATCTCCTATAGAATCCTTAGGAACTCCAAAATCCTCAAGCAACCTGACCAGAGGTTTTAGATGGGACTCCACTGACAAAGACAGAATCTGCGGAAATGATTCAACCAGAGACTTAAAACTTGCATCTGCTGAACCCAGCCTGCTTAAACCTCCACGCCTTGCTTCAATCTACCACGAAAACTCATGTTATCCACTAGAACATCAAGAATGGAGTCTCAAAGACAAATGAAATAAGAAGTCTGAGAAGTCTAGCAACAGGACAGGACCATCAGCATGACTAATACCTTTTCAAAGAAGGATAACGTTTGCTGCAAATGATCATCAGCGGCAACTGACAGATGCATCATCATCCGGCGAGCATTTTTTGCCAGCAGCGGTTTATCATCACTGCCAGAAAACAACACTTCCTTCATATACTTCACCTAAAACCCAAATCCAAAATAAGCAACCAACGCTTGTTCACAGACAAAAACTACATCTTGGGCCCAGAACTCAGGATAATATTGTAGAGTGTAAAAAGGAAAGAAAATTTTCTCTTTTTTTTTTTTACCCGCTCATACCTTGTTAATTAGAGTTGGAAGGGAATCGGAGGATGAGTAACGGGCAGCGAACATGGCAGAAGAAAGACTGAAACCCAGGCTCTCCAAGAACGCTACCTTCCCATTATCGCCTTTCTCTCTGGCCAGAAGCAGCACCGTCTCCTTGAAACCCAATTCTCCGCCCTGCTGATTCCAAGAACTCCATTCCTCCAACTCCGCCGCACCGTCCGCCAACATCTGCGCATACTTGGGGGAACTGGAGGCAATTGAAAGCGAATCCTCTGGCGAAAGACCGAGTTCCCGGAGAAATTGGGTGACGGACTCTTGGGCTTCGGCGAAATTGCGCGGCGTCTGGTCGCCGGAATGGGATTGGGGCACAGGGAAGGCTTTTAGAACACGGGTTTTGGGGAAGATTGAGACTGAGAAAGGGAAGCTATTGGAAGGCCACTCGAGGGGCCGCCGGCTGATCGGAGCTCGGAGCTTCGTGCGGTTGCAGGGGGGAGAGGAAATTTTTAGCTGACATGGCGGAACTTCCAATATTCCCATGCGCAGAAGTCTCAGTGATGCCTAGCCTAAAACCCCAGGCCTGGCTGGGTTTTTGGGCTGCCAAATGTTCTGAAATTGGTAAAAGTACACCTATGCTCTCCAACCTGTAACTGGGTTCTATTTTGGACCCCAACCTCAGAATTGTGTCAATTCTGATCTCCAACCTCTTTTTTATTTTTTGATAATAAAAAATATTTTACAGGTATACAAGGTTAGGAGGTAGTATATCTAAGAGGTAAGGGAAGAATGTCAACTTGTTCCAGACCAAAAGACATCTAAAACAGTTGAAATGATATTATGTGGAGAAAGTAAGTGAGGTGGGAGTTGAATGCCCAAAATAATATTTAGCATGAGCTATTAAAATTATTAGAAACAAAAAATATGAAGCTGACTTTCTGTGTCCACTCGATGCTACGATAGGTGGCGCGTGTGATTCATGCACCGGCACGGTGGTGGGCACCAAATGCCGATGGGTACTGCTCCCGAGCACATCATGACCAAATCTCTCTAATGTAGACAACAAAGAAAACCACCCGAAAACCCAGAAAATAAAAACAAAAAAATTCGGTTCCAAAATTAAGAGCCTCGATCTAGGAAAACCAGGTGGGATTTTGAACGCATGGGCTTCGAATAAGTTTACGAGGACATATGAAGGATTAAACTATGTAAAGACCTCAAACTATGGAGGAAAAAAATTTCAAACCTTTGAACCTAGGAAAAACCCTTGAGTTTTTGAGAAATGTATTCAGAAAAAAGATGAAAAGGATGAAAAAAAATCAAATGGTGTACAAGCTTTTTAAATCTGGGAAAGTCTTTTCCGGCACAGAGATGCTGCCGCCGGAAACTTCATACCCGAAACTTCATCGGGACAGTGCTACCGCCGCTGGGAAGTTCATACATACAGTGAAGAACTAACCAGAAACCTTAACCACCTGAAAAAAGACACAAACACAATTTAGCCCCTTTTCCAGTACTACTTGCCATTGCTCCAATAACAAGTTTCGGACTATGTTAATGGGCTTCCTTCCAAAACAATGTGTATTGGTGGACTTAAATGAAATTAATGTACGTGTAAATAAGATTGGGGTAGTATACCAAAAATATTCGACGTTAAAAACAATTTTTAAATGATTTGTCCACTTGAACTTTTCATATTTTTAACATAAATATTCGACATTAATAGGTAAATTTATTCATGACACTCAAGACTATATTGTGATTAATTTGGTATTTTTTAAATTGCTATTTTGATGATGATAATTTTGTTAATAATACAATATAGAAGCTCGTGGATCTTCATTCCTCCATATGAATAATTACTTCAATACATTGCTTCAAGACTAAACAAAAGAAAAGCATTCAAACAATGATGAAATGTCTTCTTGTATTCTTTGTTATTTAAAACTTAAAGATTTGATAAAACAAATAAATTTGTTGGGGATACCATGTTGGAATATTCTATTGTAATATTTTTGAATTGTTGGTTTTATTGTAATATATTTTATATTAATACTTTCATAATATTTATATATTTATATATTTTGGGATCTTAATACAATTTAAAACTCGTGGCAACGCCGGATATGTAAATTAATTAATACATAGTTGATGATATATATATATAATGAATTGTCTAGAACTAGCAATATTTGATGTGAGTAATTGTGCTCTGTAATTTGCTAATATACTACTCTCTCCGTCTCAAAAATTTTGTTTCATTTTTTTTTTACAATTAATCTAGAATTTTTTATTTTCAACATTTTAATATATAAATAAAAAACCTTTATATATGAATGATAATTTAAGATATGTAGTTTTTAAATATATTTTTTTAACAAACAATAATATGAATAAAATTAAATTAAAATATAATAAAAAGTTAAATGTATCAAAACTTCTGGGACAGATAGAGTATAAACCTTTCGAATACATTGACGAGTATATGAGTTGGGATGACGCTGGCACATGGGAACTTACCAGTATCTACATTAACACAATTGCACCAAATTATTTCTAGATAGATCTTTGTGTCTTTTTTTTTTATTTTTATTTCGGTCACTTTACTCAGTAACATCACAAATGTATAGGATCGAGAGAATATACAGATATCTAAAGGTAGGAGAATTTTTTTTTTCTTAAGGACTTGGAATGCAACGGAATCAACATATGCAATATGTAAGGGGAAATTAATAGAGCCGTGGTTCAAACAACTTCTATCAGGTGTCCCTTACTCTTTAACCACAGAACTAAGATGCTAAGGGATAATTTCTGTATCTTCTTTACATATGGAACCTGTGATTTTGCACCTTCATGAATTTTATAATGCACACACACTGCAATAATTCTTTTACGTTGTTCATTAAAAAATAAGAAAAATAAAACAACAACAAAACAAAACTTTCTTGATGGAAACTTCCGATCGTCATCTGCCTCCTTTGATTTTGGGTGAAACAATTTTTTTTTTTTGGGATAAAGGGTGAATGCACACTTAATACATAAGGTTTAGTTGAATTTAAAAAGTTTCCCATATGGTTTGAAAACTCGCTCCGTCTGCACTCTTTTTAACGTTAGTCATTGTAAGTCAATAGCAATAAAAAGATATTCTCTATTTAAGAAGGAAGAAAATAATAATTAAAATTTTTTTTAGTGAGACAAAAGTATTATTTTCATCAGGTTGATTTATACGCTTATGAATAGGGGGAGATAGGTGAGTGTAATTTTAATCAAATCTCAAGGTTAAACTCATGTAAGTCTGTTTTACTATCTACTCTCTTAGTATTCGTAGAGGTGTGTAATTTCGACTAGACCTTAAGGGTAAGCTCAAGAAAGTCTATTTTACTATCCACTCTCTTAGTCAATGAATGTTTTCCTTTCTAAAGGATAGTGTAACGCATTGTGAAGTCTCTGTTGAGAGGGATTATCTCCTTATTTCTTGAGTTTTTTTTTATGGCTAAAATGTCACATATGTTAGAAGTGGTTATAGGTCTTTTATTTGTAGGATTCACAGCCGCGATTATGTTACTTTGGTAGAGCTTCTTGTAGTTGTTATTAGAACTTAAAGTTACAATAGAAAATGGCTATGACCCAAATGAATGTTTGGTTAGATAGTTAGAACTTCCATTGCATTTTTGTATGACTTTTAGCAAGTGAAATTTACAAAAGCCTGTATGTTGTTTAGCCTAACCTTACACGTTACTCTCTTTATTTTTAAAAAACTACACTTTATTCCTTGTTTCTATAACTTTGTCCAACAAAAACTTCTAAAAACATAATTTAGAACTATATGATTGTCATTTTTTAGTAATATCTGTCTTTTTAATATTTTTTACAGTTAATAAAAAATTTAAATGATCAATTTATCTTTTCTGTAAATGAAAATAAATATTTTTAAATACCATTTAAATGTTAAAAAAAATTTAAAATTACCAAAACATAGTTACCAAGTAATTTAAATTATAATTTTTTTTAATTTTTATTGTCAGACAATGTAAAGAAAATAAGGGGTAAGGTATAGATCATTCTTGAAAAAAGAGAGAGCAAAGTGTATGTTTGGCCAAATCAAAGGGGGTATTGGGTGAATTTCACTTTTAGGAACGTGACGAGATCAACACGGTTGACTTGAGAGGTAGAGCGAGATCTTTTATATATTTAGACCACAGTTTTTTAATGGATTTGCCAATTAGGCCCCAAAATTTTGAAGGCGTGCAGCCGACATTTCCATGTCATGAAAGTACACCTTAGCAAGTCCTATATAAAACAAAGAGGAATCTGTTGTCCATGCAACTACAAAATTAGCCAAAGAGAGAAATGCAAGTCCAAACCCTAACCACTACTGATATTGTCCATGATTTCTCCCCTTTCCTTAGTGTACTTAGAGACGGATCCGTTGAAAAATGCAAGCCGATCGTTAGGTTACCACCCCGCGACGACGGACCGTTCTAAAATACCCGGTCGGTATTGATACCCCCGTTTTTTAGAATTCCTCAAACTTTTTAGAATGTTTCAGTTAAAGACCTAAATTAGAAATTAGTAGTAAAAAGACCATTAGACTGGTAGAGTAAAATGCAACGTATTGATCCGGTAACAGGTTGTAAGGGAGAAGCGATTGGTGGGAACAGAGGAAAAAGAAGGGGAAATTACTGAAATGGGTAAAGTAAATATAAAATATATATTTATTTTAAGGTATTATGGGTATTAAATATAAATATATATTTATTGAAAAATATAATTGTACGTAATAATTTCTGTACCACTTTAACCATTTTTTTAATATCTAATCACTTTTCTTAATTTTTTTTTCACTTTTTCTAGTTTTAATCGCTTTTCTGTATATTTAATCACTTTTTTTGAAAAAAATATCGCTTTTTGTAGATGTGTTTCGCTTATTTTTTTAATTTACTCATTTTTTTAAATTATTTATTGCACTTCAGAATTATTTATCACTTATTCGGTTTTTATTAGCGTTGCAAAAAATTTATCATTTTTTCTAAACATTTATCACTTTTTTTTAAATGTTATCGCTTTTTCGTATATTTAATAGATTTTTTAAACATGTAATCGCCTTTTTTTACATTTAATCGCTTTTTTCAAGAAATTGTCGCTTTTGTTGCTAAATATCACTTTTTAAAAAATATTTACGGCATTTAAAATCAGTATTCAAAATATCAAATACCAATATAATAATAAGGTTATATTGGTACCAAATTAAGGTAAAGTGGTACCAGTTTAAGGTTGTAGTGGTACCAAATTATGGTTATGCTGGTACCAACTTAAGGTTCTACTGGTACCAACTTAAGATCATATTGGTACCAAAGTAAGGTTTAATGGTACCAAATTAAGGTTGTACTGGTACCAATTTAAGGTAAAGGTTTTTGTGGTACCAGTTTAAGGTTCTAGTGGTACCAAATTATGGTTATGCTGGTACCAACTTAAGGTTCTACTGGTACCAACTTAAGGTCAATGGTACCAAATTAAGGTTGTACTGGTACCAATTTAAGGTAAAGTGGTACCAGTTTAAGGTTCTAGTGGTACCAAATTATGGTTATGCTGGTACCAACTTAAGGTTCTACTGGTACCAACTTAAGGTCATATTGGTACCAAAGTAAGGTTTAATGGTACCAAGTTAAGGTTGTACTGGTACCAATTTAAGGTAAAGTGGTACCAGTTTAAGGTTCTAGTGGTACCAAATTATGGTTATGCTGGTACCAACTTAAGGTTCTACTGGTACCAACTTAAGGTCATATTGGTACCAAAGTAAGGTTTAATGGTACCAAGTTAAGGTTGTACTGGTACCAATTTAAGGTAAAGTGGTACCAGTTTAAGGTTCTAGTGGTACCAAATTATGGTTATGCTGGTACCAACTTAAGGTTCTACTGGTACCAACTTAAGGTCATATTGGTACCAAAGTAAGGTTTAATGGTACCAAGTTAAGGTTGTACTGGTACCAATTTAAGGTAAAGTGGTACCAGTTTAAGGTTCTAGTGGTACCAAATTAAGGTTATGCTGGTACCAACTTAAGGTTCTACTGGTACCAACTTAAGGTCATATTGGTACCAAAGTAAGGTTTAATGGTACCAAGTTAAGGTTGTACTGGTACCAATTTAAGGTAAAGTGGTACCAGTTTAAGGTTCTAGTGGTACCAAATTATGGTTATGCTGGTACCAACTTAAGGTTCTACTGGTACCAACTTAAGGTCATATTGGTACCAAAGTAAGGTTTAATGGTACCAAGTTAAGGTTGTACTGGTACCAATTTAAGGTAAAGTGGTACCAACTTAAGGTCATATTGGTACCAAAGTAAGGTTTAATGGTACCAAGTTAAGGTTATACTGGTACCAATTTAAGGTTAAAGTGGTACCAGTTTAAGGTTGTAGTGGTACCAATTTAAGGTTCTACTGGTACCAACTTAAGGTCATATTGGTACCAACTTAAGGTTATAGGTTGTAGTGGTACCAAGTTAAGGTTCTACTGGTACCAACTTAAGGTCATATTGGTACCAAAGTAAGGTTGTAATGGTACCAAGTTAAGGTTATACTGGTACCAATTTAAGGTAAAGTGGTACCAGTTTAAGGTTCTAGTGGTACCAAATTATGGTTATGCTGGTACCAACTTAAGGTTCTACTGGTACCAACTTAAGGTCATATTGGTACCAAAGTAAGGTTTAATGGTACCAAGTTAAGGTTGTACTGGTACCAATTTAAGGTTGTACTGGTACCAAGTTAAGGTTATACTGGTACCAACTTAAGGTCATATTGGTACCAAAGTAAGGTTTAATGGTACCAAGTTAAGGTTATACTGGTACCAATTTAAGGTAAAGTGGTACCAGTTTAAGGTTCTAGTGGTACCAAATTAAGGTTACCAACTTACTGGTACCAACTTAAGGTCATATTGGTACCAAAGTAAGGTAATGGTACCAAGTTAAGGTTATACTGGTACCAATTTAAGGTAAAGTGGTACCAGTTTAAGGTTCTAGTGGTACCAAATTATGGTTATGCTGGTACCAACTTAAGGTTCTACTGGTACCAACTTAAGGTCATATTGGTACCAAAGTAAGGTTTAATGGTACCAGTTTAAGGTTCTAGTGGTACCTAGTTAAGGTTTTAGTGGTACCAAATTAAGGTTTCATATTGGTACCAAGTTAAGGTTATAATGGTACCAAATTAAGGGTTATTGTGGTACCAAGTTAAGGTTTAATGGTACCAAGTTAAGGTTATACTGGTACCAATTTAAGGTAAAGTGGTACCAGTTTAAGGTTCTAGTGGTACCAAATTATGGTTATGCTGGTACCAACTTAAGGTTCTACTGGTACCAACTTAAGGTCATATTGGTACCAAAGTAAGGTTTAATGGTACCAAGTTAAGGTTGTACTGGTACCAATTTAAGGTAAAGTGGTACCAGTTTAAGGTTCTAGTGGTACCAAATTAAGGTTATGCTGGTACCAAATTAAGGTGGTACCTAAGGTTATACTGGTACCAATTTAAGGTAAAGTGGTACCAGTTTAAGGTTTAATGGTACCAAGTTAAGGTTATACTGGTACCAATTTAAGGTAAAGTGGTACCAAGTTAAGGTTGGTAAGGTTATTGTGGTACCAAGTTTCTAATGGTACCAAGTTAAGTACTGGTACCAATTTAAGGTTTAGTGGTACCAGTTTAAGGTTCTAGTGGTACCAAATTATGGTTATGCTGGTACCAACTTAAGGTTCTACTGGTACCAACTTAAGGTCATATTGGTACCAAAGTAAGGTTTAATGGTACCAGTTTAAGGTTCTAGTGGTACCTAGTTATGGTTTTTGTGGTACCAAATTAAGGTTTCAATGGTACCAAGTTAAGGTTATAACGGTACCAAATTAAGGTTTTGGTTATTGTGGTACCAAGTTAAGGTGGTACCAAGTTAAGGTTGGTACTGGTACCAAGTTTTAAGGTAAAGTTTGGTACCAGTTTAAGGTTCTAGTGGTACCAAATTATGGTTATGCTGATACCAACTTAAGGTTCTACTGGTACCAACTTAAGGTCATATTGGTACCAAAGTAAGGTTTAATGGTACCAGTTTAAGGTTCTAGTGGTACCTAGTTATGGTTTTTGTGGTATCAAATTAAGGTTTCAATGGTCCCAAGTTAAGGTTATAACGGTACCAAATTAAGGTTTTGTGGTACCAAGTTAAGGTTATACTGGTACCAAGTTAAGGTTCTAATGGTACCAAGTTAAGGTTATACTGGTACCAATTTAAGGTAAAGTGGTACCAGTTTAAGGTTCTAGTGGTACCAAATTATGGTTATGCTGATACCAACTTAAGGTTCTACTGGTACCAACTTAAGGTCATATTGGTACCAAAGTAAGGTTCAATGGTACCAGTTTAAGGTTCTAGTGGTACAACTTAAGGTATACTGGTTTTAAGGTTTAATGGTATCAAATTAAGGTTTCAAATGGGTACCAAGTTAAGGTTATAATGGTACCAAATTAAGGTTTTGTGCTAAGGTTACCAACTTAAGGTCATATTGGTACCAAAGTAAGGTTTAATGGTACCAAGTTAAGGTTGTACTGGTCCCAATTTAAGGTAAAGTGGTACCAGTTTAAGGTTCTAGTGGTACCAAATTATGGTTATACTGATACCAACTTAAGGTTCTACTGGTACCAACTTAAGGTTATATTGGTACCAAAGTAAGGTTTAATGGTACCAGTTTGAGGTTCTAGTGGTACCTAGTTATGGTTTTTGTGGTATCAAATTAAGGTTTCAATGGTCTCAAGTTAAGGTTATAACGGTACCAAATTAAGGTTTTGTGATACCAAGTTAATGTTATTGTTGTACCAAGTTAGGGTTCTAATGGTATCAAGTTAAGGTTATACTGATACCAATTTAAGGTTCAATGGTACCAGTTTAAGGTTCTAGTGGTACCAAATTATGGTTATACTGATACCAACTTAAGGTTCTACTGGTACCAATTTAAGGTCATATTGGTACCAAAGTAAAGTTCAATTGTACCAGTTTAAGGTTTTAGTGGTATTAAGTTATGGTTTTTGTGGTATCAAATTAAGTTGCCAATAATATTTATTTTATTAAATTTAATAATCACATATATTATTAAATATATTCAGACCAATAAATCATTTCTTTTTAGACCTAAAAAAGTATAATTATTGACTAATGATATCAATAATGTATATAATTATATAAAATAAATATTAATTCAGATGATTAAGGCGTTTTGTTTTAGGATTAATAGGTTAGGATTAGGATTATGTTTAGGGTTAGGAATTTAATGTTAGGATTATAGTTAAGGTTAATGATAAGGGTTTAGGTTTAAGGGTTAGGATTAGGATTACTTTTGGGGTTAGGGATTTAATATTAGGATTTAGGATTAGGGATTAGGGATTAGGGTTAGGGATCAAGAATTAAGGTTAGGTCAAAGTTTAGGGTTTAGGGTTTAGGGTTATGGTTTGAGTTAGAGTTATGTTTTGGTATTTAAGGTTAGGGTTAGTAATTCATTTAGGGTTAAGGATTAGGATTATAATTAAAGCTAAGGTTACATGTAGTGTTAGAGTTCTTTCATTGAACAGGTCACTGAATATACAATGAGGGTTTAAGGTTAGGGTTAGAGCTTAGGGTTGATGTTTAGGGTTAGAGATTAAGGTTTAGGTCATTATAAGATTTTGTAATATGTTTATAAAATCAGAGGAAGATATGTGTAATTTTTAAACAAATTATTAAAAATTAATCGAATGTGATAATCTATTTGGTACTAATTTTTATCGTTTTTAATTATTCATCATTTTTTTATATATTTAATCACTTTTTTGAAAAAAAATGTCGCTACTTTTAGTTTTGTATCACTTCTTTTTTATTTAAACGTTTTCATAAAATATTTATTGCATTTTAGAATTATTTATCACTTTTTTGGTTTTTAATAGCTTCTAAAAAATATTTACCATTTTTTTAACATTTTTCACTTTTTTTTCCAGTTTTATCACTTTTTTATATTTAAACGCTTATTTTATATTTAATCACTTTTTTCCTATATTATGTCACTTTTTTATATTTTTTATCACTTTTTTAAAAATTTTATTGCATCTTAGATGTTTTTATCAGTTTTTCAGTATTTAATTGCTTTTTAAAAATATTGACAATTTTGTTAACATTGATCACTTGTTTATATATTTTATTGCTTTTTGTTATATTTAATCATTTTTTAATATTTAATCAATTTTATTAAAATTTTTTCACTTTTTCGAGTTTTAATATCTGTTTTTTTTGTATATTTAACCACTTTTTTTAAAAAAATATCACTTTTTGTAGATGTGTTTTGCTTATTTTTTTTAATTTAATCCTTTTTTAAAATTATTTATTGCACTTTAGAATTATTTATCACTTTTTCATTTTTTATTAGCATTTTAAAAAATTTACCATTTTTTTAAACATTTATCACTTTTTTTTAAATGTTATCGCTTTTTTTAACATTTAATAGCTTTTTTTAACATGTAATAGCCTTTTTGAACATGTAATAGCTTTTTTTTAACATGTTATGAGCTTTTTTTTTTAAGAAATTGTCATTTTTTTTTTTGTTTTTTATCGCTTTTTTAAAATATTTATTGCATTTAAAATATGTATTCATAATATGAAATACTAATATAATAATAAGTATAAATATGTATTTACTAAAAAGTATAGTCAATTAATAGATTTATATTTAATGATATTTACTTTATTAAATGTAATAATCACACATATCATTAAATATATTCAAACGAATAAATCATTTCTTTTTAGACCTACAAAAGTATAATTATTAACTAATGATATCAATAATGTATATAATTATATAAAATAAATATTTTTAAAAAAAAAAATTCACTTTTTTAGTTTTTTATCGCATTTTAAAAATATTTATTACATTTTAGATATTTTTATAACTTTTTTTTGGTTTTTAATCGCTTTTAAAAAATATTTACCATTTTTTAACATTTATCACTTTTTTTTATATTTATCAGTTTTTTTATATTCAATCAATTTTTTTATATTTATTTGCTTTTTTTAAAAAAAAAAATTTTTTTTAGTTTTTTTTGATTTGAATTTTTTTTAATTTTTTTTCAATTTTTTTTTTTTTTTTTTTTTATTGTTTTTTTATTTAATAATTTTTTTAAATTATTTATTGCATTTTAGAATTATTTATCACTTTTTCAGTTTTTAATATCTTTTTAAAATATTCACCAATTTTTTTAACATTTATCACTTTTTTTAAAAAAAGTTTTTTAAAAAAAAATTTCAATTTTTTTTAAATTTTTTATCACTTTTTAAAAATCTTTATTGCATTTTAGAATTTTTTTATCACTTTTTAAAAATATTTACCATTTTTTAACATTTATCACTTTTTTAATATTTAATTGATTTTTTAGAAAAATTTTAATTTTTTTTAGTTTTAATCACTTTTTTAAAAAAATATTTCACTTTTCTTAGTTTTTTATCGCTTTTTTTTTTATGTTAGACTGGTCGCACTTTTAGAGTTACCACCTATAACCTGCAAAAGTAGGTCACTTTAAAACTTATTCATACTTAATCTGAACGAAATAGTTTAGGAAAAATAAAATAAATATTTGGGACTAAAACGACAAAAATATAAAAGTATAGTTGCGAAGAGTATTTTAAACCAAAATCCAATCTTTTGATCGGACGGTGAAAACGGGCGGCACCGTTACCCACCATGTATTTTAGAACGGTCCCCGCGACGACCATCGGACTGGTGTCCGCTCCTAAGATGTCCTCATCTCCACCGGTCGCTCTTCCGCAACCATACCTGCTCGCATGTTCATGCACCGCATACCCGACCCGCCCTGGAAGCTCCCATTCCTAGTCTACTTTCATGGTGGTGGCTTCACATTAGGCTCCGCCTTTAGTCCTGTTTACCACAACCACTGGAGCTCCATTGTCGCCAAAAGCAAATGCAACTCGCCCTCTCGGTCGACTACCGCCTCACGCTGGAACACCCGATCCCTGCATGCTATGACGATGCATGGGCATCGCTCCAATAGGTCGGGCACCACACGGACAGAAATGGGCCGGATCCATGGTTAAACCAGCACGCAGATCTGGACTAGGTCTTTCCGCCGGGGACAGGGCTGGAGCGAACATAGCGCATAACGTCGCCATCCAAGCGGGCCAACATAATTACCGGGAACCAGAGTTGCTGGGTTAACCTCGGTGCAGCCTGCAGCCATTTTTCAGCGGTGCACATTACAATAGCGACATGCTATGGTGGTACCTGTGCCCAAACAACAAAGGTCCGGAGGATCCGAGAATAAAACCTGGCGTGGAAGAGCTTGCTTTGATGCGAAACGTCAGGAAAGTAATAATCTTTGTTGGGGAGAAAGACATTTACAGAGGCACTGGGATATGGTACTACGAAGAACTGACGAAAAGCAGGTGGCAGGGGAGGTTGGAGATTGTGGAGAGCAAAGGGGTTGGCCATGTTTTTCACTTGTTCAAGCCACAGTCCGACCAGGCTGTTCAGTTGATGGACAGATTGGCTTCTTTTATTCATCCTACGCCTGTCGGGAATATGTCCAACACCTAGATCGTTTATGTCCGAGATCTAGAACATACTCCGATGTGTAGTTGCGCACCAGTTAAATGTTGGCTATAACTCTTTTTAGCGGTGTTTTTAAAACCAAACCATACATCAAACTGCTAAACATTTTAGAACACGGTTCAATTAGTTGAACCGTTAGTTTATTAATTTTTTTTTTCTTTCATTTGCATTATATGAGTGCTAAGTGACACGATAAAAACGGAGAATATTGGACTAAAATAAAATTTTTTACATAACATAAGAACTAAGTTTGCTTTGCTTAATATTTTAAGTTATAAAACCTTAATATAAATAGGTTCTCTTTTCCATCTCTAGCCAAGCCGTAAGTGGCTCACTACTTCTTTCTTTTTTTGTTTTCTTCTTCTTCTTTCGACTTTCTCTTGTCTTTTTCTTTTTTCAACTAAGAAAAATTGATTGATGGTAACTTCTAAATACATTGCTACAGTTGTCTTGTTTGAAACTTAATGTAAGAGAGTGCCTGTATCAAGAATCTACAAAAAAAAAAAAGTAGCATTAGCAAAAAATAAAGAAGAAAAATGAAAAAAAAGGTATATAGATGACTTAAAAGAACAAAATCAAACAAGAATAATATAAAAACCAAAAAGGAATAAAACTGAGGAAAAAACCTAGACAAAAGTAAAATATGAAGTTAAAAGTGAGTAACACACAGAATGAAAAAGAAAAGAAAAAGATTGGAAAAAAATAATTAAAAAATGAAAATAATATTAAAAAAATCAACAATTCATTTTTTTAGTAACTTTTATGTGGTCAATTTCCTATTTTGCCTACTATCATGAATCTTAGTCTAACTCTAAACCCCAACCTTGTTGCTCAAACTTGCATCTTTATCATGAAACTAATTCTCTCAACATCTAACAACTACAAGCACTAGAGGCCTCATTTCTACCACAGGGAGCCTCTTTCCCGAAAACTGCTGCCCCATCACTCGTTTCCCAAGTTGCCCTTGCCTAACTTTTCTTCCTTAAGTCTGAGAACCTTTCTCATCCACATTTACCTGAACTTCTCTAAAGATTGAGATCAATTGGATGGTGATTTAAAGAGAAGAGGACTGAAGCCTAATTTAGGTTTTTGCTACTTCGAATAGCTCAGAGTTCACCAGCATTTTGGATTACCAATTGGGCTTTAGCAGCCATTTCTAGCTGGAGGCAATCACTGGAGCTTTACCTTGGGACCAGAACAACATCCTCATCTAGCGAAGATACTCGTGGTTCTAATCGAGTTGAATTGAAAATTTAGGTTTGAGGATTCTACTAGATTTGTTTGAGGAGTTTTTTTTTTTGTGATTATTGATCATCACTAGTTGATGTTGGTTATATTATTCAAGCTATTGATTACGCATGCATGAGAGTGGTGGCAAGCAAGGATTGGTGGTATGAGAAAAAAAATGAAAGGGGATGGAAGGGCAAAATCGTTTAAAGTGCCTAAAAATGGACTTGCTGAAAAGCACATGCAAAGTCAAATAGTTTGATTGACGAGTTAAGGAATGAGGCTACGAAGAGAAGGAAAATATAAAGAAAGCTAGAAAAACAGTGTAATGCCAAAAAAAGTGCAAGTCCCAGAGGACAAGCACAAAGCTAAAAAGAGTCCTTAAAGAGAAATATCAAGCTAAACTAGGCGGTTTTGTAAAATATCCTAGGTGTTTATTAGTTGTATAAAAAGTTAGATGAATTATTGGATTGCACAAAATGGTTTTTGTGATTTTTTTAGAAATTTCACTATAGATCTCATAGGAGCAGCTGCGCTCCTGCACTCATATAGGTCATTCTATGGTGTGTATATTGCACTAATACACCATCTAAAAAAGGTTATTTGAATCATTAAAAGTTTCTATTCATTCTTCAATAATTGCAAGTTATCATTATCTTAACTACACTATAGGAAGTACTTTAAAGAAATTTTTTATAATGCTTACCGGTCAAATAATGACTTGTTAATACCTATATGAACCTAATTCATGTGATCTCCAAGCACATAAGTTTGGTTGTCATCACTATTGACTTAAATTGGCAACAACCCCATTGTTCTTGATATTTCTTATATCATTTTTCTCTCAAGGGGTTTAGCCAAAGGATAGGCTAAATTCACTTTTGACTTTACATAATGATTGATATAACACCATTAGTAAGCAGCTGCTTTACAATATCAAGTCTCAAATGAATGTATCTATTTCCATTATAAGGCTTAGTTTTTACAATTGTTATTGTAGCTTGGAAATCACAGTAAATATTTACAAAAGACATTGTACCTTAATAGTATATTTGGTAAGAAGTTTTCAACCACTTAGCTTCACCTTCAACCAATTTTAAGGCTATAAATTTATATTTTAGAATGGATCTAGCAATGATAATTTGCTTGGAAGATTTCCAAGATAAAACACCACCATCAAGCATAAAAATATACCCATTGGTGGATTTTGCCTCATTAGAGTTAGAAATCCAATTAGCATTATTATAACCTTTCAAAATAGCGGGAAATCTACTATTACATGATACCATATTTTATGTTACTACTAAATATTTCATAATTCTCATCAATACAGTTCAATATTCTTCATTTGGACTTTGGGTGTATTAAATCAATCTACACATAACATAAGCTATGTTAGGTCAATTGAAATTTATTGGATATATCAATCTCCTAATGGTTTATGCATACTCTTGTTGAGCAACAATTTGTCCTTTGTTTTTCTTTAGTTGAGTATTTGTATCATAAGGAGTACTTATAGGTATTACGTCAAAGTTGTTAAACTTCCATAGAAGTTTTTAGCCTTGTGTTCTTTTGACAACATCAAACCATTTTCTTTCATTAGTATTCTTACCCCCAAAATCACATTAGCTTCACCCAAATCTTCATGTCAAATTTTGAAGATAGGAAGCCTTTAGTGTATTCAACTACTTTAACAATAGTTCAAAAAATGAGCATATCATCCACATAAAGATTTATTATTACACATCATCATCATCAAGTATATTTATTAACTCCAATAGTTTAAAAATTGTTACTTAACAAAACTTGATCAAAGTTTTCAATCCACTATTTAGGTGCTTACTTTAATCCATATAAATATTTTTACAACTTATAGACTTTTGCATTCTTGTCCAAAAGCTAAAAAGCCTTCTAGCTGAACCATATATATTTCTTCTTGTAAGTCCATATTTAAAAAAGGTAGTTTTAACGTCAATTTTATATATGAAAAGTTTATGCACAAAAGCCAAAGCAAATAAATTTGTTATAAAAGAAATTTTAGAAACTAGTGCAAACATGTCAAAGTAATCAATATTTTCTTTTGAGTAAAAACTTTTACTATTGATCTTGCTTTGAATTTGCCAATTGAGTCATCATGCTTTTATTTCCTTTAAAAACTCCATTTACAGCTAATGATTTTAGCACCAAGAAATAAATTTACTAAATCCCAAGTATGATTTTATGAAATAGAGTTAGTTTTATTTTGAATGACTTCTTTTCAGAAAATAGATTTTTTTGAAAAAATTATTTGTGTAAAACTTAGAGATCTTTCACAAGGTAGATGTAAAAAGTCATTTCCAAATAAACTTTCTTTCTTTTTCCTTTTACTTCTCCTCAATTCTTTTATTTGATATTCAGAGACATTTCTAATAATAAGAACACGAGAAATTTTTTATTTCCTTAGAGGAAATATATGCTCAAAGAACTTAACAATTTTAGTTTCAATTATGATGTTGTAGTCCAATATATCACTTTTCAACACCAAAAATCTATATTCAACACTATATTTTGCATATCCAATAAACATGCAATCAGATCAGATGTCATTAATCTAGTTTGATTTTCAGAAGTATAACCTTTACAAGACATCTATAAACTTTCAAGTACTTCAAGTTTGGAAGATAACCTTTCCATATTTCATACGGAGTTACCCCAATCTTTTTGCTTAAGGAATTCAATTTTGTAAATAGCAAGCATACAAGATAGCTTTACCCTAAAAATTATTAAGAGTATAAGAACTAACAAGCATTGCATTCATCATTTTTTTTTTTCAAAGTTCTATTTTTCTTTTCAATTACACTGTTTGATTCAGGAGAGTATGATGAAGTTACCTCGTGTATTATTCCCTTTTTCTACAAAAGTCATTAAATAATAAAAAAATCATTTTTTATCTGATCTAACTCTTATAATCTTTCTATTCAATTGATTTTCTACCAAAATTATTCAATAAAAACATGTCAATGGCTCCATTTCTATTCTTTTAAAAATAAACCTTTGTATATATTTAGAACAATCATCAATGAATATCATATAATATTTTTTACCTCCGCTAGTTATGGTTTGTTTTAAGTCACTGAGATCAGAGTGAACTAAACTTAACAATTTTGATTCTCTTTTACAGAAGCACAAGTTTTCTCTATAGATTTTGTTTTAGCACAATTTCATATTTATCAAAACTTGAGTTACTAAAGAGTGAAATTAAACCAAGTGATTGTATCTTTTTCAAATAAGATAATTTCACAAATCCTAATTTAGCATGCTATATATAAAAGGAATTAACTAAATAAGTAGAAGTCGATACATTATTATTATTGATAATATCAAACACACTTAGAACAAAAAGACCTTGATTACAATAACGTTTGCCCACGTATTTATTCACATGACCTTTTTTTCTACATTCATAAGTAAAGATATTAAGACTAAGTTGGCTCTTATGGTGAAAACATTCAGTACATCACCAAGAGCAAATTTCTTGTTAAAAGTTAATTTCAAAAGCACTTTTCCTTTTCCCTAAATTGGTGTAGCTCAAGAGTTTGCTAGATACACTGCTTCATCACCTTTTCCTATTAGGGTATAACTGGAAAAGGCATTTTTCTTAAAAAAAAAAACACTTAGTAGCACCAAAATCTATCACCCATTATTTTGGGTCAACAACGAGATATGCATTTGAAATCACAACAATTATAGTGCTATTAGCCCTATTTCATATTAGCATCAGTGATTAGCATTAGATTTTTAAAAAAGCTATTCGATGATAACTTTTAGCTTTTAATCTCAATAATTTCATCTTAATAGTTGAATAAGTTATCTAAAATTTTAATGATAATCTTAAAACCTATTCCCAAATAGGCCCATTATCATCATCTTCCTTATAAGTGATTTACTCTTGGCTTATGAGGTTTTTCACTAATTTGCACCCTCTTTTGACACTATCGAGTACTGTGTCTTTGGTTTCAACAAATGAGATAGCCAAATTTCTCATTGTAATTTGATAAAGTTGAAATAATGGTGTGTTTACAGACCTTATTACTCCCTCTATCCCAGAATATTCTTTGCAACACTTTCCTTTTTGATTCATCTCAAATTCTTTGCAACATTTCCTTATTTGATAAGTTTTGTTAATCCAAATGATAATAACATCCCTAGCTCCAAATCTCCAGTCTTAAAAAATGAAGAAGCTTTCCAATTCTTCATCTCCCTAAACTCAGAAAGAACAAGAAACAGAACAATTTGGAAGATTGGTGGGCTAGGAGTTTGCAGATATTGGGTGCTTGATAGGATAAAAAGAATCTTGATCTCACTTTTGGTGGAGAATGGAGACGAAGGTGACAAATCAAGGCATTGGAAAGGGCGATTAAGGCAATGGAGAATGAGGGGGAGATCGAGGTGACTGAAACGGTGATTAAGGCGATGAAGATGGCTTTTGAGGCGATAGAGATGACGATCAAGATGTGGAGATGGCGATCGAAAGGACAGAGTTGGCAATTGAGGCAAGATGGTGATCAAAGTGATAGAGACAATGATCCAAGCGATGGAAATGGAGATGAAGGCAATAAATATGGTGATCAAGGGGATAGAGAAGACAATCGAGGTGATGGAAACTACAGTCGAGGTGACGATGGTGACCAAGTGATGATGTCAAGGACGGAAGCGAGGAGGTCAATGGGTTAGGGCTAGTCAATGGTGGAGATCTAAAGGGGGTAGGATACGGGGTTAAAGACGGAAATAGAACTCTCACATTAGTATGCATGAAAAATGAAATGTTTCAATGAAATCGGGATGGGATGAGTACTATATAACCAATTTTCCTCCAACTTATGGTCAGATTGCTTTGATTTAGTTAATATGAAAGCTACTTCATGCACGCCTAGCATCGTAAAGCCATGTTCTTGCCATTTTTTTTATTTTCACTGTCAAATAGTTTAATATTTAAAGTGTTAGAGAATGGTTGGCTAGTGATGGTAGCTGCAACAACAGTGGCATTGAGGCAAAAGTTTTAGCAATACTAGCAACTTTCATGTGGAGTTTGGTGTTAACTAGACCTTTGTCACAAGCAACAACAAGTTTGAGATTCCTTTCTTTATTGATATTAGCAATTACACTGCCAAGGGGTTTCTCTTAGTTGGCAGTAATAGCTTCAACATTAGCAGGTTTGTGGCAGACAATATTGAGAGGGACGATGGATTCCTTTAAGGCAGCACCATTAGCATGAGTTGGATCCATAGTATAATTCTTAATATTGTTAGAAATGTTGAGTTAAGAGATCACAAACCATAAGATTGCAAACCCTGAGGCTTGTAAACACTATGTTTAAGGATTATAACTAGCAACTCTCTAATAATGTAAGGGAACAAGTCCACAAAAATCCCTTAAGATGCAATGTGTTCTTCTAGACTATGTGCACTCACAATTAGGGATCGGCAAAAACACTTGAACCAACAACCTTAGAAAGCATAAATGCTTGGAGGAGGAAGCAATAGCTTGAGTTAGGGATAAGAACAAAATATGTAAAGGTTTGTATATATAGGATGCAAAAGGGGAGATACATTTTTTTTTGTAATCAATATGGGATTAAACATTTATAGAAAGTGAAGTACATATGTTTTTTGAAAGCAATGTGGGATAAAGAACCATATTCAATTGTATATCACTAAACAATGCTTTACCCAATGTGAGAGAAGTAAGCCTTTTTTGAAATATACATTATATCCAAGAACTTGATCATCACAAAATTCAATTAAATCCACAATAAATTAGGAGCTGGAATAGGTTGTAAGTGGTAGAGGACGACGATGATGATTTGGTTGTAGATGAATTGGTGAATCTGATGATAGAGAATAGGGGAAAATGTAGATGGGATAGGATGATGAAAGTGATACGGAAAGAGAGATATGAGGAACAGGTCATGATGATTGTTTTGTGTAAGGGGAGATGATGCGTGGAAGGGGATGGGGCTAATTAAGGACCATAACATTATAAAATAAAAAGGTGTTAGATTACCAACACCTTTTGCCTATAGTTTAAAAATGCGGTTTATGGTGCCCACACGTTACTGTAATTCAATCTGTATCAACATTAAACATGAACACAAACAGTAGTGATCATTGATGAAGAAAAAGAGTTTTATAAAAAAAATAATAAGAAGAACTAGGATAAAAAGTCATGGTAAATTTTTGAGACTAAGAGAGTGAAAAAAAAAAATTCTAAGTATCAAGAGATAAACCGTGAAAGCTAAAATTTTGCTTTAGAAAAGAGAAATAATATGAAAAAAATTAATAAATAATAGAATTTCAGTTACAAAAAGTAGGGTTTAATGATTAATAATTAAAAAATAACAAAAAATGATCTTCAGGCCAGGAGAGTGGATGTAAAAATTTTAAGAAAAGAGGCTTAACCATCAACTTAATAAAGGAAAAATGAAAATAAATGAAAAAAATTAAATGAAATGAATCAGTTTGAACCATACAAAAAAGGAAACAACTCATAATGACCAAAGTTTTGTTTTAAAAAATAATAAAAAATTTTAAAAAAAAAGTTAAACAAAGTCACTATAGTTAATTTTAAAAAAAATAAAGAAGAGAAACAAATCATGGTTACCAATGTTTTACTTTAAAAGACAATAAATAAAAAAATGACAAAAAAATTAGAGACCAAGAGAACAAATTGAGAGATTTGGTGACCCGTACATCGTAGCGGATATTTTTTGTGACAAATTTTAATAATAACAGTGCTACACAAAACACATTACATGCTTCAAAATAATACATATTTTGTTTGTTAATTAAAAATAATTTAATAAAAATTTTCATCTCTTATTAACACAAAATCTAATTTTTAATATCAATGAAAAACTTATCTAGAAAAAATCACTTTCAAATTTAACAATTATGGATCAAATTATTTTATTAAACTATAGAGCTTGAAGGAAATAATTGATGCTACAAATCTTAATAATCAATAATGATAAAAAAAATGACAGAAATATGAAACTATGTTTAATATATATTAATCAATTAACAGTCTAACCATTAACTTAATAAAGTTAAAAATAAAAGAAAGTGAAAAGAAAATGATTAAAGTCGAATCAACCAGGACCAAGTCAAATATAGGCAAATTATAATAATTAAAGCTTCATTTTAGAAAACATCAATAAAAAAATCAATAAAAAAAGTTAGGATCAAGACAAAAAAAAAAGAAGAACTTGAGGTATTAAAGATTTAACAATTGATTTAATAAAATTAAAAAATAGTTTAACGAAAAAATAAACAAATTATGGTTACTAATGCCTTACTTTAGAAGATAGTACATAAAAAATAACAAAAATAAAAGCTTAGGGGCCAAGAGAGCAAATAGATATCTAATTAAATAGTTATAAAATTTTTAGACTAAAATGTAACACAGATGTAACTTTGAGCCAAAAAATAAAAATTTATAAAGTTAGGTACTGAAACCGTCATTTAACCGAAACAAACGTGAGACAGACTAAACCCATGGAAATTGCAACATAGGCCATCAGAAAGGCAATTACGTTGCGAAATGAGGATAGAACTAAAAAAAGAGCAAAACGAATCCTAAAAAAGTTTTACAAAAAAAAGTCGTGAAACTGTTCATCAAGCGTAATAATTGTTGATAAATAGTGAAATCCATTCCTCTTTTAGAATATAGTATAATTTGATTGTTAGATTTTGAAATTTATGGACCAAAGTGGAGACAAAAGGACAATTGAATTACTAATGTCAATTTATTTTAACTTAAGTCAACATAATTTAAAATAATTTTTATTTATTTTTATATATTTTTCATCTTGAACTAAATTTTATTTAAAATTCAATATTATGTAGGTGCAATAATTTATTAAAAATATAATCTTTATAATTTTATTAAATTTAAAATTTTCCTTTTTAATTCCTAAAAATAGAAAAATTCATAAAAATTTAATAATATCATGGAATTTTACTTTCTAATGGATTATTATATCTACATAATATTCAATTTTAAATAAAACATTAAGTTGGAATTAAGAGTAAAAAATTTATCCATCTTCCAATAATATAAAGGAGGGGAAAGGTTACTTTGGATCCTAAAATTTTGCTTGCTTTCATATTTTAGTCTAAACATTTTCATTTTTTCAAATGAGTCGTATTGCTTTGTAAGTATGTAAATAGTTAATCCTAAAAAATTTTTATTCTCCAAATGACTCCTGCAACTGTGTGAATAATTAATCCCAAAGCCTATCACTTTTATGACATCAATTTTTTTAAGTTCTAATTTAAACATTCGGCAACTATATTCTAGTAAATTTAAAACTATGTAGATGAAATTATCAGTTTTTACTTTTTTAATTTGTGTTCCATTTTTTTTTGTCAGATAAAATTTGTTCCTGTTCAATAATTATTTTTCAGTACACATTGTACTAACTTTAACGCTTTATCAAAATTTTAGAATATTTAGAAAATTAAAATGTTTCAAGGTTCAAATACAAAAACTAGGATAAATTATAGGACTAAAAATGACATTGTCCAGTCCAACTTCATTTTTTTTTCTCAACTGACGCCTAAGTAGAAGAAATATTAATGACGCACACTGCTGTTAATGGAGAGTTCCTTAGTGTGAAATTGTTTCCATATTGATCTTCTGGATAAACGCAATTAAATTGGCCGTTCATACATAAATATTTTTTCAAAAGAAAAAAAAAAAATCTAAGAGGATATTAGAAGAGGTGCCTACGCAAACTGATTGAGTGATCTAGAACTCACACACAATCAATCACTATGTGAAATTTCGATCAAAATAAGCAACTGAACTTTCGTCACTATTCAGTAGCCAGGCAATGAGGCTCTCGTTTTTGGAGAGATTGACTGCTTTAACCACTTCATACCAGTTGTCCATCAGTTGACTTTTAATAGCAACTTTTTCTCCTTTAGTCGTTTCTTAGTGACTATGTTTATCTCAATTGCTCATACAAAAAGGTGACACCACCAGTATCTCCTTCTTCCTCATCATCCTCTCATTTGTGATCCTTCCCTATCTCCCACTCCAAATTGTATCTTCTCCCTTTAGAAGCACCGGTTTCTGATGATATGTTGCAGTTATTTTGCTATGGAAGGTTATATGTGCTTTTTTTTCTAAAAGTAAATGGTCTTCACTGTAACTCATCCCAATGTGTTTCCTTTTTTTCCAACGAACTAATTTTGTCTTATGTGTTTTTAATGGCCATCCCCAGTGTCTCCTATTCTCTCTCATCTATCTGCGACAATAGGTTTACATATTTTGTTTTACTTAATTCTTTTGGATTTAAATTTATTTTTGTATTTTTTTACAATTAATTTACTTTCAATTTTTGTTTTGTTAAATTATTATTCTACTTAAAATAATTATAGCCCAAATCAATTCATTTAAAATAATTATACGCATTTTTAATTACAATATCTATAATTGTATAAAAATAATTGTAAATAACCCAACAAAACCAGCAACTAACCTGCATAGTCACTTAATGCTATAGACATTTACCTTCAATAGCAACTGACATGTCAATCGCTATTTTCAATTACATTTTCAGTCATGGCTTATTTTTGATAAGATATTTGATGACTGAACTTTTAGTCATGAAAATGTGGCATTCCAATTGCTTCGCCACTAAATTTGCAATCATTATTGTAAATCAACCTTATAGTGATGGCATTATAGGTAGAAAATGAACGAACAGCTCAAGTTCGACCAGCATTACTAAAATTTCATCAATTCTCCAACTAAAAATTTCAATTTTTACTTTTGAATTTAATTTTTCGCTTGTTTTCCACCATTACAAAAACCATCTTCTTCAATCAAAACCTCATTTTTTCTCTTTTGTCTTCCTTCTCTTTCTCACAAAATTTCCTCCTCTTCCTCCTTCCTCCTTTTTCTTACTTCTCTCTTCATCTCTTCCTTATCATAACTTTTTTTTTCTTATTTCTTTCTTATATATCATTACCTTATTCTTTCCTTTTTGCTTTTCTTCTTCTTCTTCTTTTTCTTCCTCCCTTCTCTCTCTCACCATCTTCTACTTCCTTTTATTATTTTCTTTTTCTTCCTTCTTATCTTTCTCACCAATTTTATGCCCAAGGGTGGTTTAACTGTAACCCATACTGACCTTGGGACCAAAATACACATTTTTGGGAGTTGGAGGACATGTGTGTAGTTAATTCTATGAAGAAAATAAGAGCTGAAAAATGACTGTTTGAGTCCAAAACTTCTACCACCTTGCAAACTGGATACAGATCTTTGAATCATTACATTTAAGGGACTATCATTTGCAACCTTGGGAAAACATATTTTTTAGGAAAAAAAAAATGTCTGACAGCTATCCATCAGATTTTTTTATGGATGACGGCCATCTGTTAGATTTTCTGATGATTATTGTTTATCGGATTTTCCAACATTTGCCATAAAAAATCCTTTTCTGATGTACTATATGCTGACGGATGTGTTTTTAGATAGTTTATGCTGGAAATGGGAAATCACCCTTTTTCTAATAGTGAAGATCAATTTTTGTCTCGTTCAAATTGTTATGAAGTTAAGTTTGAACAAAATTTCAAATTCAATGCATAAGTCAAACAAAACTTGATTTATTGACTATTTGACTCAACTCAACTTGAGTTTAGCATATCTCATACATAATCTAATAAGTGAACACCTCAAACTCGACTTAAGCTTAGTTAGTTGAAAGCACATTCATAGCTTATTCATATTCTTTTGCATCCTATGAACAAAATACTAAACTTGATACCCAAATTCAAGCCAACCTAATACTCTGCTCGGCTTGGTTTGCTTTAAGCTTTACACGGTACCTATTCGATGAACAAAAGAAGCCAGCCTGTCCATCAACCGAACAGCCTGCTCGGATTTTGGCTTGAGCAAGTGAAAACCATGGCCAACCCCCTTGCTCTCCACCATCTCCAACCTCCCACCTCGCCACAACCCAATTTTGATAAGTTCTCTGTAGTACCATTCACCGGCTGCTCTGTATTGGTCTTCCTCGCCAACAAAGATTATAACTTTCTTGCAGTGTTTCATTAAAGCAAGCTCTTTCCGGCCGGGTCTTACCCTCGGATCCTCCACCGCTGTCCTATTCGGGCACAAGTACGACCACAGCCTGTCGCCCTTATCATATGCCCCACCAAACCCTGGCTGCACCAAGGCCAACCCAGCAACTGTGATTCCCGGTAGCTCGTCTTGACCCGCCCGGACGACGGTGTTGTGTGCTATGTTAGCTCCGGCGCTGTCACCGACGAGGAAGACCCGGCCCAGATCCGCATGATGGTTTAACCACGGATCTGGACCATTACCGTTCGCATGGTCTCCGATCCATCGGAGGGACGCCCATGCATCGTCGTAGCATGCGGCAACAGGGTGCTCCGGAGCAAGGCGGTAGTCAACAGAGAGGGCGAGGGCATTGGCTTCCGCGCTGATGGAGCTCACCTGCTTGTGGTACAGGCGGCTAAACGCCGACCCTGATACGAATCCGCCGCCATGGAAGTAGAGAACGAGAGGGAGCTTCTTGGTCGCGTCAGGCATGCGGGGCATGAACATGCGGGCTGGTACGGCGGCAGGTCCTGTGGAGATGAGGACGTCCTTGGATCGTACTCCGCTGCGGTGGTCATCGCGGGGCGGTACTTTGACGATAGGCTTGCATTTCTCGACGGATCCATTTCTGAAAACTCTGAGAAAAGGGGAGAAATCATGGAGGATGTCTGGGTTGCAGATTTGGACTTGCATTTCCTTGCTTTACATTACACTTCTCTGCAGATGGAGGGTGCTTGTTGCCTATTTGATCTGTAAAAAAAGGGCCTAAAGCCCTTTCCCCCTCAACTTTTCCAACCTAGGCCTTTTACCCCTGAACTTCGAATCAGTTCGTCTCGACCCTCAACCTTTACAATGAGACCTTTCACCCCTTTGTTCAATTAAATGAAGAATGTGTACTAAAATAAAAATAAAAGAAAAATTAAAGGACTAACTAAACCATTTGTCCAATTTTTGACTCTTATAAGTAAACAATAAGAAGCCTTAACACAAATTTATAGACGACAACAAGAAAAAAATGGACAATCTCAAATATAAAACTGAAACTTTTATATTTATTATTTGCTCACAAGTGTTAACCATTAGATAAATGATTTAGTTAGCCCTTCAATTTTATTTTTATTTTTATTTTAGTGCACATCCTTTATTTAACCGAATTGAGGTGGTAAAATGTCTCATTTTATAAAGTTCAAGGGGTGAATCGAATTGCCTCAAAGTTCAGAGAGTAAAAGATCTGAGTTGTTAAAGTTCAGGGGTTAAAATGGACTTTAGGCCGTAAAAAATTATAATTAATTTGCAGAGAGAGTAAATAAAGTACAAACAGACACGGGTGCAACACAAAAATATTGGAGAATATGTAGTAGGCCCAAACCAATGTACGTATTTTAAAATCAATAGGTTTAGGAAGAGGAGAATCTCATCCATGGTGTATCTTTGGTAAAACTGAGGCTTAAACTGATATAGTTACATGTTATTAATAAAAGACTGTTGATGATATTTCAAAAGAAAAAAAATGTTGATGAAGCGAATTGGGTTCAGTGCAGCTATTCCATGTGCTTCGTCGCAAGACATACACCCTAACATTCAATATACTGCAATTGTTTTTTGTGAGATTATTCACATCTCGCGATGAACTTAGTTGTTCCATTAACATATGCTCCATCCGTCCCAATTTAATTGAAACATTTTTCTGGACACAGAGATTAAGGTATATGTAATTTGTATTAATTTTTTATGTAGTAAAAGTTTAAATAATAATTAAAAAAAAGATTTTTTTTTGTTTTGTGCAGTGAGAGATTGAGTAGATATTATAAAAAGAGTCTTTATTGGGTTTTATGTAAAATAATTATTTAATTATTTAAACTTTTCCAAAAGAGGAAACGTTTCAACCTTTTGGAACATCCAAAAAAGAAATATGTTTCAAGTAAACTGGGACGGAGGAAGTATTATTATTCTTTGTGGTATCTAATGTCTACTTGTTTTGCATTTACACCCAATTCGTTTTAATTTAAATCAACTTAATTTAAAATGGCTTATTTTTATTTTTAAATTTTTTCACTTAGAACCAATTTCATTTGAAAGTTAATATTATATAGGTATAATAATCCATTTAAAACAAAATTTTTATCATGTTATTAAATTTCTATGAAATTTTATTTTTTAATGTTTAAAATTAAAAATTCATAAAAAATTAATAGTATTATAAAAATTTTACAATCAATTGATTATTTCACCTTAATAATATTGAATTTCAAATAAAATTGGTTTCAAGTAAAAAAAAAATGTAAACATAAAATAAGTTATTTTGAATTAAGTTGACTTAAGTTAAAACAAATTGACCATTATTATTTATTTCTTATTAGATTTTTTATGTTCTTTTACTAAATATAGTTATTCTATTACCTTATCTTACTATTCTTTGATAAAAATATCTGTTCCTTTTTATATTTAATTATTAACTATTTATTATACTTGTAGTAATTGTTTCTCATTGGTTTCATCATGTTCTCTTGCTGAATATAATTATTCCTTTATATAATTGTTTTTATCAGCAAAGAAATTTTTATTTAAGGACTAGTAAGAAATTGTGAAGTATACTATTCCCATGTCTAATCTTGTTGTTGCTTGACAAATACATCTATTCCCTTGGATATTTAATAACTATCACTACTACTTGTTATGCCTATAGTAGTTGCCCCTTATAAACTCTTGTGTCCCAGCAATTTGCTGGGGCTCTTATAATAAAATTTCTTGAGGTATTGTTAAAAAAAAGTTGTCCCTTATTAGAATCTTCCTATTCTTTTATTGAATATAGTTATTAATTCCCTTGCCTAATTGTTTTTCCCTAACAATTATATCTCTTTCTTTTGATATTTAATATAATAGCTATATGGCGTGATTCATGCACCGATATACTTGCTAGCCATCACATTATTTTACAAAAAAAACAATGTGCTCAAAGTCGCCTTATTTACAAGACTAATACTACATCTAAAATAACATTTCTTTTGAAATGAACAATATTTTACAAAACATCAAGTTTGCATGAACAAAACAATATTTTGTACTGAAGGAAACAACATTATATGGAACCATAATTCTTATAAAAGGAACAACAATTATTTGTAAGTGAACAAAAATTTGTTCATTTAGTGGAGTTTATTGTTCCAATATATAATTCCTTTGTTTTAGCTGATATTTTTGTTCCTTTAGTTGATCTAGTTATTCCCTTCATGACTACTATTCTTTTGGTTGATATTATGATATTTTTTGTCATTATTTTGATCTACTCACTGGTGTTGTTCATTTGGTCAATATCATTGTCCCTTTTACTTCAGACTATTTTTCATTTAGTTGAGTTTGATGTTTTATTTGTAATTTATGCATGTAAGTTGAAACTGTTTTTCATTTTGCTCCAGAAAGTTTTTTGATCAGTCTAGTTTGTTGTTTCATTAGCAATTCCTGTGTGTTATAAACTAGATCTAAATAACAAATCTCAACATAAAAGCAAACACTAAATTAGATCAAAGCACAAATTCTAAACTAAATATAAGTAAAACAAGCAAGAATCAAAATAATAAATTAGATCAAAGAAAAAATTAGAAAAATAAACCAGATCTAAAAATCCAAAAACAACAGCAAAATTAAAATCCTAAACATATCTAAACATAGACAAAAGCAATGAATTAGATCAAAACATGAATCAAAATATAAAAATTTTTATGAATTGGACAACAAATTCTTATGAACGAAATAACAAATTTTAACAAATAGGACAACTAATTCTTATACATAGAGCGACAGAAATAAACTAGATCAAATAACAGTGGTGAAAGAATATAAAAGAGGAGGAAATAGTGATGAAGCTAAGAAGTAAAAATCAACCAAATTTGTTAACAATAGTTAGAGTACAAAGATGAGGAAGAAGAGAATATGATGGAGCTAGTGATGAAACTGGAAAAGCAAAATAAAGCAAATCTAGTAACAATGAGAGAACTCTGAGAAGGGGAAGAAGATAGTGATTTAAGTTGGAGATACACAAACAAATTGGATCTGATAAAAAATGTGAGAGAACGGCAAGGAAAGGAGACAATTACAAAGTCAAAGAAGAAAAAATGAACTGATTTAGTAACAATGGTAAAAATTTGACAAGGAGGGGGATGAAGAGGAGATGATGAAGAGGAGATGGTGACAAAGCTAAGGGAGGTTGATGAAAATAGTGAGAAGGATGAGGAGATGAAATGAGGGGAAAGTGGCATGGCCAACTGATGGAACAATGAGGGAAATCATCATATCCATAGTGATATTCAACATGTTCTCAAATGGATGGGAAGAGAAAGGTCTATATAAGTATACATAAAAGAGAAAGGGCATGTAAGTTGGTGAATGGCAAAAACCATAAATAAACATAAACTAAGGGTGTAGAGCCTATACTATGTATAGGTTATCCCCAGCCCATTTAATAACTAGTTGTTATGTCCCTAGAAATTGTTTCTTTTCATATTGTTCTTGTTCTTTAATTGAATTTAATTGTTTCTTATGCCTATATTACTGTTTCCCAATGAATCTACATGTTCTCTTTTCAATGCAACATCTACTCTATATGTCTGTAATAATGTTCATTGTTAATAATTTATTTTTCTAGATGCTCCCTAAAATGATTATTCTATTTTATAGTTCTGTTTGTTTGTTTAGTCAACTCAATATGTTCAACAAAGAATTGATATGCTCTTTGGGAAAATGGGCAAAATTTAGGGGTGGGAGATCAGTTAGTTTGATTTGGAACTAATCCAAACACAATAATATAGTTAATTTTCAGTTTTTGTAAAGTGTATCCGAATTGGCCATGTTACATGTCAAGAATGATCTGAACCGTCCAAATTATATTTTGATTTATTCAGTTAGGTTCATTTGATTCCTCTTTCAAAGATGTAGACACATTAAATGAAAAAATTAGACAAATATTAAAAACTTTACCTCTCATACCCAAAATTAAAGAAGAATAAACAACATATATTCCAAATTCAATGGGAAATATCTTTAAATATGTAGGGTGAATAATGATAAAATATTTATTAATATTCAGTTTATTCAATTTTTTTTGTTTCAAGTGTA
This sequence comes from Aquilaria sinensis, assembly GCA_005392925.1. Taxonomy (NCBI): domain Eukaryota; kingdom Viridiplantae; phylum Streptophyta; class Magnoliopsida; order Malvales; family Thymelaeaceae; genus Aquilaria; species Aquilaria sinensis. The sequence goes on from SMDT01000114.1 coordinate 101,447, forward strand.
TGATCCAGTAACTAATCTGATAACTAAGCATGAAATTTAGTTTTGGTCCAAACCGACTGAACTATAAGAGCAACCAAATCATTTTATCTGAATATAATCAAATTTTTTCATTTATTTAACTTTGTTCAAATAATGCTCACCCCCAGCAAAAATACTGCTAATGTTAGGTTGATACAACGATTTGCCATCAATTTTTTTCTATGCAAAAATTTTCACCAACATTACCTGGTAAGAACAATTTTGCCATTGACCATTGAAATTACTTGTGTGGTGAATGTGAAAAATGAAGAAAATGGAAGCTTCAATTTCAAATTTTCTCTACTTAAAACCCTAGCACATAAATTTTTAAATTTTTCATTTTTACCATCGTCTTCACCATTTCATTTTCTTCCTCAAAATTAGACTAGGTGTTTTCTAGTTTCCTAAATTTCTAGGGTTGGGAATCAATGGACGAAGTTGACAAGGTTGGTACTCGCTTGTTTAGGTTGTTTGGTACTCGCTTGTTCAGGTTGTGGGTGAGATAGTTCCGAATATGTGGTTGAGGAAGAGAAAGAGAACAATGATGGTGATGGTGGCACTACTAGGCAAGGGGAAGAAGATGAGGTCGGTGATGAGCAACCTGATTTGCACAGTGGAGGCCTGGCCCCAGTCGAGATCATGCCCATTTAAGAAGATAATCAAATAGCAAATTTGTGAAATTGAGTATCTAGGGGCTAAGCACCAAATTGAGTACACTCAAAAGTTTGCTCAATTTGCTAGTTGATGTGTTGCAATCGTGACACGGAATATTCCTACTATTAAACAACTATTGTACGTTGAGTGGCTATATTTTTTCTTTTTTTTTCACAACATTGGTGGTAAAATTACTCCAAAAAAGTATCATTAGTAATAACTTTGCAATATATATATATATAGCAAAATAACACATATCTAAATAAGAATATTCTCCATCTAATAACATATTTATAGGAGGGGACACAAGGTTTTCCTGAGTTCTTTTTATTATCTAAATCAGAATATTTCCATGTGATAAGAGAAAGTTAATCTTTGTCAAATATTGTTGGGTACCAAAACGAGGCTCATCTTATAGAAGACATTAAAAATTTTTAACAATATTTCTAAAAGATGCTATGATAGCTCAAAGAACTAAGGTAAGATCGGATTCCAACAGATAATTAGAATTCTAAACTAATAGTTGATCCAGTAATTTAGGATTGGAAAACTAACAATTGATAATAAAAAAAAAGTGCTAAACTCCATTTGGTTTATCCGATGTTTTATAGCAAAAAAATCCAATAATCCGTTTTAATTTAGCAGGTCAGGAGGCAGGGTGCCAAAAGTTGCTGAGGCATAGGTAGTGTGGTATTTATAAATAATGGATTGAGTATGGGTGTCCTTTTATTTTTCTTACATATTTAAATCATCATCCAAGTTTATGATTAGATGGTTTATTAGTACAATCATGTTTTGGTATGTTACTTCAATTATGTTTTGATTTATTAAAGTATTGGTTTATTTTCTGTTTGTATTTTTTTTATCTATCTCTATCATTCTGTAGGTTTGGATACCGAATATGTCTTAGATGTTTAATGGAGTTGTCTTGCATTATGTTGTTCTTGCACCGTAAAACCATTAGAAAATTCACAAATAATAAAAAATAGAATTTAGGCCAAATTTTAGTCTCACTAGTGGCATGAAAATAAATAGTTTTGTAGCATACAATTAATAGATAATAGAGAATAAAATTTGTGGAGAATAGGAAAAATATCACCTATATATTAAGAATAATTGGGATGAGTCGTGAGTTTATCCACTTTCTTTTGGACGTTTTGTGCCATACTGGTGCAATAGCCTCGGTCACGTCAGCTTTAGGATAAAATAACCCAACCATCTTGTTGTAACTCCACACATACATGCACTGTTGTGGAGTCAAGCTTCACCAACTTCTTTCTTTACCCACTTTCTATTAGAAAATATGTAGAAAAATAGCTTTGTCAAAAAAAAATTTAGAAGTTGGAGAGAAGGAAAGGCTGAGAATGTCTATATAAAATGAAGATAAAACAAGCATATATATACAGCCATGTTTAAGAGCCATTGGGTACAAAATACTCACAACATTAAACTCCTAGCCATTTAGACTCTTAATTTTTAGATTTATATGGTTTAAGAAGGTAAGTAAATGAAAGCTAAAAAGTACTAATGAGACAAATGGCTAGTGTCTTAAAAATATTTATTATTAATAAGTATTATTATTTTTTATTAAATAAAATCTCCAACAATTCCCTCTTCATTTCAATAGAAACCAAAATGATATATAGATGGGTAAAGATAGTTTATTATGAGTAATATAGGTGGTGATACTTTGAATTTTTATTTAGTGAGTCAACTCTCTTGTTTCATAACCAATAATGGTATGACCATGAACTATAGTTGTTTGCAGGTACAAGTTTACCTAACGCACATAATAAACCAGGTGTCCATTAAGCTTATAAGTTTGTACTATTAATGGCCATGTGCATATCCTAACTTTTTCATGAGCAATTTTAAGAATAGCCCAATAAGCGTCCTTACTCCAACATTCATATAGGTGAAAATCCGGCAATGGTGCTCCAGTAACTTTGACACCCCACTCAATAAAGAGCTACAGATTCTCAATAAGAGCAAATGCTCAACCTTTAATCGTTACAGGATATATGCATCTATACCATAGGGATGAAGAGAGAAATAAATATCTAAGATGATGCATCTCTCAATAGCTTTACTATGATTCATTTTTCCCATTCAAAATCTAAGTATCAGGATCTCTGATTTTTTGGTTAGACATTTTCATAGGAAGCTCCATTCAATTCGGGCTCAAACCCATCCCCCTCGATGTAACCCTTTTAACCTTTGGCTTCAATTGAAGATTTTGCAAGAAGTAAATGACAAAGGTTAGGGTGTATTGACCACATGCCACAAGTTACTAGCAATGATGTCAATGATTGTGATAAGCATTGAGCTCAAATTTTATGTCCCATGGTTTTATTTTCAACCAGCCTACTTTATGTAGCCAATAAATTTGTCATATATTCGAATTTGTGATTCCCATCTCATGGGCATATTGATATGCTTCAATGATAATGCACACTTTCATGATTTTCCATTTTATGTGATACTTGTATATGCTTCAATGAGTATACACACATGTGAATTGGGGTCCATCTTATTTTGCATATCTGTTTGGATTGGTGTGTATTTCTCAAATAGCATAACTAGGCTCCATCTTTTTTTTCTTTGTATTTTCTTCACATCATGTGCATTTTTCAATTGAGCATAAATCGGGTATGTCACACAAGACAACTCTTTTGGGGTCTTTGTGCCTCATGAACTCGCTATGCCATTAATTCAATGCATGTTACAATATCCCACAATAGTATTTCATGATCGCCACATTGATGCCTTGATTTAGACTCATATTGAAGTTTAAATCTTTAACTGATTTTTTTTCCACAATTATTTTTCCGGAGGTACTAAATTTTATGTTCCCGAAACTTGAATCCAAGGCAACAAATTTTTGATTGCCACAATCAAAATTTGAGACAACAAGATTCTTTTTTTCAAAGAGATTTTTTCCATTTCCGAGGAACAAATCAACAAATGATTTTCTTTCTTAAAAGCGATATTTTCGGCTACCGAAGGCACCAAATCAAAAAGTGAGGAGATTTATAAAAACATTTTCATAACTTTCGGAAGGCAACAAAGATAGATCCAAAATAAAGAGCTTTTAGAAACCTTTTTTTTTTTTCAAATAATTTTCCCTAAAACATTTCCTCTTCACTTCCTTTTCTCCACCCAAAAAAAAAAATTCTCTTCCTTTTAAAAAATTGTTGGTGGCACCAAACAAGTTTATTCCAAACTTTGGAATTTCTATTTTCATAAATTCATCAATCTCATTTTTTATATACCAAACTAATAACACATTAGATTCAAAATAAACTCCCTTCTCATACCAAATAAGCAAACCAATGGCACATAAAGGTCATAAAAATGTCAATAGGATAACCATAAAAATCACCATGAAATATTTGGTGCATATAGTAGGTGACTAGTTTTTCATTTAAATAATTTTATCTTGCGAAATTAAAGGGATAACCAATTATTTAGTTTCATGCAGGAATCATAGTAATTCATCTTTCAAAACATGTATATGGTTGTCACGAAACCAAAATTTTTCCTTTTTCAAAAAGATGTTCCATTTGGAATGAAGCATATAGCCTTTCATTGCTTCACCTGTAAAATTCAATCAAGTGGTGCATTTTCCAAATTCAATCCAGTCTTGAAAATGTTTGTTTTTCCTTTCATGTACCAAATATTAAAAAAAATGATAATAACACCAGCTGATACGAGAACAAATACAAACTGATTGTGGGAAGAAGAAATCAATTTGTTTTTCGTTTTTCCTTTTTTCTTTTACAAGAAAAAACCCACAATGAAGCTCAAAATTTCCTTCCAACTGAACCATAAATGATTTCATGTAGTACAAAAAAAATAAAAACTTTGCTCTCAATAGCATGGCCTCTTGCGACTGTAAAAACAAAATCTTTTGGTTTTCCCAAAACAATTAGTTTTAACAAAATATGGAAAAAAAAAAATTCACATACATGATACAAAAGCAATATCAACTTCTCATCACCTAAATCCAGCAAGTAACATTAAACCAATATTGAAGTAAAAGAAATTGTTAGAAATAATTGACATTTTTTTTTCTCAAGTGAAACCTTCTTGCATAAATAATATATTTCAAGCTGCTAAAAAATTATTTTGAAATTAAAGGAGGCAGCTATAATTTCTATCATTTTTCAAATGATTATCCCTTTAAAAATTAAATTTTCTACCAACTGAATTTCTCAAAAAGATATTACGGCAAAATGTCAAGAAATTGTTGTTCCTGCACCATAAAACTATTAAAAAATTCACCAGGAATAAAATATAGAATTTAATTAGGTCAAATTTTAATCTCACTAGTGGCATGAAAATAGATAATTTTGTAGCATATAATTAATAGATAATAGAAAATAAAATTTGTAGAGAATAGGGAAAATATCACATATATAACAAGAATAATTGGGATGAGTCGTGGGTTTACCCACTCTCTTTTGGACATTTCATGCCACACTAGTGCAACAGCCTTAGTCACACCACCTTCAGAATAAAACAGTTCAGCCATCTTATTATAATTCTACACACACATGCACTGTTGTAGAATCAAGCTTCCTCACACCTTTCTTTACCCACTTTCTATTAGAAAGTATGTAGAAAAATAGGTTTGTCAAACAAATTTTAGAAGTTAGAGAGAAGGAAAGGCCGAGAATGTCTACATAAAATGACGATAAAACAAGCATATATATACAGTCATGTTTAAGAGCCATTGGGCATAAAATAATCATACTATTAAATTACTAACCGTTTCAACCCTTAATTTCTACATTTATATGCTTTAAGAATGTAAGTAAATGAGAGCTAAAAAGTACTAATGAGATAAACGGCTAGTATCTTAAAAATATTTGTTGTTAATAAGTATTATTATTTTTTATTAAAATAAAATCTCCAACACATTCTCCTTCGTCACTGCTACATTTCTATAGTAGATACAATATATCTTATAGTCAATGAGAATGATCTTATTATAGGTGTTTGTTTGATTGGATTAGTTTTGAAAAAAATAATGTAATCAGTTTTCGGTTTGTATAAAATTGATCCACAAAAACTGAATTACATATTTAAAACAATTAAAACAACCTGAATTAGAATTTGGTCTATTTAGTTTTATGTTCTTCTTTATTAAAATTAAGAACATGGTAATAAAAAAATATATAAAATTTCATAAGATTACATTTTATACTCAAATTCCAAAGATAATCTATAATATATAGTCTAAAATTAGAAGACGATGACTTTACAACGAGAAAATTGGTAAAATACATATTACTATTCAATTTACATTGGACTGATTCAAAACGAATTTCTTTGTATGAGAATTTATCATTTCTAGGGCATCTTTCAGATTATATTTTCAATTTTCGTCGTTTGGGATGTGTGTTTCTTTCGTCGTTTTTCAACTTAAAATTTTTATACAGGTTTGTTGTTTTGTTGTTTTGTTGTCTCCTTCAGAACTGGGTGTAATTTCTCGTGCTCTGCGGCCTCTGCCCGCTTGTGCTTTTGGGCTCTTGTCGTTTGGAGTTTGACCGTATAACTTCTTTCTCAATAAAAAACAATATATTCCCTTTCAATTAAAAAATAATTTTTCCTTAAAAAAAATCCAAAAGAATAGGAAGATCTCAAAATGAAGTTTCCCATCTAAGCTTATAACTTCCAAGATGAGAACCAACCTCCTCATGTACTTAGCCTATAAATCAAAATGCCTATCTTTTGCTTGTGTGTTGGTGGATGTTATTAGGAAAGATGTTATGGTTGATAAAGTTACGCTGAAGAAGCCCAATGACGATTATAAATCACAACCTGTTGTCTATGAATGGAGATCTCAAAATGAAGTTTCTCATCTAAGCTTATAGCTTCCAAGATGAGAACCAGCCTCTTCCTGTACTTAGCCTATAAATCAATAAGCCACAATTAATACTAAGTTATCATATAAAATTAGCTAACTAAATAACTTAGAATCAACATGATTCAATTTACTAAGTACCTACAACCAGAACTTTCTTAGCAACCTGCTCACTGGGTGCCAGGTTTTTATTAGTAGAATCTGCACAATGTAACACTTAAAAGGGTGAGAATTTAGTAATTCTCAGTTAGGGATTAATACCAGCAAAATAAATCTTTAGCACATTCAAATATATAAAATGATATATAAATGCTTTTTGATGCTTGCTCGAAAACATCCTGAGATCTTAACTGGTGACCAAAAGTTGAACCCTATGGTGGGGAGATATCTTCATCCTAGTCCAAACTTACAAGACTATAGTCTTGTTTTAGCAAGCTTAGCTTGCCTTTTTATTTCCTTTACCACATTGTGCAAGAGTTTAGTTTATCTTGGTGGCTTAACTTACAAAGTTTGGTACTTTAATTAAGGTTCATTTGAGGTTTAAAACCTCCTTTAGATACTTAGTACCCTAGGCTCTCTTAAGATCCTAATATCTTTCTTAGACCTTAAGCCTTTATTTAACCACCACTTAACTCCTTAACAGATGCATTTTATAACCTTAGGGGTGATTTTATAGCTCAAATAAAGGTTCAAGACTTCTTAGAATGGTTTGGGCTTCGAAACCAATGCATTAGAATACATTTAGGATTACCCTAGCTTGGGGAAAAAGGCATGGTGGCACCGCATTGCCGATGACTGGAACTATCAAGTTTTAAATGAGCTTTTAGCACCACATCGCCAACCATTTTTTTCCAGCTCCCCTGTTTTTCACTCCAATGCCCGTTTTACTTCTTTTTGCCTTTAAACTTGAACCATTCTCATGATATCCAACTTTTGTACTTTCATACATGTTAGAACACATGTACATGCATCAATTAAACACTTGAAAACATAAAACTCCCTTACCAATTTCAAGATCACAAGCTACAAACTTCTTAGGCACACACAAGCAAACCTGCACCAAATCTTTGCAAATCATTGTAGTCTTAGTTCTAGCCTATAGCCTAGCAAAATGAATTGCCCAAGCATAAAACATATGAAATATGATCATATTATGAGTAAAATACTTGTGAACTTCATTCATATGTGATAAGTGCACAATTTCACAGTCAAAGTTGTTGACTTTTTGGTAACTTTGACCATTAATTTCCATTTTGTCATTCCACCCTTCTTAGTTTTTCTTGCTTTATTTCACCTTTCTGCAGGTTGGAATGCATTGTGGATGCATCGGAATGAAGTGGGATTGAGCGCAGCAAAAGTTTGGCATGCACAAGTCAAAGCTGGAGAAAGGCATTGGCAACGGGTCGCTAATGTTATAGACTTCCTGCCATTTTGTGTCACTATTGGCAACACGACACCAATGGCAGCAACACATCACCAACGATTCAATGCAGCAGCGACGCTTCGCCACCTCAGTTTCCAGATCTTAGTGGTTCCACATTTCATTTCTCATTCTAAGCTCTCTATTGGCTAGGGGATTATATCCTTTAAACTAGGTAGAGCATAAGACAAGGATTGGCAAGGGTTTTATAGTACAATTTCTCCAATAAGGGGTTTTATCATTCATCACTTACCAAACTCTTCATCTCTTCATCTTTTGGAATCATCATTGGGAGGTAGAGCTTAAAGCTTTGTTGAAGGTCCCAAGGGGGAGCTTGGAGGTTAAGGAGACTTAAGCTTCTAGGGGTTTCTTTTGGTTCATTCTTCCCTTTTATCTCTTATATTTTTCAGGGTTTACTTGAACTCTAAGATGATGTTTGTTATTACTGGTTTAGACATGGAGTAGATTTTCATGTCTCTCTAGGATGAAACTCTTGTTACTTATTATCTAATGTTTATTTGAGATTTTTCATGGGTATTGATTCTCTTGTGTTGCCTACTATTATACTTGATGTTTGTGGGTTGATTAGCCATTACACACAATTCATAATCTCACTCATATCTTGAGAATAAAAAAAAAAAGGTGGTGGAAAAGAAGAGTAGAGCATGATGGGACTTGTGGATTAGAGGTAATTCATCAACCCATTAGGTGATTGAATTAGGGTTAGGTTTTAATCCATCTTCGGTCAGTTTATAAGCTTAAGAAATACCATAGTTAATCTTAGGTGAGCAAAACTTGGTCTTAAGAAAGAGAGTTTGGATGTTCGAATCTTCTCACCACATAAGAAGTTGATGCCCTTAAAACTTCATTTAACTTAGGTAGAAAGTAAAAGAGTGAAATCCTAGGGTGATAACCTTCATAATTAAGTCACTTTCTTGGTAGTTAAATTAGCTACTTCAAGTTAATTTAGTCCATTTTTTGATACTTTATTTCCACTTGTGACATTTGCATTCATTTGGTATTTAGAATTCACTTAGCTCAGAGTAGAATTTAGCTTTAATCTTGTTCTAACTTAACTTGTTAATGAGCAGCTAGAACTTGACTCCAGGTATAATCCTTCCTATCTTTTGGGATGACACCCATATTCACCATTTTCACACAACAACGATGTACACTTGTGGGTGAATTAAGGTTACATATTTAAAACTCTTGTGTTCACAACAAAGTTTTTGACGCTGTTGCTAGGGATAGTGATTTGATTTTTACTTTGAATATCAAGTTGTTGGTTACTCTTGTTCACTTGTTCCTTTTCCTTATATTTAGTTGTGTTTTTTTTCTTCATTGTAGTTTCTTCTAATGCATGACATGGAGCTCTTGCTCTTGCTCTCACTTAGTGCCGTTTGATCTGCAAATTGAGAAGAGCTTAAGGGAGCTTTGTTTGATAAACAAGGTTTTTGTTGAGGAAGAATGCTCTAGTGCTTCGCATTCCGTCAACATGAAGAAAAATTTATGAGATAACATGAGGAATTTAGGAAGAGAAAGAAATGCAAATCCTATAGACATCAATGGTGATGATGAGGTTATGGAAAATAGACATGAAGAGGCTAATGGCAATGGTGCAAGAAGAAAGGGTAAACTAGTACTTGACTATTTTCATCCTCAAAGGCTGGAGGATCAATACAATTTGATTAGGCCGGTGCCATTTCAAGGTCGGGTGTTCATGATCCCTAGCCATGTTCTCTAACTAGTTAAGGCACATCATTTTGGTGGAGTTATCGATGAAGACCTGAACAACCACATTAAGAGGTTTGTTTGTTTGTGTGACACATTGACTTGGATTGTATAAGTGAGGATGCAAAAAGAATGAGGCTCTTCCCCTTTTCTTTTATAGATGAAGCTATAAAGTGGTTTAAAAATTTAGAACCTACTTTGATCCACACATGGCAAGACTTATATGATACTTTCATTTGGAAGTTTTTTCCTTCTCAAAAAGACTTTGAGCTCAAGAATGAGTTATTGGCATTTAGGCAAAATGGATGAGAGTCACTAGCAGAGACATGGGTGATCTTTAAAAGGATAGTAAAGAGGATTCAAATACAAGATATTGATTAAGCTCATCAACTCCACCTCTTTTAAAATGGGGTACGTATGAGTTGGATAAACCCAATTACAAGTTGATGTCGCTGCCGGTGGGTTCTTTCTATTGAAGGATGTAGAGAAGTGCTTTGAATTGTTAAACAATATGGCCAAAAGCCTAGAGCTTCATGGAGAAAGGGCTCCAAGAAAATGGAGTGGTTTGTATGAGGTTGACAAAGACACCTCCCTACAAGCACAACTTTCGGCACTCACAAGTATGGTATTCAAATTCGCCAAGAACTAAGATAGGATGAAGATACAACAAGCCACAAGAAGTGAAGATTTGGAAGACATGGAAGATGTGAATTTTATAGGTTATTAGAATCTTTATCCACTAAAGTAAGGATGGGGCAACTTCTTCCTAAGGAGCCGCTAACATGAAGGGTTCAATTATTCAAATCCAAAAGGTGTCATGCAACCATAAAGGGAGACCTTACATGAATCAGACGTGTCATTGAATGATTTTATGAAGCGAATGATGAGAGAGTTTATGCATGAAGTGAGGAGGATGGCTAGTGGACAAAACAAAAAAATTGGTGCATTAGAAAAAGAGATGAAGATAATGCAAGTTAATACCCAAGCTTCAATAAAAAATTTGGAGACACAAATGAGTCAATTAGCTACCTCCATGAGACAACTCCAAAAGGGCAAGTTTATACCAAGTGATACAGATGTTAATCCAAGGGAGTCTTGTCAAGTTATAACTCTAAGAAGTGGAAGGAATGTGATGACACAACCTAAGGAGCCACCTACTCAAGAAGATTATCCTCGTCATGGACCCACCGTCGCAGAAAAATGTTGAAGATGTTCAAGTGGTGCCACCAAATGGTGAAAAAGCTTATTCAAAGGGTAAGGGAAGAAATATGCCTACACAAGAGGAAGCATTGAAGCATACTCCTACTCTCCATGTCCTCAAAGGTTCAAGCCCAAAAAGAAAAATACTCAATTCATGAAGTTTCTTGAAATATTCAAAAAGTTGGAGATTAATATTCATTTCTTGAAAGCAATAAATCAAATGCCTTCATATGCCAAGTTCCTCAAGGAGTTGATCACTAGAAAAAAGAAGTTCCTTGACAATGAGCTCATTTTGGTGAAGGAAGAAACAAGTGTCATCATTCAATGAAAAATGCTTCAAAAGCTAAAGGATCAGAGGAGTTTCACCATTCTTTTAGACATTGGATTTTTTCATTGTGACAAAGCTTTATGTGATCTTGAAGCTATTATTAACTTAATTCCATTGTCTATTTATAGAGGAACCTTAGGCTTAGAGAGGTGAAGACTTCATCAATTTATCTCCAATTGGTGGATAGATCCCTTACCCTTCCAAAAGGAGTTTTGGAGGATGTGTTGGTTAAAGTCGGCAAATTTATCTTCCTAGTGGATTTTGTGGTGTTGGATATGGAAGAAGATCAAAACATGCCAATCATTCTTGAAAGGCCATTTCTTGCTACAGGGAAGCCCATTATAGATGTGGAGAAAGGTAATCTCACTTTAAGGGCTAATGATGAGAAGATTACTTTCAATCTTACTCAAGCTATAAAATCTATTGATGATGAGATGCCCAAGTGTTTTATGGTGAATGTGATTGATTCTTGCATTGAAGAGATAAAGGATTCTTTGCTCATGAAAGACTTACTTGGGAAGACATTTGTTTGTAAAAATCCATTTAGTGAAGTGATTCATGAACTGATAAGCACTTTGGAGACCATTGATGCTTATGGGAAGTTACAAGCTCAAAGAAGAGGTTTGGAGAAACTTCTATCTTGTGAGACCAAAGAGAAGCCTAAGTTGGAGTTAAAACCATTACCCAAAGATCATAAGTATGTCTACCTTCGAAATCGAGAGTCCTTCCCGGTGATTATTTTTTCTTCATTAACTAACTTGGAGTAGGAAAAATTGATAATAGTGTTGAGAGAGCACAAAAGTGCAATTGCTTGCTCTATCTCTAATATCAAAGGTATTAGTCCAAGATATTGATAAAAGATGAGTACAACTACAAGCCCCAATTCAAGCTTTAAAGAGGTTAAATCCCAAGATGAAAGAGTTGGTGAAAGAAGAGATCTTGAAGCTTCTTAAGGTCGACATCATTTATCCCATCTCGGACTCACAATAGGTTAGTTTGGTGCGAGTGATGCCTAAGAAGGGTGGGACCACCATTGTGGGTAACGAAAACAATGAATGGATTTATGCAAGATTGGTGACTAAGTGGAGAGTTTGCTTTGACTACCGAAAGCTCAACTAAGCCACATAAAAGGATCACTTCCTTTTACCATTCATTGATCAAATCTTGGATTGGTTGGAGGGTCATTCCTTTTGTTGTTTTTTGGATGGATACTCCGGGTACAACCAAATTGTAATTGCACCGAGGATCAAGAGAAGACAACTTTTATTGGTCCATGGGGTACATATGCTTTCCAGAGAATGCCATTTAGTCTTTACAATGCACCGGCAACCTTTCAACGATGTGTGATGGCCATTTTTTCAGACATGGTGGAAAAATGCTTGTAGGTATTTATGGATGACTTCTTGGTATTTGATGATTCTTTTGATGCATGTTTGAATAATCTAGCTTTTGTCTTGAAAAGATGTCAAAAACGAACTTGGCTTTGAATTGGGAAAAATGTAATTTCATGGTTAGCTCCGACATAGTGTTTGGTCACGAAATTTCTTATGAAGGCATAAAGGTAGATAGAGCCAAAATTGTTGCTATTGAGAAATTGTTGCCACCCACCAATGTGAAGAGGGTTAAAAGTTTCTTGGGCCATATCAGGTTCTACCATAGATTTATGAAGGGTTTTTCCAAAATTGCTAAGTCACTTTACAATTTTTTTAACAAAGATACTCCATTTGTCTTTGATGAATATTGTGTTCAGGCTTTTGACATCTTGACGGAGAAGTTGGTGAAGGCTCCTATAGTAGTAGCACTATATTTGGATGAGCCTTTTGAAATTATGTGCGATGCCAGTGACTATGCCATTAGGGCGGTTTTGGGACAAAAAATAGAGAAATTTTTTTGAGTGATATATTATACTAGCAAGAAATTGACTAGAGCTCAACAAAATTACACCACTATGGAGAAGGAGTTGCTAGCAATGGTGTTCTCGGCGGATAAATTTTGTCTTTACATTGTGGGATCAAAGGCGGTAATACACACTGATCATGCGGCCATCAAATACCTTTTCACCAAGAAGGATGCCAAGCCAAGATTAATCTAATAGATTCTTCTCCTTCAAGAATTTGATCTTGAAATCAAAGACAAAAAGGGTAGTGAAAATTTGGTGGTCGATCATTTATCTCGACTTAAAATTCATGTGCCATCTTTGGGGAGCCAAATTCAAGAACAATTCCTAGATGAAAGTTTATTCAAGGTGGAGGATAAATTTTTATGGTATGCGGATTATGTGAATTACTTAGCTTGGCGAGTCCTACCTCTTAACTTGTCTTATCAAAGGAAAAAGAAATTTCAAGCCGATGTGAAGCACTTCATTTGGGATTGACCCATACTTGTTTAGGAGGTGCACCAACCAAGTAGTGGCAAGATGTGTCACACTTGAAGAAGCTAAGGAAATCTTGCATTATTGCCATGCCTCTCCTTGCGGTGGTCATTTCAGAGTAACCAAAATGGAAAACAAGGTCCTTTAAATCTAGTATTATTGGCCAACGCTCTTTAAAGATTCTTAAACATTTGTGCTTGTATGTGATAGATGCCAAAGGTTGGGAACATTTCTAGGAGAGATGAAATGCCATTGTAAAATATCCTTGAGGTAAAAGTGCTTGATGTTTGGGGCATTGACTTTATGGGACCTTTCTCTCATTCTTTTGGATTTCATTATATCTTATTGGCCATGGATAATGTGTCAAAATGGGTTGAAACAATCCCAACATCTTCTTGTGATGCTTCGGTTGTAGTGAAGTTCTTGCAAAAGAACATATTTTTTAGATTTGGTGTGTTGAGGGTAATCATTAGTGATGAAGGAACCCATTTCATCAACAATATGGTGGCACAAACACTTGCCAAGTATGGTGTGAGGCATAAGGTTGCTCTTGCTTATCATCCTCAAACAAATGGTCAAGCAAAGATTTCTAGTCGGGAGGTGAAAAAGATCTTAGAAAAGACTGTCAATGTCAATCAGAAGGATTCGACCTTGAAGTTAGATGATGCTTTGTGAACATATTAGACGACATACAAAACCCCCATTGGTATGCCTCTATTTTAACTTTTGTATGGAAAGGCTTACAATTTTGCTAGTTGAACTTGAGCACAAGTCCTTTTAAGGTATCAAAAAGTTGAACTTGAGCACAAGTCCTTTTAAGGTATCAAAAAGTTGAACTATGACTTAAAGGATGCTCAAGAGAATAGATTGTTGGACTTGAATGAGCTTGAGAAGCTTTGGTTGGAGGCTTATGAGAGTTCAAGAATTTACAAGGAAAAAACCAAGTTATGGCATGACAAGCAACTCATGAGGAAGAATCTTTAGCGTGGGCAACTTGTCCTTTTATTCAACTCAAGGTTGAAGCTTTTTCCAAGAAAATTAAATTCAAAGTGGTCCGACCCCTTTGAAGTTGTCAAGATGATGTCTTATGGAGCGATAGAGATCAAGGGTCAAGATGGCTCAACATTCCAAGTCAATGGGCATCGAGTGAAGACTTACTATGTTGATGACCTTCAACACATTGGCCAAGTGATTTTGGCCAATCCATTTCTTTGAAGTTATGGTTAAAGGCACCGAGCTAAAGGCGTAAAATCAAGTGCTTGTTGGGAGACAACCCAATTTTCTCTTATTTTCCTATCTTTTCATAAGTAGTTCTTTGGTTTATGTGTTTTTCTTGTTATGCTATGTTTATCTCATGTTTTTATGTCTTTGTGTAGGTTTGGAATAGCCAAAGGTTGGAGAAAATGTGAGATGGAAGGTGTACAAACAACATTGGGAGATGTATATTTTGTGCAAGGTTTAAGTAAGTTTAGAAGTTTAGGGGTTAAAATGCAAGGAATTTAAAATTGAGAGGGTTGTTGCAAATAGCGGCAACGCGTCACCAAATGTTCAAAAAAGTTCCAGGGAGTTGGCAATGTTGGCGACGTGTTGCCGATAAATGAAGCCATTTTTTTAAAAATGCCCTTTTCACTATTTCTTTTCATTCTTTCTCACTTTTAACTTCACCCCCAACCTTAAAACTTCTCAAACTTCAAACCGCAGTCCTTCCGTGTGCTTCACGATTTGAACTGCTTGTTGTTTTCTCTTTAAATCCAAAACAAGTAAGTGATTTTCTTCCTTCTTCTCTTATTTTTCATGATTAAAGTGCATAATTCACGCCTATTTGGACTTTGGGCAAATTCGATCAATGGGTTGTGGGTTGGTCTAATTCTTACTTGATTTCAATTTGTCTTGAGTATATGCATGTTTGGGAAGCGTTTTGATGTTTGGGTTGTTGATTGGGAACTTGGATCATTGTTTGAAATTTGCTCCCGTAAGAAGCCACGAAAATTTCATGGCAATTTCCTGTTAATGCTTGTTCTTGTTGTTTTGTTTGTTATAAGAGCCTTATTCTATCTAATTGTGAATGGGTCTAGCAAGAATTTACATTATTATGAACTACATTGCAAGAATTTGGCTCTTAAACTTTTCTGGAAAAATGTTGTTTAAGTGTTGCCATAGGTGGTTTGAATGATAATGTGGCTTCATATGATGCTTATTTGCTTGAATCTTTGTTCGTGTTACATCTTGGTGTTGCATACTTCAAGTTTGTACCATTAGTTAACACCCGGATGCAAGATTTCCATTTGAAAATTAGTCCAACTTATGCTATGCACCATTGTTGATTTATTGTTAGTAGCATGTTTATTGGTATTTCACTCTTTATCTAGGCATTGTTGTTCCTTTCTAATTGATTAAATAACAAGTGTGCATTTCATAAATGGATTATTTAACTTGCTCTTGCATTAAATGCTTGGGAACTAATGTCGTAGGTCGCTTGAAAATGCTATTCCTTGAACATGACCTTAGCCAATTAAACATGGTTGTAAAATGCTTTAACCTTGCATAAGTCTTTCATGTCCTTTTTTCCCAATATTGTATTTGTGCTTATTGATTATGCCTTGCACCTAAGGGAGCTCTTTCTTCTTCATCATGTGTTAATTTATTTATCTACTTTTTATGTGAATGAATGTCGCCCTTGAGTCTTTTATGTGGCTTTATAGGAAAAATGCCTCGTAAATCTGTGCCCATATACTCTCTTAAGGAAAAGGGCAGGGGTAAAAAGATCAGGGAGGATGTGCCCTAAGAATTGCTATTCGATAAAGATATCTTTGTTACTGCTCGAGCTAATAACTATTTTGATGGCTTCGTGAAAAGGAAGTTCACGCCGGAGTGAGGGTTTGATTTCTCCAAAAAGGAGAACGAGGTCATTCTAAGGGTGGTGGAGCACGAAGGTTGGTATTACCTGTGTGCCCATCCTAGGGCAGAGGTGCCTAAGACATTGATCATAAGGTTTTATGCCAATCTCATAGGGACACACATTTTTTCTCGCCAGAACAAACGCATTCGGGTCAAGACCATCAGTATGGCATATGATTCGACCTCCATCAATGACCTCCTTCAGGTCAATCCTATGATCGATGAGCCCTTCAAGAATGCCACTTTAGATCAAATGGCTCAGATTGTTTGTGGTCACCCCGTCAAGTGGTCGAAAAGCAAGGATGATTTCAACAAGAAGCTCTTTTTCAGTTATTCGGCTATTCCTCTAGAGATGCGAGCTTGGAACTACTTCATTTCCTCCCACCTTATCTCGACGACTCATGTTTGGGAGGTCACCCTAGACCGCTTGGAGGTACTGTAATGCCTTGTCTATGACCTATGACTAAATGTGGGGCACTTCATTTCCAATAATCTGGTGTGCACCGAACATTCAAAGCAGTAGAATCTATGTTCCTGCAGTTGATTAAGATGATGATTTTGAGGGCCGGGGTTTTTTTTTAGGATCTTCTGCAAGTGTCTTTAGTCATGAGACCAATTTTGGTTGATAAGTTTGAAGGAGCACCGGTGGGCACCCAAGAAATTTTAGAGGAATAGTAAGAACAAGAGCAATAACAAGAAGAGGATGATAGAGGTGAGCATAGGAGAGTGTCCTCGAAGCAGCTCATTGGCTCGGCTACTGCCATTCCTATATTATTGGCTATGGCACTAAAAAAAAAACTGTATTCTTTGATGAATGAAAGACATGAAGAATTGATGGCTCAGTTCGAGTCAGTAGGTGGTGGCTTCGAATCCTTTGCTGGGGAGAGGTAATAGGGCATTGCGCTTCTCGCCGGCCAAAAGTCTCTCTCCAACCAAGTCTAATAGGGCCATTAGCAACAGTAGTCGGTCCTCCCGCTGAAGTATCTACCTTTTACCTCATCCCACCCCACGATCACCCCTCGGCTTATCAGTGGTACACTCTGCACCCTTTGAGCCATCCTCCCACCTTTTATCCACATTTTAGGGTGCCCCATGATCCTTCAGTAGGTCTTTCTTTTTCGCTTCCGACCGGTGGCTTTACCAACCACGACAATATGGGTAAGGACTAGTTAAAGGCAGGAACCTCCGCCCCACAAGTATGATTCCTTGAACTCCTTTTTTCCCTTATTTTCTTTCATTGAGGACAATGAATGAGCTTGAGTTTGGAGGGTTGTTTGATGGTCGTGCTTGATAGTCTTTATAGTCTTTGTTTATGTTGTCATTCTTCCTTTTGCTTGCATGGTTGTTTGTGTTAGTTTAGGTTGTTTTTATTTGATCCTAGGTCGCTCTTGCTCATGTTTCACGTTGGTGATTTCATTTTCTTGCATAACATTCATTTAGTACATGTAGGGTGCATTTAGTGGCAGATAGGTTGGAAGGTTGGTTTTGAGACTTTTGGTGGAACCTATCTGGTGATATTTTTGGGCCTTAAGTGATTGCACAAAATTTTGGATTGTTTTTTCTTGAGATGTTTATACTATGTTTTGATCTAGAATTTGCCTGAGGACTCGTTTAAACTCTATTCCTTTGTGTAGAATTTAAGACTCATGTAGTTACTTAGGGTGAACTAGTTTCCCAAATTACTAACCCTTATGAATTTACCCTTTAGTAAAACCCTTTGTGCCTAATTGCTTATTTCTTTGTTTTAACCCACACTTTGAGATTTTACCTTATTTTATATCCTTTCTTCCACCTAAGGTTCTAAGTATAAATCATGGGCCTAGATAGGGATTTAATGTGTTAAGTAGGGGTTTAGAACGAGAACAAGTTTGGGGAAAGCCTTGGGAAAAATAGGGTACCTTGAATTTCAAGTATTCATGTTCATCTTTGTGGTGGTTAGGAAGTGTATATGCTATTTCTATATATTTACTTTTAAAAAAAGAAAAATAAAAAGAGAGTTTGTTCTCGGACTCGAAGTGAGTTTTAATAAAAATGGCTTAAGGTGAATTCATCAAGGAAAAGCATTCACCTGAAGAAAAAAAAAACAACAATGCGTTAGTACTTTTGTAATCAACAGTTCAATAATTGAATTGTGATTTGTGTTTTGCCTTGAATAATTGTAAGCTTTTTGAGTTAGTTAAGTTGAGTGCTCTTATTTGTAGACTTTGGGTTGGGTGCTTGTAATGTACATATGTAGGTGCCCATGGTTTATAATTGATCACCTTTTTAGCTCCACCTATAAAGCCTTCATCCGATACCCCCTCCTTACCTAACCTAGCCCCATTACAATTGTGGAAAAAAACCATATGTGTCTTGGGTTTTATGCAACTCCTTTAAGGGAATTAAGTAGGGGAGGTTGGATCCTCTTGCAAGCCTATGGCAGATAGGCATAGTATAAGCTACTTATGCTACACAGCGTAACTCCACCCAACAAATTAAGTGTAATTAGTAAGGGTGTGACCCCTCTAAGGCTCCACCTTAAGTGGCAAATCTTTTATTCTTTATTCATCATTACTTTTTTTGAGTTAAGCTAACGGATCATTGAAGTTCATGTGTGGCAATTGGTTAAATTTGTAGCCTTTTTGTTTTGGTTACTTAGTTTTTCTAAGGTGGGCATGTTAGGGACTAGCATTAGTTTAAGTTTGGAAGAATTTGATAAGTGCACAATGTCACGGTCAAAGTTGTTGACTTTTTGGTGACTTTGACCATCAATTTCTATCTTGTCATTCCACCTTTCTTAGTTTTTCTTGCTTTGTTTCACCTTTCTGCAGATTAGAGTGCATTATGGATGTGTCGGAATGAATGGGGATCAAGCAAAGCAAAATTTTGGCGTGTACAGGTCAAAGCTGGAAAAATGCGTTGGTGACACTCGTCACGCTAACGTTATAGAATTCCTACCATTTTGTGTCACTATCAGCGACACATCGCCAATGGTGGCGACACGTTGCCAACGATTCGATGCAGCGGTGGTGTGTCGACACCAAATCCCCTGTTTTAGGGATGCATTAGCCCGGTTCCCGAATCTTGGTGGTCCCATACTTCATTCCTCATTCCAAGCTTTCTATTGGCTAGGAGATTTTATTCCTTAAGCTAGGTGGAGCATAAGACAAGGATTGGCAAGGCTTTTAGAGTATAACTTCTCCAACAAGGGGTTTTGTCATTGATCACTTACCATACTGTTCTTCTTTTCATCTTTTGGAATCACCATTGGATGCTAGAGCTTGAAGTTTTGGTAAAGGTGCCAAGGGGGAGTTTGGAGGCTAAGGAGACTTAAGCTTCTAGGGGTTTCTTTTGGTTATTTCTTTTCTTTTATCTTTTGTATTTTTCATGGTTTACTTGAACTCTAGGATGATGTTTATTACTAGTTTGGATATGAAGTATATTTTCATGTCTCTCTAGGATGAAACTCTTGTTACTTATTATCTAATGTTTATTTGAGGTTTTTCATGGGTATTAATTCTCTTGTGTTGCCTACTATTATACTTAATGTTTGTGTGTTGATTGGCTACTACACACACTTCACAATCTCACTTCTATCTTGAGAAAGAAAAAAAGGGAGGTGGAAAAGAAGAGTTGAGCATAATGGGACTTGTGGATTAGAGGTAATTCATGAACTCATTAGGTGATTGAATTGGGGTTAGGTTTTAATCCATCTTAGGTCAATTTATGAGCTTGAGAAATGCCATAGTTAATCTTAGGTGAGCAAAACTTGGTATTGAGAAAGAGAGTTTTGATGTTCGAACCCTCTCACCACATAAGAAGTTGATGCCCTTAAAACTTCATTTAACTTAGGTAGCAAGTAAAAGAGTGAAATTCTAGGGAGATAACCTTCCCAATTAAGTCACTTTCTTGGTAGTTAAATTAGCTAGTTCAAGTTAATTTAGTCCACATTTCGATACTACATTTCCACTTGTGACATTTGCATTTATTTGGTATTTAGAATTCACTTAGCTCAAAGTAGAATTTAGCTTTAATCTTGTTTTAACTTAACTTGTTAGTAGGTAGCTAGAACTTGACTCTAGGTAGAATCTTTCCTATCTCTTGGGATGACACCTATATTTACCATTTTCATACAACAACGCTATACACTTGCGGATGAATAGGGGTTACATATTTAAAACTATTATGTTCACAACAACGCACCCTAAACCTTAACTCAAATCCAAGAATTAAAGCTGACCAATAGGGAAAATGTGATTACTTGTTTCCTTAAGCTCAATTGAGCTAGTTGCT
The DNA here is from genome assembly GCA_005392925.1 of Aquilaria sinensis. NCBI lineage: Eukaryota > Viridiplantae > Streptophyta > Magnoliopsida > Malvales > Thymelaeaceae > Aquilaria > Aquilaria sinensis. The sequence goes on from SMDT01000114.1 coordinate 122,208, forward strand.
TCAAGAAATCATCCACTTGAGCTTCAATTTTACAAGAATTTGATGAAGTTGAGATTTGGGACTTGGAGCTTGACTGTTGTGTATGAAATGCGAGAGAAGTGAGTAAGAACCTCATTTCCTTGCTTCTTATTCTCTCCAAAATTCCTTAGATTCCCCATTTTTCCTAATTATGCTAATTGGGTCCCAAAAGTTTCATAAGGCCTTTTTTTTCCATTTCATCAATGTAATTTAAACTAGGAACCATAAATATTCTTCAAAAATTTTTAATTCCATAGTTCAAACATATTTAAGTCCTAAAATAAGGGTTTTCTTGGGAAAAAAATTATTATTTTCCTCTTATGACAAGATTTTTCTTAAATGACCATATTACTAACTTTACACTACATTAACTCATTAATTGAATTACTTAAGTTGCAAACAAAAATCCTACACCAAAAAATTAAACTTACCTTGCAAATCTTGACCTTGGTCTAGAAACGGCTTAAAATTTTGTGCCTATAGTCCTTGGCTTGTCTGTGGAAATTTTAATAAAATTATGAGCTCTAGGAAAAGTTTACAGGTTCTAGTGTCGTTGATTAGCATGATTTTGGGCTTATTGATCATTGCAATACTATTGGTTTATTTCACTTTCATAGTATTGGTTCTTTCTTTACTTGGCGTAATCATTAGCAAGCTGAGGATCATATTTTTTGTAAGTTGGATAAAGTCCTAGGGAATAGTTCTTGCTTTGACTTGTTCCCCAATGTTCAAGTTGAATTTAAGAAGATTTGGTGCTTTGATCATTCTGTTGCTTTGATAAATTTGTCTAGACTCTCTATAGTTGATCATTGCCCTTCTAAGTACTTGAGAATATGGTAGGAGTATCCTTAGGATAATGATATTATTGAAACTATCTGGTTTGATCATGATTTAAACTCTAGATCTGATGTTTGGTGGGTGGTGTTATGAAAGTTGAAAAAATTGAAGGCTTTGAAAACCTTAAATAAGGATTTCTTCTCTGATATTTTTGGTAGAGTCCTTGCTAAAGAGAAAGAATTAGACCAGCTTGTCTTTTTTCAAAATCAAAATATTTGGGGATGTGAATACTTATATTAAGTGATAACAGCTTCAAGCTGAAGTTCTAAATTGGAAAAATTCGAAGAAGATTTTTATGCTCAAAAGTCCTTTTGTAATTTGTTGAAGTTATGTGATGCAAATACTAAGTTCTTTCATGCTAAGATGAAGGAGAGGTCTTTGAAAGCTCAAATTTCTTATCTCTTATCTAGCAATGGAAAGAAATTGTCTTGTCATTCTAAAATCACAAATGAATTTCTTTACTACTTTACTGATAGCTTTGGTATTTTTTCTTGTTGTTTCGCTGATGTGAATAATAGTATTATTTTGAATTGTCCCAAGATTTCTAATTTGCATAGGGGCTTATAGTTAAATGATGTCTCTATGGAGGCAATCATCCTTGCTATAAAAGGTAGCCATGTTTCAAAAGCTATTGGCCTTGATGGTTTCACTGCTGGTTTTTACTAGCACAATTGGGAGGTAATTGGTTCCAATGTCTTTATTGTTATACTTCATTTCTTTGAAACTGGTGTTTTTCCTTCTACTATTTCTACTACTGCTATCTATGTGGTGCCAAAACATGCTCATGTTCATCTGCTTCTAATTATAGGCCTATTACTTGTCTCTTTCTATAAATTCATTTCTAAGATCTTGGCAAATAGGTTTCAAGGGATTTTACCTAATCTGATTAGTAAAAGTCAAGGGGCCTTTACTAAAGGGAGGTTAATTGTTAACAATGTGATATTCTGTCAATAAATTGTTAAGGGTTATAATTGAAAGAATATTAAGCCAAGAATATGTCTTAAGATTGACACGAGGAAGGTCTATGATTTTTTGGATTGGAATTTTTTAGAGAACTTCCTACTCAAGCTGGGTTTTCCTGAAAAATGGATGAACTGAGTTATGTTATGTGTAAGATCTCCCCATTATTATACAGTATTGAATGGCTCATTATTTGGTTACTTCCCTGAAGAAAGGGATGTGAGACAGGTTGATCCCCTTTCTCCTTTTCTGTTTGTTATTACTAGGGAAAAGTACAAAAAAAATGACTATATTTTTTGTCATGGACACATTTGTTCATCATTCTTTTAAATGGTGCCAAATGCATTACTGAAGTTTAAAGTGGGCTCAACTTTATGATTGGGCTGTTAGTTTTAATGACGTATTAACGGAGGGGCGAGTTGGCAATCGATGACGTGTTAACTGAGACATTTAAACTGCTCTATTGGTCCTTAATTTGATTCAAATGATTCATATTGGCCTCTAATATTTCATTTGTTTAGATACATAACCCTCTCAAAATGGTTGCCCCAGATCTGCCGCCATCCTTAATCGCCCAACTCGACATCGCCGCCACCCTCAATCACCCAACCCCAACACCGCTGCCGCTCTCAATCAGACTCGCACCTTTAATCGAACTTGTACCTTAACTGCCTCGAATCGATCACGCACCGCCTCCAATTGAAAATATCCTAAACGCAGAGCCGGGAAGGTGCATCAATGAGCGTTAGACAAAGGAAGTGAAGAATTTTCACCAAAAAATGATACTCAGCTCGTCGGTTACTCCAGGGTGGCATCAATGATGAAAAATGGGACTGAAGTGGAAAAGTTGATAAAATTATAGTACCAAAAATGTCCTTTTCCTTTTTGCCTCCATGTCATGTCATTTCATTATTGATTGCCATGTAATCATCCTTTAATTGCTACATAATCCTCTCTTGATGGAATATTCTAACATTTAACGAAATCTTTCCATTGTTAGTTACATCAATAACCTATTTGGCCATATTTCAAAACATTGATACTTAATTTGGCACCAAATATTGTCTTTAGTGATGCATTTGGCACCATTTAGAAGAATGGTGACCAAATGTGTCTATAGCCAAAAATACAATCAATTTTTTTGTACTTTACCCTTATTGCTATGGATTATTTGTCTAGAGCTCTGAGTAACATGTTTGATGAGCTCTATATTGGTTATCATCCAAAGTGCGAGCAAATAAAGCTGTCTCATTTACTCTTCACGAATGACATCATGATTTTTTCTTAAGGTGATGCTAGTTCTGCCAAAAGTATTTCTTATTGTTTGAAGGTTTTCTCTTAGACTACTTGTCTACAGATTAACTATGATAAATGTCAAATGATCTTTGGTGGTGTTGACCTTGAAATTGAAAATAACATTCTGCCCATTTCAAACATGGCTAAAGATTCCCTCCCTTTTAAGTATCTTAGAGTCCCTTTAGTTGACTAGGGGTTCTAAATTAAGTATTATAAGCCTATTAAGGAAAAAAAAATTAAAGAATCCTAAGGGTTGGTCTATTAAGCATCTTTCTTATGTTGGTAAGCTTATGTTGGTAAGCTGCAATTGATCAAATCTATGATTTTTAGCATTCAAGCCCATTACTAGGAAAAGGGTAATTTTTGATAGTTAGTCATCGAAAAATGCGGTTTCCAGTGGATAGCCATTGGAAACACGTCTATCAAGTTTTAATACATCGAAAAAAGGTTCCCAATGGCAACTCTAGGAAAACTTGAAGGACAACAGCCGTCGAAAAATCCAACAAACAAGGATCTTCAAAAAATCTAATGGATGGTGACTGTTGGAAAATCCGACAAATAGCCGTTGAAATTTTTTTTCCACAAAAAAGTTTTCACAGAGTTGCAAATTGTAATCCTTTATCTGGCCCGATTCAAAGCTTTGTCTCCCCTTTGCAAGGTGCTAAAAGTTTTGGATTCAAAACTGTCATTTTTCAACTCTTGTTTTCTACATAGAATTGATTACACACATAGCCTCTAACTCCCAAAAATGTGTAATTTGGTCCCAAGGTATGTATGGGTTGCACTTAAACCACCTATGGGCATAAAATTGGTGAAAAACCCATGGACATAAAATTGGTGAAAAAGATAGGAAGGAAGAAAAATAAAAATAATAAAGAAAGTAGAAAATGGTGAGAAAGAAAGGGAAGAAGAAGAAGAAGAAGTAAATGAAAAAAAAAGAAAAAGAAAGAAGAGGTAATGATAAGGAAGAAAATGAAAAATAAGAAGGTGATAAGGAAGAAATAAGAAGAAGAAAAAGAAGAAACTAATGATAAGGAAGAGATGAAGAAATGAGGAAGGAGGCAGAGGAAAAAAAATTTTGGGAAAGAGAAGGAAGATGAGAGAGAGAAAAAAAAATGAGGTTTTGATGGAAGAGGATGGTTTTATAATAGTAAAAGTCGAGGAAAAAATTAAATTTAAAAGAAAAATTAAAAATTTTAGTAGGATATTTTGGAGGGAAAATTTTCAATTTCCTAATATTTAGAAATTTGGAATTCAAAAAATTTTATATTGGAGGCCAATTTTGAGCGATATTTTGTTTCACTGGGCGGGAATGTGGCCAGAAAATTTTTCAACAGCTAGCCATCAGAGTTTTCAATGGTTATCTATAGGAAAATGTCCATTAAAAAAAATTAAATTCAAAAAATTTCATTCCCGTAAACAATTTTGGGTGGAGGGAAGTTTGCCGGAAATATCCTATAGCTAGCTATTAGAAAATTTAACCGGATGGTTTCCAACAGCAATGAGCTATCAGAAAAGTGTCTGTCGTGAATTAAGTGAATTTTAGTAGTAGCCTATGGATCTGCCATTTTTCCTATTCCTAAAGGTGTGTTGAATCATTTAGAGAAGTGTTGTAGAGCTTTTCTCTAGACTAGCTTTATTTTTAGCAGAAAGTTCCTATAGCTTAGTCCAAAGTTTGTGTGCCTATGTTTGAGTCTCAATGAGGTTTAGGTATTTTCAGTTTGCATGGTTGGAATATAGCTTCAAATGGCAAAAAGTTTTGGAGATTATTGATTGATAAAGAGAGCTTGTGGGTTCAATGGATTCATGCTTATTATTTGCATTATTCAAACATATGGGAGATTTCTTCCTCAAGTGATGTTTCTACTTGCTAGAAACATATCTTAAAAGGCAGATCTTACTTTGCATGATCAGTGTATGAGGAATGGAAGGTCTATTATGAAGCTTGCTTATCATCATACGGCTGAAAACCTTCGGTAAGGTGCCTTAGTCTAAAATGATTTGGGCCTTAGTGCCTAAATTTTCCTTTATTTGCTGGTTTACTATGTTGAATCAGCTATCTACTCTGGACAGAATTAGTCAGTATATGGTTTTGTCTTCTACCCTTTACCTTTTTTGCTTAATGCTTGAAGAATCTAGGAACCATCTCTTATTTTAGTGTTCTTATTTTTTGTCTATTTGGCAGGAGTGTATGTGTAAGTTGCATTTGAGAAATGCTCTAAGACAGTGGGATCATTTTTGTGGCCGGTTTAGTAGAGTGGTGAAAAAGAAATCCCTTAAAGCTGCAGTTAGAAGGGCTTGTATTGCTGCTTTAGTTTACTAGCTTTGGTAGGAACACAACAGAAGATTGCATTATAAGGGTTGCCAAAACACTATGGATCTTTTTAGTATTATTAAGTCTTCTATTTCTATTAGGTTTGGTATTTCTAATAATGATATGTTTTAGATTTTTTATCACCAGATTTTGTTATTGAGCACAGGTGTTAGGATTTGTTTATCATTTTCTTTGTTTTAGGTCAGGTTTTGTCAATTTGTCTTGTAGTCCGCTGACCTTGATTGTAATTAAGTGTCATTGGGTTTTTTTGATTAAATGAAATGTGCATTCACCAGCATGTTTCCTAAAAGAAAGGTATAAAATTTTAAATGGTGAGTCTTTGTAATTAGCCCTCAAGGATTCATGACACAACTCCCACACAAACACACACCCATCACGCACACATAAAGGTGTTCAAAGGCCCAACCCGACTAGAAACCTATCAAACCTGGCTCAACACGAGCCCGGGTAAGGCATGGGATATAAAGGGATGGTATGGGCTTTAGGAAAAAATGGAATGGACATGGGACCGACATGACCCAGTTCGGATTTGGGCCAGGCATGGCCCAGCTTGCAGGCATGGGATTAGGGCCGGCTCAGCCCATGACTGGCAGTCCCAGTCTGGTCCATTCTCAACAATAGGGAGGCATCAATCATATTATATTGGTAGGAAACTGCAAACTAGTTTGGAATTTGAAATAAACTGAACCAATATTAATGACATTTATAGAGATGGTTGAATAAATCCTAAAATGGGGGGTTGTCAACTGTGTATCCCTTTACCATGAGAACTTGGGTGATAGGTTATTCTCATACCAAATTCGTTTTAATTTAAATCACCTTAATTCAAAATGATTTATTTTTTACATTTTTTTTCCTAAAATCAATTTTATTCAAAAGGTCATATTATGTTGGTGTAACAATCGAGTAAAAGGAGAATTTTTATAATATTATTATTTTTTATGAATTTTTCTTCTCTAGGCACTAAAAAAGAAAATTTCATGAAAATTTAACAACACTCTAAAAATTTTATTTTCAATGATTTATTATACTTACATAATATTGACTTTCAAGTGTAATTAGTTTTGGGCAAATAAATATAAAAATCAATATAAATCATTTTGAATTAAGTTGACTTCAGTTAAAATAAATTCGTTGTTAATCTATTAATTTTAGATAGAACATTTTTAAATGTTCCATATCAACTTTGTTAGAAGTCATCCCTAATAATATGACACCAATTTTTAAAATCTAATTTTTGAATTATTTGTATTGTTTTTAGTAAATTTAAAGCCAATTCATTTTAACTTAAGTCAAATGATTTATTCTTACTTTTATATTTTTTTTCTTGAAATCAATTTCATTTAAAAGACAATATTACGTAGATATAATAATCCATTTGAAAGTGAATTTTCATGATGTTATTAAATTTTTATGAATTTTTCTTTTTTAATGCCTTAAACTAGAAAAATTCATTAAAAAATTTTGGTAAGATTACAAAAATTGTATTTTTAATAGATATTGTAGCTACATAATATAGCTTTTAATTAAAATTAGATTTGAGTAAAAAAGGCATAAGAATAAAAATAAGTCATTTTTAAGTCAATTGACTTAAATTAAAATATGTAATAATTTTTTAACAATTAATAAATAATATTATATTAACTCTTTAAACAAGTAGCCTTTAAAAAATTTGTGTAAAAATTAAAATTTAAAATTATATAAAAAAATTATAAAAAAAAGCGGGTCTAGGCCCGGTTAAGGCCCATCTTGACCCGGGCCCAAGTTAAGACCGGCATGGGACCAACATGCCTTTTCCCAGGCTGTGCCCGGGACCTTTAAACCCAAGCCCAACCAAGCCAGGTTGGCCCAACAAACACCTATACGCACACAAATAACATATTACTAGCCCACAAATGCTTACACTTTCATCATGTTGGTTTTCATTACAGGTCATCTCCTTTCTGTCCACTTTTGCTAGACATCAGTGGCGGAACTTAGTAGGGGAAGGGGTGCTGCTGCCCCTCTAAAAATTTTGGAAATATTTAAATATAAGTGTTTAATTGGTTAATTTAAGAGAAGCTAGGGACTAGATATGTATATTTGCCCCTAGAAAATGATGGAAGAATATAAAGATGGGGGGCAGTAAGGTAGGCACTAAAGAAAGTAGGGATCCAATAAGTTGTTATTCCCTCTAGCATTAAGCATCTAACATGGCCTAAATGCACTATTAGTCCTCCAACATTTCCAACTCGCAGGATTTGCTCCTTTATCTTTGGGTTAGTGCGAATTAGTCCCAATCTCCAGCTTTGCCTAGTTGCGATGTTGTCCCTCTCCTCCGGGCTTCGTCGACTCTCCTCCGGGCTCGTCCCTCTGAACCAAAAATCCTAGTTCCGCCACTGCTAGACATCATTTGAAGTTTTGGTTTTCTAAACTCCAGTGGTATAGGTTGTGCTTCTTTCATGCACTGTATCTAGAAGCTTATCACTTGTATCTTTTTCAACTTTAAGTGTTACTGTGTATCACTTTACCTCTTCGGAATCCATGTTCTATGCTATAGAGTTAGGAATTTGTTTGTTGATGAGAAGTGAGAAGTTTGCGATCTGACTCAAAAATTCAGTGTTCCTACAGATACCTCCTAATTTGGAAAAAGAAGCAAGGTTCACTCCTGTTATAATTTTCGGGTAAATTGTTTGTTAGATCGTTTATAAAATAGTGGTTATAGAAGTATGTTGGGTGGATCGGTTTTATCAGACAAACCCACCTAAAAATGGGTAGGATATGGATATGAAAATTGTTCATTTGATAGATGATAGACAGAATGCATACACCTATCTTCTGCATTTTCCAGATCTCTTCGTTTTGAAAACAGAGCTATACCAATTTGCGGTCTTTTCCTGATATCTTACCTTCTGAAGGTGTCAACGTTGTGTAATTGACGAAAAACCATTGATATTGATCATTAGCTCAATATATAGATACAAGCAACGGCCAACCAATACCTCTGAGTAAAGAATTTTCAATCACAAATAGTTACATCTAGCAATGGTTGCTTTGGTTATGAACACCTTGTGCTGCAACTAGAGTTTGAGACTAAAGAAATGGTAGCAGCAAACAATGAGCATTCTCTGGTCATTAGAACTTCATGTTTAGAAGGAAAGGCATTTTATCAGAGAATGGTGGATCAGAATACTTCCCGGTCAGTATTTGTGATGCAACATGCTGATTCGCGGCTTCTGTGTAATGAATCCCATCCCAGTTTACATATTCAGAACTGTCATCACATGCTTTTGCTGTAATTGTTGTCCCATTTAGAACATTTGTCTGTCCACATGAAACCTGCCTGTTGTAATTCAATGGAGGACCACCAACACCACAGCAAGCTGTTATAGGTTGCTCAAACCCTGCAAAGATTAAGCAGCAGTTATAAGTATAACTCTTCTTTCCCAAACTGCATTCACTCCTTTGCCCCTGTATGAATTTGTCCCGAAACAAATTACTGAAGCATAGTTACCGTATTTGGAATAATTAGCAACGAGATCGGATTTTATTGTGAAGATATCAACATATGTCACATTTGAGCCTGGAAACTGGCCCTGCAGTTTCTTGCAGAGGGCATGAAGCTGCAGATTGAAAAGTTTGGAGGCCTGGTTATGTGTGATCACGCATCCTAGATCATCAAGCTTTGATGGATCTGTTCCAAACTTGTCAACATTCTGAGGCAAGCATCCAAGTGGTCCGGTGTTATGTACCCAGAAATTCCTTGCTCCTTGATCATACAGTCTCTATACATATAAATGCAGGCCCATGAGAAAAGAGAAAAGAATGAAGCAACACTTGGATCTGAATCTTGGGCTATACTGTTGTTGAGCTAACCTTGACTCCTGCTTCAAATTTTTGCAAAATTATTGGAATCGACGCGACTATTTGATCATATGTTTTAGAATAAAATGCACCAGCAAGATCATTCTGGCCTATGTCAAACATGTAGAGGGCCTTATCAAAAGAGTCTTTTGCTGGAAGATACTTATCAAATTTCCTACCTGCAAATCAAGTTACCAATGCTTATGGGTTATAACAGTTCATGTTTCTTTAGATAATGATCGGTCAATTCGATTCTCAGACCTTCGGAAAGCAATTCAAGAGTCCGAGATTTGAAGTGAAGAAACTGGTTGATCTGAACGCTGAAGGAAAAAGGGCAAATCGATGAGGCGGTTGCTGGAAGAATGGTAGCCCCAGCAGCTGCAAAGTTGCTGCCTTTATGGAAGTTTGGTAAGCCCAGCGAATCCAGATAAGCATTCAGAAATGGCATGCCCATTGCATCCACTGCCAGAAAAAATGATAAACGGAGAAGTGAGGGCGAGTCTTGAGAAAGATCAGAGCTGCAGATGAAAATGAGCAGACAAATCCCAGAAGCACCATAAGAAATTCAGATTTAGGTGAATAGTTTTACTGAGAAAATCTATGGTGAGGCGGCCGTCGCAGTATCTCCCACGCGGGTGACTGAAGTAGCTTGCTCCATAGGGAGGGTTAATGGTTTCGACACCGGCGGAAACCAGAGCACCGGTGTCGGAATTCGAGTCGCCGAAGTTGAAGACAGCCGGGACATTGAAGTGGACGGAGGAGGTCAGAGGGAAGAAGATGAAGATGAAAGTGAAAATCCGGAGAATGGAGGTCTGGGGAGCCATGGCTGTTGGATCCATAGGAAATTGCTTTGAATTGGAGCATACTTTTTAAAGCTCTCTGCTTTAGCTAACAAGATTGATATCGAATGATATATTATGGCTGCCTTCGCGGCTTATTATGGTTATATGCTTATTAAATAAACACTTTAATCACATTTTTGCTAAAATATTAATTTTTGTAGAATTTTAGACTTTTTAAATTATAGAAATTTAGTTAATATACAAATTAATATGGTCATTATAATCACGTAATAATGTGACCTGTCGCTTTCAGTTGTGTTGTATCGCTTATTTGCTGGTGAGTCACTTGTGTGTGGAAAACAGGTTTGCTCTCAAATGAAGCGAAGGTCAGAGCAATTTTTTTGCGTACGAAACTTAAAGCAAAATTTGACAAACAAAGAGACACAATAGTAAAAAAAAAAATACTAATTAAAACAAAATAACGGAAAACAAACCGTTTAAACTTAAGGGCAAAAATAAGAAATTAACTACTCATGTTTTCATTTGACTGAGTAGGCCATTAATGTTTTTTTTTTTTACCAAATAAACTATTGAAGTTACTGAAACAACTCAAATCGGTAACTTAACAATAATTTATTATAATATTCCATTTTTTTATGAGATAGTTTGTTTGTTCTAAGGTAAAAAATGCTAAATAAATCACTAAATTTTTTTTGCTAGCTCAATTAAGCCACTTATGTTTGTTTTTTTGGCCGAATAAACTATTGATATTTTTAAATAAGTCAAATTACTCATTCTTTGTTAAATTTAATATTTTTTCAAACTTTTACGGAGACCATGTTAGCATTTTGTAAATAAAATTGGAAATATTGGAGGCTTCTTTTGTTTTTTTATGGAGAAAAATCAATAAAAGTAGTGGTTCATTTTATTATTTTTATCTTCTATTAAAATATGAGATATTCTATTTAAATGATTCTTAATAAATTCCTTGATCTCTTACTAAAATAAGACAAAAGTTATAATGTTCATAATAGGATTTCTTTGGCTAATTGAGATTAAGAAATTATCGTCCTCAGCTACCATCATTGTCTATGTAGACAGCTTAAACTTTAAGTTTCTCTTCTCATTTCTCGAGACCTAATACTGTTGTTGATATGAAATATGATATCTAATGATAGAGAGAAAGATCAATAATGAGGTTTTAGATATCAACTCTAAAGTCTAGAGAGAGAGAGAGAGAAAGAGAGAGAGAGTATCATTCATGATTGATGAAAATATTAACAAATTTCCCACTACTATAATAAAAGTAGTGTATTTGGATTATTTTAAATTAAAAGTATCAATTATACAAAAAATCAGAAAGATGGTGGGGATTTTTTTTTTACTTTTTCATTAAATTTTAAAATGTAGTGAGTGCATTGAGCTATTTGAATAAAGTTGGTGGTTTATTCAGTCATTTACATAGTGTCGATGGTTTATTTGAGTCCCAAAAAACATAAGTGGCTGATTATGATTTTTACCTAAACTTAAGTGACACAAGTTTTTTACTCCATATTTACTCAAACGTTGTTACTTCCACTTTTATTTTTATAACACTTTCACCTAACTTCAGAGAACAAAAACTACCACTCACACCATTTTTTGTTTCAATGGAATACCAATTGACTTGGAGGACCAGAAATCAAATTTGCTTATTTGGAAAATAGAAATAAACAAATAAATACTAGTATTGTCAACAGCTACTCAACTTAATGCTATTAACTTAATATTTCTTTATAATAGTTTGTGTAGTTTAGAATATATTTGTGTAGTTCTAATGTACATTTATATATGTTATGATTAAGAACTTCTTATTTAGATTTGAGATAAATTTATTTTATTTTGATTGTACCCTTTTTTCCGAAATTATTTGTACAGTTCTTAGTTGTATTTATGTCATCATGATATTCTCATTTATCTAATATTGAGATCAGCTTATCTAGATTTGAAATGCATTTGTTTTGCTTTGATTTTTTTGTTTGAATATAATACACATTTGTCTAATTGTAAGATACATTTCATTGCATGCTGATTTTTCAACTACATTAGTCTAACTCCCTCAATCCTATATCTTTTGCACAATTTTTCTTTTTAGATAGACCTAAAACTTTGCACTGTTTCCTTTCCTGGTAAGCTTTATTCATCCAAAAGACAATTCTGTCCTTATTTCCATACATCCCCAAAATCAAATTGGACTCAAAGACGCAGACTCTGGTGAGTGATTTCTGCCTTTCCTTATCATGATCTGCCATCGCAACCATCGATCAATGCCCCTCATCCTGATCGAAGGTTAGATTAGTCGGCCCAAAAGGAGGTCGGGGACCCATCCTCGACCTGTAGAAACCCAGGACCTCACTGCCCCAATCGAGACGGTGCGGAGGAAGAGGGCGAAGAGGTCTAGTAGACGAGGTTTAGATGGAGGCGATGAGTGGCGGGATGAGATCGAAGCACGATGCAGTAATCAAGGACCAGAGATGGGAAGGAGATGGTGATGGAAAGGCAATGGGTAGGTGATGGGACGGTAATGGGTAGGCGATAGGTTTCTTTCCGATCCCAAGCTGGACATTTTTCAGAGATAGAGGAAGAAAGTGTGTCAGAATCGACGACTTGCGGCACAGCAAAGGGGAGATAACGATGAAGATAAGGTGACAGAGAAGTGGAGAGCCGAGCGAACAGGAGAGATAGCGAGGAATTGACAACGCCGGGGATAGAGAAGGGTAAACTTGGGAAGAAGAGAGCAAACGGTGTTGATTTCTTGGTCTCCATGAAAACCCATCTGTTGCAAAATAAACATGACGGATGGAGTTTCTATTTAGTTTTGGCATGTATTTGTTTAGGATTTAAATCATATTGCCTGAATTTAAAATATATTTATTTCATCTTGATTGTATGTATATTTCTGAGACACAATTATCTAATTTCAAGACACATTTATCTAGTTTCAATATATATTTGTTTATGATTAAAATCATTTTATCTATATTTAGGTTACATGAGGTATGGAAGACCCGTGCGTTGCGGCGATCATATAATATCATAATATTAAATAAAATAATAATGAATAAATAATAATAAAAATAATTTGGAGACCAAGAGAGAAAATGTAAAAATTTTAGACATTAAGAGTTTAACAATTGACTTAGGAAAAATTAAGAAAAAAAAAGTCTTATTTCACTAAAAAAATAAATAAACCATGGTGACCAATATTTTAGTTTAGAAAATAAAACATAAAAAAAAAACCAAGAGATTAAACAAAAATACTATAATTTATTAAACTCAGGGTCTAATATCAGAAACGTAAATAATATAGGGACTGGAAATGTGTTTCACAAAAAAGAAAAGTGAAAGTAGGAGAATAGTGAGATCGACCCTCGAAAAGATATTTTCATTCAAAAATTTCACCAACCTTCTAAAAGAAGCAACCCAACCCAACATAAAAAAAAAAAAAAAAGGAAAGGACAGGTAACAGAGCGGGTCACAACCCAGCCCAACACCGAAGGGCAAAAGCAGAAAGAAACTATAGTTTACTGTAGATAAAACGGTGGTTAGAATATAGAGAGTTTTTTTAGGCGCACTTTGTAGCAAACATTTTTTTTTATAAATTTTGACATTAAAACAAATGCCAATAATAAATAATTAAAAAATTCTCATTCATAAATGGATGTTAATCAATTAAATTTTGCTTCATTTTAATTTTGGGTTGGGTTTTCTTTATGTTATGTTCTTATTATTAAAATGATTAATTGTGATCAAAACATAATTCTATAAAACATAACACTACATGTGCTTCGAAATGATAAATATTTTTTGTCATAAAAAAATAATTCACTAAAAAGTTTCATCTCTTATTAATTTAAATTTCAATTTTTAATATCGATAAGAAATTTATTTAGTAAAATTCACTCAAAAGCTTTAGAGTTTAATAAAGTAATTTGATCCATCGATCCATACTTGTTAAAATTGAAAATGAATATGAAACATAACATTGTACATGTTTTGAAATGATGGATAAAATTTTTCATTAAAAATTAATTCACTAAAAACTTTTATGTCCTATTAACTGAAATTTAAATTTTTAATATTCTTTATAAATTTATTTAGAAAAATCCATCTTCAATTTATTTATCTTTTTTTAACCTTTATTAAGCCAATTATTAAAACCTTAATGTCAAAATTTATTTCTTTAAGCTAAAGAAATAAACCATGATTACCAAGATTTTGCTTTAGAAGATAATAAATAAAAAATAACAAAAAAATTAGAGATAAAGAGAAAAAATTATGCTCACCAATGTCTTTCCTTATAAAATAGTACATAAAACAACAACAAAAAAAAGCTTGGGATGAAGAGAGCAAATAGAAGAGGTAGATTAATAGTTATAAAATTTGGGACCAAAATATAATACTGATGTAAATTCGAGCCTAAAATGGTAGCATTAGAAAGTTAAGGACTGAAACCGTGTTTTCACCGAAACAACACAGATTGAAAGCGTAAAATTGCAACACAGATCCTCAGGAAATTCAGCGCCTTGCAAAAAGAGAATCAAACTCTAAAAAATCAAATCGTATCCGGAAAAACAAAAAAAAAAAAACAACATACGCAAAAAAAAACTGATAAGGAGCCAAACGGTAAAGGCACTATTTTTTACTGTTTATTTGAGCAGTACCCAAACACAGGTTTTAGTATATAGTATAATTTGTCTTACTTTAGGAAGAATCTTGGAGGCATTGACTGCACCCAGATACATTTAATATTTATACTGCATTTACTCTAGGGACAATTCTCCGCGTTTAGCTGTGTGGCTAGAGGAGTGGAGGTGTGGGGAGTATGGGTTCTACTCCAAAAGGTGTTTTACTCATTTTTTTGCCTTTCTTATTCCATCTTTTTTATTTTTATAATAGTTTCATTTTTACTTTTTATTTTTCTATTTTCTTCTTTTCTTTTTCATTTTGTGTATTATTCTCTTTTCCTGCATATTTTACTTTTATATAGCTATCATATTTCAGTTTTTCTAGAGCTTTTTTTTTATTTTTTTTCTTTTTCCAATTTTAATTTTTCACTTTTTTTTTTCAATTTTTTCATTCTTTTTCTCTTCCTATTTTTTATGTTTAACTTTTTCTTTTTTTATTTCCAATTTAATTCTTTTCTATTTCAATCATTTTTTAAAAAAATTTCAAATACTAAAATAACAAATAGCTAATTAAGCCAAAAGAACGCATAGGAACAAAAAATGAATAAATTATAGAAGAACAAATAGTAATGTATAAAAGAACACATAGTAACTGAAAAAGAATAGAAACAAAAGGAAATAAAGGAACTAAAAAAATGGATTTATAAAATAACAAATGGTGATGAATAAAGGAACATATAGGAACTAAACAAATAATATAAATAGAAGAGTATAAGAAATAAGAAACGGTATTGTAAGAACAAACAAAATAATAAATATGTTCTTTTGCATTAAATATTTGTTCCTTTTAAACTATACAGATATTCTTTTATAGAAGAAGGAATATTAGACAAATAGCAATTAATAATCAATTCAAATCAAAAGGACAGATATTGTTTGATAATATAACGATGCGAAGATGAGAACAAACTAGGCATCAAGAAGAATATATAGAAACTCGAAAAGAACAAACAATAATTCATAAAAGAATACACTATTTGTAAAAGAATTTATAGAATAAAAGAACATATATGAATTAATAAAAAAATGCACGATGCATAGATAAGACTTATTTTTTAAAAGAATTTATAGAATAAAAGAACATATATGAATTAATAAAAAAATGCACGATGCATAGATAAGACTTATTTTTTACTTTAATCGTATATCTATTTTTGATAGCTAATTATTTTCCTTTTCTTCTTGGTGTTTTATTTACCTCGTTTGTCTTTCTTGCCTTCAACCATCCGGCTTAGTAGCTTTTTCCTTACTTCACATGGATCTCCACTCCTATGAGAAACTCTCAACATAGTCCTCCAATATTTCAAATATGTAGAATGATTCTTAAATTTTGATAAAATTTTTAAATAAGTAACTAAAGCTTGGAAGTTTCTAACCATTAGGCTTGCATTTGTCACCTAATCTTATCTGCATTAGACAGGAGAAAACAAACAGTGACCCAGATTCGGAAAATTACCAAAGAAGGCATTTTTTTGCTTTTAATTTTTGTTCTTATTTTTCTTTTAGGGTACAAATTTTTTACCATCCCCATTGTTCTTTCTGCTTCTTTTGTACCTAATGATTAAATCTGATTAATTGGTCTAGGTCTCACAGTCTTTACCATCCATTCCTTTCATAGTTGTAAATTGGCACATCCAATAATATAAAGGGTGTCTTAGCCACTCAGCAGAGTGCCTAAAGAACAAGGGTAGAGTTTTAGAGTTCAACTACAAGCTCTACTATTTTCCTACAAAAATACCATTAAATACTGATTTAGGTATCTTTTAGATAATGAAAAAGCAATCATTTTCCCATAACATTGCACCTTACAAAGATATTTCTAATGACCAAAAATAATATATAGGGTTATTGTTTGAAAATTTGGTCCATCTTGGAAACGACTGCTAGTGTCTCATCCTTTGGTTCTTTCAACTCTCAATAATATGCAAAGAAAGCTTTTAAGTTTCAAAAAGGAAAAATAATACTATATGGAAGCCAATGTTGACATTAATATTGTTGAAGATAATTCTCCATTTATACTGAAGAAATAGGATTTCTTATAGTCTAAGTTATGTATTGTTATTATTCTTATCATGTACTTACCATGTATACATATATTCATTCACGTAACTCATGTAAATTGTGTATATATGGAGAATGAACACTTTCATGGTATGTGCAACTAATATAATTCTTTATGGTATTAGAGCCTTTTTGACTAAAGGTCAACCATGTCTTCCCTCAACTTTTCAGTCATCTCCTTTTCCTCCCCCTCCATTCCTCCCTCTGGACCATCATTGCTGCCCTTTCCATCCTTAATCCTGTTGCATCTCATAAACATTCAACTCACTCGAGGAAATTATTTACTCTGGAAAGCCCAATTTCTTCCTTATCTTAAGGGTCAATGTCTCCTATGCTACATTGACAACATAATTTAGTGCCCATAGAAAATGATTGTTGGGGAAGGATCATCTGAAATAGCATATGCAAATCAAGTCCTAAATCCTAAATATCAGGCTTGGTTTCAACAGGACCAAATGGTTCTCAGTACTATCTACTTGTCACCTCCATTATCTGCTTGGCACATCCTAAATATATTATTGTCACATCCTAAATTTCTACTTGTTGCCTCCATTATAACCAAGATTGATCCAATGCCTTTGAATGATATTTATGCTCACTTGTAGAGTTATGAGTTACAGCTTGAACGACGTAATGTTTTCGTACAGATTGGCTCAATAGCAAATGTTGCTACCAAGGACAGTGACAATTCTAATTCCAATAGAGATGGAAACTCAAATGCAAGAGGTAGGGGTCAAGGACATGTCAAGTATAGTTGTTCAAATAAAAAAGAAGGAACAAATAATGGTGGTACTTAAACTGAAAATAATGGCCATCAAATTGTCTGTTGAGTATGTTAGAAGTTGGGGCACTTAGCCTTAACATCCTAATATCAGTATGATCATTCATTTTAATGAACTTCAAGTCACTTTATTGTAGTTGTGTGGTGGAATAGGGTTCAATGGCCCTGAATTTACTGCGACTGGTAGGTTCTTTGGGAAATATAACCACACTTTGGTTACAATTGGCTAGTTATTACTCGTGAAGTATTTTAAATCATTATGTGCAACCAGTTACTTAGCCTACCCTCCATAGAAAATATGCATGCGTCTTCCTAACTATGCAATAACAATTATATAAGTAATTTATAATAAAATAGTGTCATGGCCTTTATAATTAAAAAAACAAATTAAATCAAGCCGAGACATAAAATCTTTGGTTACTTTAACTTCAAGTAATAACTATGTGCACACATCTCAATCTTATATGCACTCAAATATAACCCTAGTGTTATACACACCAATGAACACTAGTAGAGACAATCTCTTTGTATAAAAATACCATATACTAGAAGAAGTGACATATATTTACTAAGATTCATCCATAGCTCTTCAACCAAGCAAGATAGCTTCAAGTAATTAACCACAGTTTCCATGTACTCACTTAGCCTCAAACTAAAAGGTAAATACTTTGGTCAGTACTAGCTTATGCTACAAGTAGTTTAGAAACTTAACTTTCCTACTTAGAGAGTACCTTCCAACCAATAAAACTCAGCCTTAACAGCTGCCCTTTACCAACTATTAGGTTCGGTTAGCCCGCTTAATATCTGTACAACACTTATGGAGTAAGTACTCAAAAGTACTTAGTAAGGGATTCGGCACTTGCAGGGGAAACATATGCAAGTATGCAAAGTATAACAAACATTCATATATAACATACAAAATGATCAAGCACTCCACAACACAACTAGAAAGAAGCAAAGAACAACAGACGATGCAAATAATTGATGGATGGATTAATGGATGGATGGATGAAATATGTACATGCAAATGCACTTAGGATTTCTTTACAACCGTAGGTAATAAACTTGTCATAAGCTCTTACGACTGGGTTACTTGGATACTGGCCTTCATAACCTATGCTAGCATTTAACCAACCTCATGAAGTCCTCTTACTTTTGCCTTAAAGTAAGTCATTGCCTACTTAACTCTTGCCCGCCTCTGACAGGCTACTTAGAGTAAGTCGTCACTTACTCTCCTCTTACCTGTCTCTTCTTCTAAACTTATTGTGTAGGGTAACCGTCTTATGTGGTTTAACTTACCAAGCTTTTGGAGCTTATCTTAGGGTTTCTTAGTGGCTTAAGCTGAGCCAAGCTCTTAGAGTTAGATTAGGGCTCCCTAGTGGCTTATTTACCAAATCACAAGGTTTGGTTAGGATCTTCTTATGTTTCCTCTTCATTGCCCAAAGGTCTAAAACCTTCTACTTGGGCCAACGAGGAATCTAAAACCCACCTTAATCCCTTAAGTGCTCTACTAACAACTTGAGCATTTTAACCCCTTTAGCCACCCTACCTGTCATAGGCATTTACTTATAATCCTATATAAGTCGTATAGGACCCCAAGAACCTTACAATAATTTAGTGTTAGGCCTGCGCAAGTTGCTCCTTAGTGGGCTTGCTAGTTAATTAAATCCTTAATGCATTATTGTTTTAATACTACGCCTTACCATGACTGTAGGTCAATGACCATAAAAATAATTTATACTTGGTACAGCTGGCCAGCATTTCAAAATATGCATTCATGCAAAACATACTGTTATGCACTGTGAATCCATATAAGCTACTAGGGAACATAACCAATAGTTCCATAGCATTTACCAGAGGCATAAGTTTAACACACATATACATCATACACAAAAGTGTCATACATATGCTACACACTGAGAATCTTGGGATCCAATCCCACCTGAGCTACACTGCCAAAAAAGGATCATTACAGTGTTCAGGTATTCCTTGTTCCTTGCCTTTGTACAACAAAAGCCAGTAAGTTAGCATTTCAGTAATTAGGAGCTTGCAAGAAAGAAACTTAACAACAATGTACAATAATAATTAACTTCTGCACATCTGGTATTAAAATACTAACAACTAGTTCTTTTATTGGTTATTAGCCTCAGGTCTACCAGTATCTGCACACAAAATGTGTAAGAGATGTGATAACCAAAAGTTCCTAATAAGGGTTATAACCTGTAGGAAAAACAACTATATAGGACTGTGCATATTATCCATAAGCATGCCGATGTATGCCTAGTGTACTTAAGCTCAAGTCATAGTGCTAAGAACTCATATTATTGGCCAATAATTATGGGAGTAGCTAATTCCCACAATTCCTTTACCCATTTGTCCTGTAATTGACAAGTCCAACTTATCCATATAAATACTACTTTGAAAGTTTCTTGGTATTTGCCAATATCCTTTATTTTATGTACAAGAGTGAACTATTTGCTTATTTAGTGCATGTGTTAATGCTACATTTGTAAGGTTTCGTGAGTGGTTAAGGACACCACTGCCTCACTTTAAAAAATTACATGCTCAGTGCCCTCGTTGTACTCTTCAGTAAATTTGAGTTTATTCGTAACACGCTTAAAAATTGAGGACCAAAGTTGGTATTACACTTGGCCTGGTTTCTTCACATATTAATTACACATCCAGTCCTAGCCTTTCAGTTATATTCCGTTTTGTCCCTACTTTTATCAAGGTTACACTTAAACCACTTATGGACAATTTAGTCAATCCAAAATTTCACGATGATAGAGAAGAAATCATGAAAAATCATGATACCTCAAATTCAATATTTTCTCATACTCTATCCAATCGTGCAATAAAATATGTCACTATGTGGAATGACTAAAATGCCCTTCTTGGTCCGGCCCACTTAAATAATCAATTTTTTACCTCTTATAAGCTACTAGACCATTTAATATCAAGACTTTGCTTGCAAATAAATTATTTAAAATGTTAATTTATTAAATTAATTAATTATCTGGCTAATTAGACTTATAGCTTCAAGGGCAGTTACACTACCTTACCCCACCTTAACCACACCATTTGCCAACCACATAAATAATACATAATTTGCAACTTAGAAATATGTTCAAGACCCAACTGAAGCTACAGAATATCTTAGAATGACCTAAGGATGATAACTGAAAGATTGAGCTATTCTTAGGGTGCCCCGAGCATCATTGGCGACGTGTCCTCACCATTGACGATGCATCACCAATGCCTTTCTAGCATTTTGCGACCATATGCTATCTTGCACAAAATTTGCTCAATCCTTCAATCCCCAAAGCCAATTCACATGGGTCTTATTTTTACTTCATTACAACATGTAATATTACATTTCTATGCATTATTTGAGCTAAATTAACTTGAATCCATTACCTCAAATTATCCTTAAAGTAATAAGCAAGCAACAAGCACACGAGAGTTTAATGGAGTTCATTTGAGTTCCAAGTTTGAATTCAACCAAATTGGATACCAAAGGCATGCAATTAAAATATTTATAACTATTTAGTAATCTTAGAACTAACCCAAAAAGATCATAAAAGCTTACCTTAGGGTTTGAACAAAAAACTTGCAAGAACAACTTCAAATGCACCAAATACACCAAAGATGAGCTGGGGGCTCGTAGAGATGGCTTTGGGACATTCAATTTTCATAAAATTTTGGGTGATTTTATGAGGTTTAAAGATGGGGAGCTATGGAGGAGAGGCAGTCACAAAAATGGTGGATGAAGGAGATGATGAATAGTTTCATCGCCTCCAATTATATAACCAACTACTCCCACTCAGCCCATTTTTGCTCCTCTTGCCACTTTGGCCCCAAATCTTGTTTTTATTTAACTTGGGCCATTAAAGCCTCCACTGAACCATCCATCTCAGTGTCATGCTTGTACACGTAGCCTTTTAGCTTTCTTAAGCTACCTTTTGCCTCTTAAGATATAACAGCTCAATTTTCACACTTAGTGCATTTTGAACCCTTAATTTCCATTTTTTGTTCAAATGGCTAGAAACACTTATAGTCTTAACTTAATTAGCTCAAAACACTTGTAAGAACCTAATTTTACTAAATTATGGTCATGCCACTAACTGTGCCAAAAATTAACATTTTTCCCTTTCATCCCTTAGGTGCCAATTACACTTTAGAACTCAACTTAACCTTACTTAACTTACTTTTCTTGCATAATAAAACTTATTTAAGAAAATTAACTTGGATTTACTTACCTTAGTGTCTGAACGAGGGAAAGTACTTGGAGAGCTTCTACAAGTTGCATCAATTCTACCATATCAAGTGGATCCAAATTGGTACACAGATAATGGCATAAACAATCACATCACAGCTAATCTCAACAAACTTATGATTAGTGAAAAATATAATAATTTTGAACAAGTTCAGGTTGGAAATGGAGTCGGTTTATCCATCAAACATATTGATCGATCTCAAATTCTTTCTCTACATTCCTCTTTGTATTTAAAAAATGTTCTTCGCATTCCCCATATTAAAAAAAAAACTTAGTTTCTATTAGTAAAGTCACTTGTGATAATGATGTTTTTATTGAGTTTTACTTGAATTGTTTTTTATTAAAGACCAATCTACGAAAAGAAAAAACCTTTAAGGTGAATATAGAAATGGACTCTATCATTTACCTCAGTCTACTGTTGTTTTGTCATCTACCGAAAATCTTGTTAATGAATGCGTTAATCCTGACTGGTAGTGCAAGAAGCTCAGTCATCCCTCTCATTCTATAGTTTCCAAAATCATTCATCAGAATATGATCCCTTGTCAAAAGGGTAACATCACAATGGTTTGTGATGCTTGCTAACAAACCAATTACTTGCCATTCAATAGTTTTACATATGTTTTCAAAACTCCTCTAGATCTTATGTTTTCTACTGTTTGGGGCCCTGCACCTATCTTTATTGATGGATTTAGTTATTATGTTAGCTTCATTGATAATTTTAGCAAGTTTGTCTGGATTTACCCTATTGTTTATAAATTTGATGTTTATAACATTTTTCTACCATTGCAAACTCATGTAGAGAAAATGTTAGATAGGAAAATTAGAAAGGTCTAAACAGGCTGAGGTGGTGAGTATCACAAACTTAATTCCTCTTTCTCTTTTATCGGTGTCAAACATAGAATTTTATGTCCTCATACTCATCAACAGAATGGTTTAGCAGAATGAAAACACAAACACGTTGAAACTGGTATGTCCCATCTCACTTAGGCTTCTATACCACTAAAATTCTATTATGATGCTTTCCAGTTTCCATGTTATCTTATTTAACATATTACCTAGCCTTATCATACAAAATATCAATCCTGTAGAATGTTTATTTCGTGTCAAGCTAGACTATTATTTTCTAAAGGTTTTTTGGTATGCCTACAGGTCATATCTTTAACCATACAATTCTATCACACTTAAATTTCAGTCCTAATGTGTGTAAATCAGTTACAATAGTCAAGATAAAGGCTACAAATACCTTCATGTGCATACTCGTCGAACCTACATCTTATGAAATGTCGTTTACTTTACCTTTCTTATAACTCTCTAGTGCAAGTTCATCCACCAACTCTTCGGCCTCAGCACTTGTTCCACTCCCTCTTACTCTAGATGTGGTTTTACCACCTTCCACCACAAAAATTGTGTTAATCCTACTGTATCCTCCTTATAGTTACCCAGTGAATCTAACCATGTGTCTAAAGATACTCCTACTTTAACTTCGTCTGACCAATTTCCATTCACCTGTAGTTGTTATCCACCTCATGCAAACATGTTTAAGAAATAACATAAAAAACCAAAATAGTCCATGGGTGGAATGGTTGCTTATTCTTCCATGACTTTAGTGGGTCACAATATAAAGCTTGATTGCTATTTGACTACTGTCAAATCTTAGTCCTAGAGAGATGCAATGGATGTTGAATTTTCAACGTTATTAAAAAATCTAAATATGGATGTTAATCCCGCCTTGCAAAAGCATGAATCTAATTGATTGCAAATAGGTTTTCAAACTTAAGAAAAAAGCATATGGTAGCATTAAAAGACATAAAGCCCAATGGTAAAACCTGCCAAAATTCATAGAATTACCTTTCTTGCCATCTCTAGAGGATGGGGCATACACCAAATAGATGTCCAAAATGCTTTTTTTCATGGTTACTTATGTGAAACTATGTATATGAAGCAACCTCATGGCTATGTTCATCCTAATTATTCAAACCATGTATGTAAACTACATTAAGCTCTTTATGGCTTGAAGCAGCACCTAGAGCATGGTATTCTAAGTTAAGTTCATGACTTCTTGAACTTGGTTTTGCTCCTTCCAAGGCCGACACCTCCCTTTCCATATTCAAGGAATATAGTCTGATGATCTATACCATAATTTATGTTAATGACATCCTTATCACAGGATCTTTGGTAGCTCTTGTTGACAGTCTCTTGTGGTCTCTTCGAAAGGATTTTGCAATCAAAGATTTGGGAACTTTAAATTACTTTCTTGGAATAAAAGTTATCAAAGGCCAAGATGGTCTAGTTATTTCTCAGCAAAAGTACATACTTGAGCTATTAGGTTGTACAAATATGCTTGGAGCAAAATCAGTTTCCATAACCATGCCAATTGGTGGCAAAATAATTAAAGTAGATGAAGAAGTTTTACTTGATGCTACTCAATACAAAAGCACCATTAGAGATACAATATATCACTCTTACAAGACATGATGTCTTCTTTGCCATGAACAAGGTTTTTCAATATATGCATTATCCTACGACAGTACATTGGGCAACAACTAAATACATACTTTAGTATTTGAAGAATACTCTTGCACTCGAGTCACATATATGGAGGTCTAAATCCACCTTCTTCAGTGCCTTCTCAGATGCTAATTAGGTAGGTTACTCGGACAACAAAAGGTTAACTAGTGGTTATGTTGTCTTCCTAGGTTCAAACCTAATATCATGAAGCTCAAGAAAATAGCCAATCTCTTACATTTAAGTACAAAAACTAATTATTGGCCCCTAATGAATGCTACAGTTGTTATTGTCCGAGTTAGGTGTGTTCTTGCCACGTCCACCTATGCTTTAGTGTGATAATGTTGGACATATCTTACAGTAAATCATATGTTCATGCTTGAACCAAGCACATATAAATTGACTTTCATTTTGTTCAAGAAAATGTTACACAGGGAAATTTGGAAGTTCGATTTATATCAATTAAATGTCAACTTGCTAATATTATAAACAAGTCACTGTCTTCACAAAACTTTGAGAAGCTTTGGTTCAATCTCAATGTAGTCTTTAGATGCTTGAGATTGCATGGGTGCATTGTCAATAATCCTCTATATATACCAAAGAGATAGGATTTCTTGTAGTGTAAGTTATCTATTGTTATTATCCTTATCATGTGCTTATCATGTTTACGTACTCATGTAACCCATGTATATTGTGTATAAATGGAGAATGAACACTTTGATGGTGTGTGCAACTAATACAATTCTTTAAACATTGGGTAAAGTTAACTTGAATTAGAAGGGCATGAGGATGTACATAGTGCTATATAGCATTTGAATTCCGAATTTCATACCACAGAAAAACCATAGGTTTCCCACGAATGAGTCATATGCATGACTTTCTACATTACTTAAAACTTTTTTTATTGTCTTGCAGAATGAGAGGTTGGGGGTTTGACTCTGACCTCTCTCAATTCTTTTGATTTAATGTCATTCACACCGGTTTGTACACCTTCCGAATTCTGAACAGGTAGGCATTTTCTTTATTTTCTACATATAAATATCTCTTAATTCTTGTGTCTACTAGTATAGTTACTTTTGATTGTCAAGAAAAAAACTATTTGACATGTAAATATTTAGAATTAATTCATCTACATAAAATGTTTAAGTTTAGCACTACCTCTATGTTTACATTGTGTACGAACGTCCATTCAACATATTTCAGCATGATGTCTACATAATACATTTTAGGCAAAGATCAATTTCCATTTCACATGAAGGGAAAAAAAAAAAAAGAAAAACAAAAACCCAAACAAAAAAAAAACTCAACTATTGATTTGATTGACAAAAACATGTGGGACGATCAATCAACAAAAATCTACCCAACAACAGTTGAAAATCACCTTCAAGCTTTAAAGCAAATAACCACTATATAGTTAATTACTTTATATATATAGGTCGTGATTTTCAGAGGGCACTTGACCATTCCCACAGCCTTCCGTTGGTAAAATATTAGTAGTTATGGCTGCCGTTGGTTACAGACGCACGTCACCATTGAACCGGGCCTAAACTTCCAATTGCTAATTGTTTATAGTAAAGTTCCTGAACAAGAGGTGAATTACCATTGCCCCCCAGCATTTAGTTCACCTAGCGTGGATGACACATCTTCATCGTCGGTATAATTTTTCAACTCCTCAATTCTGGCGATGACTTCTAGCAGGTCAGGCCGTTGGTCCACGTCTTCTTCACAGCAGCTCAAACCAATCTTAAGAAGACCATACATTTGGCCCTTGCAATCCTTGGTTCCACCCATTTCCATGTCGAACACTTCACCAAGCCGCTTCTCCTCGACCATGGTGTTCACCCAAAAGGCCAAACTCGTCTTGGGGTCGTACTTTTGGGCAAGAAAATTCTCTGGGATTTTGCCTGTTAGGACTTCCAAGGTGAGGATCCCTAAGCACCAAATGTCGGTCTTCTTCGTTATGCGGCCGGTCTGGGAATACTCCGGGGACTTGTAGGCAGTCATGAGGGTGTGGGCATGCTCCTGGTTCACTGCTGGGCGTAGGGCGTAGTCCGTCAAGAGAGGCTCAAATGAGTCGTTGAGGAGGACGTTGGAGGACTTAAGGTGGCCATGTGGGACTACTAAGCTTGGAAGCTCATTGTACAAATAGGCCAACCCCTTTGCCACCCCTTTTATGATCTTTAACCTTATTCTCCATTCTAGGCTTGGTTTGTTCAAGGTGTGGTTTCCTGAATTGATCCACAAAAAAAAAATGATATAAGAAAACTAGCAATTCACAATATTTTCATTAATTTTTCTTCATGAATTACAATATTTTGTTTGCTAAATTGTATCTTTATATGTAGCAATCATCGAAATCATCCTAGAATATTGTTAAATAATCAATCCAATATATGAGATTATGTTGTTCTTTTCTTACGAAACAAAGTATGAAAACATTATCGCCAAATCACTAAAGTTAAAAGGTCATAATTTGATAGCTTTGATTAATCAATACTATTAAGGCCAAAATACCCCCTCAAATATTGCAAGAATTTTGGTAACTACCCCTTCCGTCTCAAGTTCTTTGCAACATTCACTATTTACAACATTTAATCTATAATTTTTTATTTTCAATATTTTAACATATAAATAAAAAAAATCTTTATATACAAAATAATAAATAAGGACTTATAGTTTCTAAATATATTTTTTAAAAAAATTTTAATAATAAATAATAATATAAATAAATTCAAGTAAAACTTAAGCCAAAAAAAAGTAATTAATGTTTCAAACAATATCAGATGAGGGTATTATATTTAAACAAAACAACTTGAAAGACAAAGTACTTACTATGGAGATGAGTAGCCAGACTACTATTTTCCACATACCGAGCAACCAAAAGCTTTTCCTCCTTCCTATAGTAATAAGCCACAATGGGCAATAGGTTTGGGTGGTCAAGCCTCCCCAACCTCCTCATGTGGTCATGAAACTCTTCTCTTCCAATGTTGTTCATCATCTTATACCTTTTCACCACAAGTGCCACCCCGCCCCTCATGACCGCCTTGTACGAAGCCCCAAACGTCCCACTTCCCAACACCTCGGCGGATGCCCTAAGCATGTCTTGCAAGTCGAACCTCTCTACGTCGTCCCTCAAGAACGACAGCTTCCCGTTGTCGTTCGATTTCTTCACGGTCCCCGCACCACTCTCGGGCACCTTCCGGCTCTCCCCCGGCACCCCAACTATGGTAATTGAGGCTAGGTTGGCGTTCGGATCTTCCATCACTATTGGTTCGGCTTTTCTTTTTCTTGAACACAGTATGAGCAATGTCACAACTATGACTAGGATTATAAGTGCGCATATTATGATGAAAGCAAGGAGTAGTGGAGGCGTTATTCTTTTCGTTGTAGGTCTCGTTATTAAGGCATCATCAAGTACACTTGGAGGAGGAGGATTAGCCGGTGGAGGGCTTGGGAGGCATGCCTTAAGAGGTTGCCCGCATAGTTTCTTGTTGCCTACAACAATGAAAGGAACATTCAAATAAATCAAACTGGTATAGTTAAAGTTTGAAGAAATTGCAAAAATGTATAAAAGCGTAACTCATAATTGTGGGACAAATTCCTTTAAAAAAAAGTATTTGTAATTTTGGGATGAAAGGAGTATAACTTATGAGTGAGGATTTCTTATAAGCAAAAAAATTGATGTAGCGAGAATTACTACACCTCCATAAAAATAAAAATAGGTCATCTTTATTAAGTTCAATTAAGTTAATATAAATTGAGTGTAAACCACATAATATAATAAAATGTGCTCTAACAACTAAGTTAGGGTTAGTTTGATTGTTCCTGCATCGTAAAAATATAGAACACACTTTGAGTAGTACCACCAACGATTACCTTCAAAAGCGGAAAGAGGCATGTTGGACAAACTTGCAGGAATTGCACCCTCTAATTCGTTATTGGCCAAACTGACTACTTTCAAGTCTGGCTGCAAGAAAGCAGGTACTTTTCCGCTGAACTGATTGTCCTCAAGCCTAAGTATCATCAACCTTGGCAATATAGTGAGTGAGTTTGGGATTTGCCCGGTGAAAGCGTTGTTAGCCAAATAAACCTTCTTCAAAGACCCCATACCGGCAAATGCATCATTCGGAATCTCACCGGAGAACCGGTTATTGGACAAAAACAATGCCTTTAGGTACCCCAATCTCCTTATATCAGGCATCCTGCCCTCAAAGTTGTTGTTCATGAGACTTATGGTGCGGAGGGTATGCACCTCGGAGAGAGCCTCGATGTTGACCAGGCCTGCCAGGCGCATGTTCTCGAGCTGTAGACCCCAAATGGTGCCATTCATGCAAATGAGGCCGACCCAATTGTTGCGGTTCCCTTCACATGGGTTTGTAGAGATGTCCCAATTGTTAAGGGCTGTAGGGTTTGCAAGCGAGTTCTTGAACCTCACCAGGGCCTCTCGGTCGGAGAGACCGGCCGAGAGGGAGAGAAAGGAAGAGACGAAGAGGGCGAGGAGTACTAATGCGCTTGGGTTCCGAGTGCGCACATGCGGAGCTATGTGCGCCCCCATTAGCATTGTCTCAACGCCAGCAAGATATTTAAACGAACAATGGCAAAGGTTTGAATGTTACACTTGCGGTTTCTTTTCCTTCTCTTTTTTCGTTTTTTTCTGGGTGTGGGTGAGGAGAGCAGGAGATGACAGGAAGTTGGCATGAAGAGCTAAGAATAGAAATGTAGGGGGAGATTTTGTCTTGTTTAGAGTGGTGGAACATTAGTACAAATTAACAAGATTAAACCTAATTAGTGGGGGATTTCTTGGTTTGGATTTTAGAAGATGAGCAATGTGCGCATAACCTTTGATTTCTCGGCATGTTTATTTTTGTTTGTTTTAAAGTTTGGTCTTTTTTTCAAAAAAAAAAATCTAGGTTGCAATGTAAGGGTGAATAACACTTACCCTTTGATTTTTAGCTGAAATAACACACCTGACCCCTTGTAGTATCAAAATGATACTTACACCCAACTTTTTTAGCATTAATAGTCAACGGCTTAAAATTCACTACTTCCTTCATTCAATTTCCTTTGAATAATTTCTCTCAGCAAAGTGCTTAAGATATGTATAATTTATATTGTTCTTTCTATTTTTTTCATTCAAACCAAAATTTAAAAAGAAATTATTTTTTGAGTTTTGTGTATCAAATTTAAGTAAGGATAAAAAAAATAAAAGATTTCTTTTGGGATTTATGGAGTGAGTTTTTATGAGGATAATAAGGTAAATTGAATATTAAAAAATCTCTAAAATAAAAAAATGATTCAACATTTTTTGGACAAACTAAAAAAAGAAATATAGTTCATTTTTTTTTTCGGTTAAATTTTATGTATCGTTATCTATTTTTATATCCTAAATGGGTACTTGAGTTTAATGTTGTCCTATCAAAATTCTTCCACCATGCTGCGCATTCCAATTTGAGACTTTTCATAAAATCCACTGGTAAGCCTGAAATTGCTTACATGACATAAATTAACTCTAGAATAAATTTTAGAATATTCCTTCCGGTCCTCTAACTTTTCCCATCATTAATTCTAAACTTTTAACTTTTCACATCTTTCACCACCACCTCGTCCTACTTCTCCTCCCTCTTCGTCCTCTCTGCTGATTTTCCTACTGTCAAGCGCAAACTCTCTGTTTTAGGCCCATGCCCACCACTGCTTCCAATTCATCATTCGATTCAGCCTTAAAACCAGCGACTTTCGACTTTTGACTCATCGAGTTTGAGGTATGGCTGGAACAGAACGTTCCAAAAGAACTAGAACCGAAAGCAACTCCACTCCCCTATATATAATTTCCCTTCAATCCTTCCTTGTTCTGAGTCTGATTTTCAATAATAACTTATGGGTGACGAAGCCCAAGCCAAAGGCAAAGGCAACACTTCTTTCTCCGCCAGTGACTTCCAATCCGCCGTCCGCCATTTCTCAGGAGCAATCAACCTTTCCCCCACCAATCACGTCCTCTACTCCTATCGATTCGCTGCCTAGAACTGTCCAGGGCCTACGACGGTCCAATGACGGTACATTGGCCGATGCCAAGAAGACCGTCGAGCTCAAGCCCGACTGGTCCAAGCACTACAGCCACCTTTGGCACCACCTATCTTAGGTTTCATCCGTACCAATAACGAGGCCTTGAAGTCTGGCTTTTCTGACGCTCAATCCGCTTCTGACGACAAATTTGAGGAAGACTGGTGGCAACGCAAGATGCCAGATTGGCCCGGCCAGACAGTGAACAGGGGGGCTTGTTTCTCATTTTGCCAGATCTGATTCTTGCGCTTCTGGGGCACAACTTGGTAGGTGAAATGGATGAGACCTGAGGTGTGAAATGGATGAGAACAGTATATTTATAAATTTAAGGTTTAGAATTATTGATAGGTAAAGATTGATAATTAAAATTTTCATTTTTAATTTATTTTAAAGTTAATTTATGTCCTATCAACATTTTCTATCCAACTTAATACTGGTACTGACATAAAGCACCTAATTAAGAAGTGGAATATGAGGGAAGAGTCTTCAATATAACAACCTTAAGCTCATGCGCCTATTTAGGATATAAAAATAAGTTAGATGACTGCACATGACATTTAACCTTTTAGTTGGATGGAGTACTATTTTATCTTAAATAGAGTATGACTAATATGGTATACTTATAGTTAATTATATAGAAGTATATCTCCTAGAAACTAATTTAATATTTGAAATAATTATTTATTTGGTATTTATTAGTAGTTTAAATTAAAAAAATTTCTACTTAGCAAAAATTAGTCTTCTTTCTATTGCTAATAAACTATTGACTAATGATGTTTTAAACAAAAAAGCAAATAGTGAATGCAAAATTTGAAACCTTAGGCGGAAAGTTATTGAGGAAAACCTACTGGTTGCAGGTGTAGTTTACCCTAAATTTGCTGATGATTATCTACACATGGTATCTAAAATTTCCCTTTTTCTTTTAATACTTTTGGTCCAACAGATACTAGTATTAGCATGAATAATGATACAACATAATTAGTGTTATAGAACAAATAAAGCCCACGCCTTAATAGTGCATACATTAATATAACAAACACAATAACCAACACAAGTCTAAAAGATATTTATAAAAAAAAAATAACTAACACAATAACGTTAAACTTATTCAAACTTATTCAAAGTCTTTTTTTTAGCTTACTTTACAATTTAAGTCATATAAACACTAACTTGCGCAGCCCAACTTACGTAACATGGGAATAATTAACTTTCTAATTTGGGTTAAAATATAAATGCAACCAACGGAAATCAATACCTAGTAAGACCAATAAGATCGAAAGATCCTATTGATCATAAGATCGTAATCAGAATCTTACCCAATCATATTATACCATTGATCCTATTTCTTTCTAACAGGGTTTCCTGATATCCGATGTAGGATTCCGCAATCTGGATTGGAATCATAACAACGTTGTTTAAAGCCTAATGTAGACTGTCTGGTAACTATGTTTTAGTAATTTCAAAATTTTTTTGTATTCTTTTCACAATTAGCTAACATTTAAAAAATACTAACTTACATTTAGAGAGAGAAAAATGCATTTACAGAGAAAAAAATTGATAATTTAAATTTTTATTGACTATAAAATGTAGAGAGATTGAAATTACTAAAAATGACTATTATATAATTTAAATTACAGTTCCAGCAGTTGTTATCGAACTACATAAAATAAGTGGGGCAAAATGTAGCTTTTAAAAAATAGGGTGGTTAAAATATAGATTAGGTTAAACAATAAGGGCTATTATAAGTTGTAAAAAAAACACAAATATGAAACTAATAGAGGAAAACAACAAAATGAAAAAAAAAACAGGAGAACAAAAAAATTGAAAAAAACACAGAAAAACCCTAGCCTTAACTTGGATCCACAATGAAAAAACAATTGGGAAAACTACCTCACCCTTCTTGAGATATAGGTAAATTTACATTTGTGTCCTTTCTGTTTCAAATATCTACACTTGCTTTTTAAAAAATTAACTTCGTTATCCACAATTATGATAGAAAAAAAAAATACCTAATTTTTCCTCCTAGCCTTCTTTCCTAAAAGTTTTGCCCCCCAAGTTCTTCATCTAACAAGGTAGGCCCTGTCCCCCTCAATTCCTCCTTACTCTACTTCTCTACCTCCACCTCCACCTTCACTGAGATCTCATCTCCACCGTCATCCGCCAACCCATCGACCGAGGAAGACTAGCTAGTGATTGAGCATGGACTTTGAATTCTCTTGCTCCCTTTGTGATGCCAAATTCAACTTTGCCTTCAACAATTGCAAAGTCTCCAATCAGGTGCTCGATATTAGTTTCCCATCTTTTTCCTCAGACATCCTCGCTTCTTCGTTCCTAATGGTTCCCTTCTATTCTCTGATTTTCCAAGTCTTTTCTTTGGTTTGCTCTTTCTTTTGCCATCACCATGACCTTCCATCCCTCTAGACAAACTAAAGAGAATAAAAACAAAGAATGAGAAGATCAGTACAATGCAAAGTAACATCAAAATCTTACCAAGTTATTGTTGTTGATACACTTATGATTTGGAGGAAGCTTCACAAGGTCTTGGATAATCTTCTCATTGCCCTCTTCCTCCATTCTACTTCCCATTTCTTAGCCAATAAATAAAAAACAATCACTTGAAAAGCCCCAAAAGGCAAAAAACACCACAAAAAAAAAAAAACAAAACTCAATCACAATTAGCGATTCAAATTCAGACTAAGATATCTTTGACAAAAAAACAAGTAGGTTAGTTATGAAACAAAGAATTAGATAAAGTGATTGGGGTTTTTGGATTCAAGTTTATGGAGAAACAAGAGAAATAATCCTGCATGACTTTGAGTCAGCTTTGTGTCTATGATGGGGACAATGAAGTCAAGAACGCTTTAAGCCTTTCATTTTTTTGACAGTCAAAGAAAGGTTTACCAGAGAGATTACGGCAATGACAAATACATTGGTGATGATGGTGAAACAGAGGGTTCCAATTGATAACCATGTACCTTGGTTTCTTATACAGCACTTTCCTGGCATTTTTTTCTCATCAAAATGATACACGCCTAAATTTGGCACAACTTGCAAATCAAACTGACAAAAGAAAAATCAAAGGGAAGAAGAAGAAATTAGAAAAGAAGCAGAGAATTCAAAGAAGGAAAAGATTCAGAAGAAGAAATTCAGAGGAAGACGGAGAGAATAATAGATAGAAAATATTTCATTCCATATTCAATATGAAAATTGATACAATCCTAGCAATACTTATAATCTATTACTACCCAAGTAACAGATTTTGCTAGAACCTACTAGCTGTACAAAATTTGATGAGGATTGCCAATGTAGCAAAGCCATTAGAATTGTCGAGGCACTTGTAAAGTTCTTGTCTAATGTAGTGTCATTTACGCACAGTTTTCATATTTGTGCTCATAACAATACTTCCTCCACAAATGATCCTTGCCCTCAAGGATCAATAGCTAACATTATTCTTTACCTTCTTACTTTATTTAAGAACTTTAAAAAAAAACCTTCATTTTTTTTTTGAAGCAGCCATTGTGATTAGACTCATCATTATCATTGTAAAATATTGTTGCTTAATGGTATCTTTCCCATTATCACCCTTGTCCACTTCTTAGAATTGGAGCACTCTGGTTGGCTATGTATGCTTACTGCCCAACAACTCCTTCCAAGTCATAACCAGCTCATAGTTGGCCATTTTTTTTTTCAATAATAATACTTGTAGGCCTAATTCTTTGTTGGTAGTACACTGTCGCCCTTTATCATGCTATCAAATTCCCATGGCATTTTAGAAGAATTCAAACTTCAGCTTTATATTGAAAAGTTATTGAGACACTTTCTTCTAATCGACCCATAGAATGATTCTTATAATTGTTAATAACCACACCTGTCACATAAGTCCTTTGCTCCCATTTTTGCATCTTATGCTCCTTCTTCAATTTGTAAACTGTTGCATTTTCATTAATCAACTGGGCAACCTCTGCTTTTTTATTCTTTCCTTACCAAGATAAACATCTTTGAAGCTATGGGAATATAACCAATTGATTATAATTGAAACCTTAGCCCTCTTAACTAGTGTTGATTCTTTCACAACCCAAACATCATCCTTCATGGTTATGCTTAGGTTATCCTCAATTCCATTCTTAGCTAGTCAATTTCAAGATAGGAAATAGAGATTCAATTATCTGATTCACAAAATTTAGCAACACTACCCACACAAGTTCCTTTGCAAGCCTCAACTTCAACGTAGATAAACTGTTTCCATCTACCTTTTCAGGCCCTCATCCTTTATTGAGAGTGAATGGAATGACATAATAAATTAGATTTATTACCTAAAGTTGAGAAGAACACTCATAATTTTTTTGTAGATGTATTAAGAGAAAGACCCAACATGGACTTTAGTATTGGCGGGGAAGGTAACAACAACTTAGGAGTTATTAAAGGACCAAGCATGCCCTGTGCTTGGTACTGGGGCACTGGCTATGCCTTAGCAGTGGATTTCACCCTTTTAGTCCAAGCCAATAAAGTAGCCTTCTGTAACTTAGCCAATCCCTGTGCCTGCTAAATGTTGACAAGATGAAAAGTATGCACTGAAGTCTGTAGTTCCTCTTTAAAACCATTCAAGAAAAGCATCAATCCCTGCTCCTCGATAATACTGGATATACGACAAAATAAATCAAAACAATTATGATACTATCTTACTAAACCTATCTGCTTAAGTTTAATTAATTCAGCGAGAGAATCAAAACAAAAGTTACTAATAAATTAGTCCTTAAGAGCCTGAAAATATTCTTGCTGCCTAATCTCTTTAATTTCTTGAGTCATTAGTGCTAAAGATTTATTTATCTTCTTGAATCCACCAATCTCAGCCTCACTCCATTACATTTCCCCCCTCATCATTGTTGAACAATCTTGGTTTTAATATTTTGCCAAACATTTAGTAGCCATAGGAGTAAGACAACTATTATCTTCATCAATGGATGTTGTGTTACTGTAATGGATACCAAGAGAGTGTTTAATCCCTCGCTTCTATTGTTTGAGGCCATTCCCAAAATTAGCTGTAGTCATCGACGAAATACTCGACCCATTTCCTAGCACTAGTATTGATGGTCTCATTCCTTTCCATAAATTATTGTTTGCCTCACGAAGATCCTAAGACATCTGTTGAATCAGGGACTTTATTTCTAGGATACTCTCTTTGATCTCCCTTATGACTTCATCTCGCAGAGCTTCCATTTTGTTCAAGTCTGTTGAGTTGCTAGTTGTGGCTTTTATTGGGGAAAATCGTTAGTTGTTGTTCTGCCGCACATGGAATGATCAATGCCAATGAGTGATAGCTCTGACACCATTTGATGCACGCCTAAATTTGGCACAACTTGCAGATCAAACTGGCAAAAGAAAAATTAGATGGAAGAAGAAAAAATTAGGGAAAAAATAGAGAATTCAAAGAAAGAGAAGATTCAAAAGAAGAAATTTAGAGGAATGAGGAGAGAAATAATAGATAGAAAATATTTCATTCCATATTCAACATGAAAATCGATACAATCCTAGCAATACTTATAATCTATTACTGTATATTCTCCAAGTAACAAATTTTGCTAGAACCTATCAACTATATAGAATTTTGACGAGGATTGCCAATGTAGCAAGGCCGTTAAAGTTGTCAAGGCACTGGTAGAGTTCCTGCTTGATGTAGTGTCCTCTATGCACCATTTTCATATTTGTGCTCGTAACACCAAATTCATGGACATATCGTTGACTGCAAAGAAATTAGAAATTAGAAATCACTCTTTGATCTTGTTTATTAATAAGAAAACAAGCAGATTTGAACAAAGCCTCTTGATTCTTGGGCTTAGATTCAGGTGCAGGAGATTAGGGTTTGAATTTTCAGGTGATTTGGGGATTTTTTGCTTAATCGTAGTAGCTTTTTTTTTTTTTTTCAATTTTAGGTGTTGAATTTTGGCAACATATTTGTCACCTAGACTATGTTGTTAACTTGATGGATGCAAAAGTTAGTGGGCCAAAGTTTATGTGGAAGAAGGCTACGAGAGTAAAGTCCGGTATTTTCCCGTTTTGTGATAACAGTAAATGATAGAGTTAACTTTCTAAGGGGTAAGTGTACATACTTGAAACAAAGAAGACACAAGTGCGTGTTTGTGTATACGTCAAAGGGTTTTGGTAATTTTCCCAAAACAATAAAAATAAAAAACTGGCACCAACATCAACTCGAACCACAAACACTTATTTAGAATGAAAGTCAACAACCACTTGGCCTAATGTGGTAACACTACGGTATTTAATATTATTATCGTTAAATATACTGCACCTAGTAAATTTAAGATATATCGCATGATATACAGTATCACATGCCTTTACCATTTTTGCAAAAAAAAAAAATTAGTTTAAGATGAAAAACATAAATATGATTTTTTTTTTCGCATATAGGTATCCTAATTATTTCTAACATAATTGTCCTTATGTAAAATAAAAGATGATATTTTTTTACATGAAAACCAAAAAAGGGATATATAAAACAAAATAAATATTATTTAGAAAAAAACTAATTTACTAATGTATGAGAAAAAAAAATGAAATGATACTCTAGTAATAATAATACACTTTTTAATGTCATGTTAAGTTACTAGGTGGCTCAAAGTATGATGCTTCCGTCCTAACTTATTTTGCAAAAATAACATATTCATCCCATGTCACAGAACATTAGTTGCTAAGTCAAGCAATTGTGTGTATGTATGTGAAGGGGTACATTAATATAAAAAAAAAAACAAAGAAAAGATTTCTAACTCTCGATATACCTATAGTAAGCACGATATACTATGATTACCTCAATAAATCATCCAAAACAATTTAAATATTAGCGGTAAGCACAGTATATCGCAGTATACCATGTGGTATCCTAACATACCGCAGTATACCATACGATATTCAGTATCTTGTATACTGCATACCTTATACCTACGGCAAGAGGTAAAATGCAGTATTTGATTCTATGGGCAACACAAATAAGTCTCATGATTATAATATATCAAAATGGGTGCATTGTGTCTTTAACCTTTTTTATACTCAAAATTAGATACATAAATATAGGGCTTCAAAGAACTATTTGTATAGCATTTAATGAAGAAAATGCAGACTTATTTGAGATCCGAAAGACAATCGAACCAAACTAAATGACATTGTACAGTGCAAGAAAGGGGAATGGGGAGTTGAACACCGACTGAGGCTAGGTTTGCTATCCTCTCATGCCAACAAAGCTAGTAATTGGGGACATCTTTAACCTTTTGGTATTATAGGCACACCTGTTACCGTAAGCCAAATGGCCTTTGTTTGCTTATTTGATGTTAGTGGCATACTAACCTTTTAAATAAATAATTCCAAAAACATCTAACTAATGGATTAGGGCTTTCAAACATCTTGTTGTGAAAATTAGAGCATAAGCAGCAACTGAGAGTAAGATAGTCGACTCAAAATAAAAGTATTATGCCATCTAAGTTAATAGGGAATTAAGGACTGAAAAAACAGAAAAATACAAATATTCAACAATCTAATCCATCCTACACCCTATCCAACTCAACCTAAACTCACCTACCGACTACAAAGAAAAGCAATCTCTTGCACAAATTAGCATTTTAACCCTAGATAGTGATGTATTATAGTGTTCTAAATGTCAATTGAGTTAAGACCCAATCAACAAGTCCTCGACTATGTTGACAAGATCCTATAAAATATCATTACATTGACAACTATAAATTTAAACTCGGATTTGTCACTTGAACTTCCACACCATATTCTTGCACCCTAAAAGATCTTTTCAATTTTGTCTTAACAACAAATGTTTTTTAAAGTAAGTATAAATGGATACTTGACCTTTAAGTTTGGTGTATTAAACTATCTAACCTCATATTATGTAACCCAATTGAGCACTTTTTGTCAGTTTCATCATGAAATTGGATAGAAAATGATAACATGATATTTATTAACGCTAAAATAAATTTAAAGTAACAATTTTGGTTCTGAAATTTTTCTAATCAATCAATGGCCGGTGGAGCCAAAGCAAAAGGCAATGTTGCTTTCTCCATTGGCAACTTCCAATTTGCCATCCACCATTTCTTAGAAGCAATTAACCTCTCACCTATCAA
The DNA here is from genome assembly GCA_005392925.1 of Aquilaria sinensis. Lineage (NCBI taxonomy): Eukaryota > Viridiplantae > Streptophyta > Magnoliopsida > Malvales > Thymelaeaceae > Aquilaria > Aquilaria sinensis. Next base: position 160,824 of record SMDT01000114.1, read on the forward strand.
TCACGTCCTCTCCTCTAACCGGACTATTGCCTATGCCTCTTTTCAATATAACACCGCATCAATAAGACAGTCAAACTTAAGCCTGACAGGTTGAAAGGTTACACCGCCACTTCTCAGTATGACACCTCCCTCGCTGATGTGTAGCCACCGCCACCTCTAAAACTATAGCTGCCACCTTTACTCCCGCCATGCCCAGATGTCAAAGATCCAATGACAGGATCACTACTAGGGCCAGTGACATCAAGGGTGTTGGTAAGGCCGTCATTGTTCCTAGTCACAAACTTGATGAACTCATCCTCAACTCAGTCGGTTAGTCGGCCTTATTACACCAATAATTATTTTAGATCCATTGGAATCAGTGTCAATCCTTACATTAGAGATTGCTTATACATCACTTGTTGTAGGAGATAAAATGAAACAAATGCACAGATTAGTTCTGATCCCTAATTATTTTTTTTCAATTTGGTCCTTTTTTGGTCTCATCTTATTGATTTGATGCATTTATTTGTGTGTTCTTGACCTCGATCTTATTTTTACAAATCTGGTAGTATTGATTAAGAAATAAAGTGAAAGTTGTAAGACAAGGTCATTAGATTTATTAATTAAAAATTTTCTAATTAGTTTGAAATATTGGGGGAAATCTCCACCTTTGACAAGCTCGTCCTAGAAGTCTTTTCTGCAATTTGGTCAATTTGCATTGGGTGATGGTGGTTAATAGGATGAGTTAAGGTTTAGAATTATTGATTGAAAAAATTTGAGAACCAAAATTTTATTTTAAATTTATTTTAGTGTTGATAAATGTCATGTCTTTCCATCTGATTTAGTGGTAAAATTCAATGTAGGGGATTCAGGAGATCTAGGAGATCGTCCAACACCCATCAACAGATGATCATCACCATGCATCGCTGTCAGTAGTGGAGATTCAAGTTGATATTGAAAAGATGAAGCACTGGGTGGTGCTCTTAAGTAAAGAAAGCAAAGGGTCGTTAACTGCTAATATAAGCAAGACATCATTCGGTGGTAGCAACATGGGGTAGAAGGTATCCCATCCTAGGCAGGGAGATGTTATACTTTAAGGCAGTTGGTAACAACAATAAAAAAGATTGTGCCCAGAAAATGTAGTCAAGGAATGTGGTTGTAGAATTGTGTAATCAGGGAAGGTGCCTTATTTGGATCGTTTTAAACCAAGTGGATATGTTTTATCAATTTTAAAAAGTTGATAGGGGGAGTTTTATAATATTTTAAAAATTGAGTGGGTAAATTGAGTCATTTAAATAATGTTATTAGTTTACTCAACTATTTTAAGTAATGTTAGTGTTTATTTGAAAAAAAAACATTAATAGCTAATTCAAGCATGGTCTAAAATATAGTGATTTATTCGTTATTTTTTTTATAAACAAATCAATGAGATTGAGAGAATTTATCTTTTAGATCCCGGTGAGTAGCTTGACAAACAAAAATATTAAAGCAAACATAAATTATATAACTGGAGCTTAATATAAATAAACCGAAGAAAAGAAATATCTGGGGGGGAAAAATATCCACCTTTCAAGCCAGGTACCAAGTGTGAGTGGATGTAAAACATTCGCCCTTTTGAAATTATTGGAATATTGGGTAAAATTCATTTTTCATCCCTAACCTTTTCATGTTATTGTAGATGGGTCATTAACTTTCATTTTATCCTCTTAATGTCCCTAATCTGTTATATTTTGTTCCAATCATGGTTATTCTGTCAATTTTACAATTAAAGTTAAAGGAATCTTGGGAAAAATACAAACTTTGATCCCTATAGTTTCTTCCTCCCAGCAAAAGTACCTTCAAGTCAATAAGTTTAACAGTCTGACCACCATCTCGCTCCCTCTCTCTCTCTCTCCCAGATCTCACTCTGTCGATCAATAATTACTACTGCTGAAACTCCAGTCGGCCTTTACTGTCTTGACCCACACCCGATGAGCTCTTCAGCGGCATCAACACCACATTTGCCCACACAAACCCTACCCTAATTCCATTTTGGCCGGTCTTGAAAATTAATCAATTTCATCATCCCTGTCTTGGTCGAATGTGTATCTGCTTGCTACTCGCTGCCTTCCCTCTCTATGAAAACACAAAAACACTTCCAGTGTTAGGGTTTCTTAAATAAAGAGATTTTGGACTGTCGATTTCTAACTATCTGATCACCGGTTAACCTCCGCGATTTATTGCTTCTTTGGTCATCTTCTTTGCCTATTATATGCACAGGAAAACCCTAAGCCAACTACTTGAATTCACCAAGGCTGTCGAGAAGGATAGGGACGATAACTCTAATACTGGTGGTGACTCAACGTACACCTCCAGGAGGCACAACGGCCACCGGGTCCGCAGGAAAGTAGATGATTATTTTAGTTGGGGCTCGGCTTCTTTTCCAGATGTTACTATGATTTTCAGAGCGGTCAATGGAGATGAGAGGTGAACCAGTCCGATTTTTATTAATGGGATTCCTTTTGGCTTACTGAGAATCCAGACCCTGCCTGAAGGTAAACTCTTGCTTTTGTACCAGATGTTTTATGACAGTTTACTGGGCTGATTTAAGCTTTTGGGTACATGAAACTTGTTGGCTGTTTGTTGAATTTGTGTAATTGAAGTGAAAAATCAATTGAAGTTTCAGGCGACCATGGCAAAGATGGTGAAATATGCAAAAATCATAGACAAGCTATTCGAGGAGATGAAGATGGTGGTGGGGATAAGGAATTGCGTACCTAAAGGTAGTGGTCCAAGAGCTGGACAGAGGATTTGGGAGAAAGATGTTGTTTGGAGTTGGGCAGAAGATCTGTCCAAGAGTGGGACTGGCCTTGATGCTTCTAGAATATTTCGTGGCCAATTTGGGGTTTAGGGCGACTAAGTGAGAGAGGACAGTTGAGGGCAATCGGCGGCGAGGATGCAGTTGGCCATGTAGTTGGCGAGGTGGGAGCCCATGTGGATGGCGATGAAAGTGTTAAATCTACAGATTTGATGGTGCTTTAAGTGGAAGGAAGAAAATATAGGGATCAAAGTTGTCATTTTTTTTTTAGATTCTGTTAACTTTAATTATAAAATTGAAGAAGGACTACTTTGAGACAAAAATAGAGAGGTCAAGAACTTTAATAAAGATTAGGGACCCATTTATAATAAAATGAGATTTTTGGACCACAAATGAATTTTATCCTTGAATATTTGATTGAAATGCATGATACTCCGTTTTATGAACAATTCCTGTAGTGCCCGGCAAGATCCTCGTATATACAAAAGGAGACAAAATTTTGTGTTACTCCAATTGGACCTTGAATGTTGAAATCCAAAGCAACTCAAATTATTAGCGAGGAATAAAAAATGTTTGGTGATGGAAATAGCTTATGTGGATTTATTTGAACCGAAAATTCCATTTTATTTTTCAAATGGAAATAGATAATGGTGATTGTAGCAATATTTTCTTGCCCATCAAGGTGTGATATGACCTACTTTGATAATAAGGTTAGAGCAATTTAGTCAAGCAAATAAAGATAATGATAACTGATTCGGACAGAGTAATAAACATGAATAGTTTATTTATGATTTTTGCTCATATAAAACTTGCATCCAAAGCTTTTAAGGAGAACAATAATGTGGTTTGAGATATTTGATTAATAAGGTGGTGAAGCAACAGAGATAAATAAGATGTAGGTTTGAGCTTAAGCCCATTAGAAAAATCTACATAGATCGTTTCCTTAATTCTTTTATACTCATAACGACTTTAAATAGGTCAATTCAACATTCAAGTCTCCAAAAATTTGAGATGCAAATCAATCTTATTTCCAAGTAGCAATTAGATTTTAAATTAATGGTGCTTTTTGTTTCATGTCCTAAGCCAGGTAAGATGTAATCATTCTACTTTAGATATCACTTTTATGTCCCTACTCCCGCTCTCAATTGTCATTACACTCTTATTTTTATTATACATTTTCTCACTTGGGTTTAAAATGTGACACTTTTCTTGCTCTCACTCTCTCTTTCTTGCTTTGTTCTCTGATGCTCTGGGTCATCTAACTTATTACAAGTGATATTCACCACCACTGATTATGCCAATAACTAAAAGATCAAGGTGCCATTTGAGAATAAACTTTTTCTAGGCTCAAATGTTTACTTGTTAAAGAGTTTAGGGGCTCAATGTGGATTTTTAGCCGGAAAAAAGGAGACTAGTAAGCCGTTGGCAGCTTATCATATGTGGTTGGGCCACGTGGACTGGACAGTTCAAAGGTTCGTTATCGTCTAATCCAAAAGTCTTCAGTTTCCTCTACGGAACTCTGCCTCTACGGCCATGCCTCCGGCGGCCCTCTCTCTCACGTCTCCGCCACCTCTCGCTCTCTCTCCGCCGCTTCTCTCTCCTCTCTCTGTCCGTCGCCGTCTTGCCCGCCTTTCAACTGTCGCCACTCCTCCCAATTTCACCCTTCGATGTTGTGCTAAAACCCCAGTTGAAAGGGTCGACTCCTCCGATCGCAAGAAAGGTGTGGCGGTGTACAAGCCCAAGTCGTATGGGGTTCTGGTTTCAGATGCCGCCAATTGCCTCGCCTTTGCCCTCGGAGATGGCAAAACACGCCTCGAGATTGATTTCCCGTATTTTTCTTTCAATTTAATCTATGTCATTTGTTTCCTTTTCCTGTTCGAATTGGATTGAATTGGTTGATCCTTGGAATTGCTGGAAATAGACAGCTGAGGCTTGATTTGATTGATTTTTCTTTCCGTTCTGTTGTTTTTCTGCATTTCAGGCCCTTACCCAGCAACATTTCTTCTTACAAGGTATTGGATCCCGAAAATCCCATTTCCATGTCCTTATTAGATTTTCCAGCAATCAAGTAACTTCCATGGGAAGTGTCTGAACTACATATTTTTGTTATGAAGCAAACCTTACAGACCTAAAACTTAGTGGAAGTAGAACTGTGTGTCATGTAAGTGTGTAAGTTTTACGTTTGTTGAACTGTTTGTATCTCCTGCATTTTCCAACTTTGATGGATATGGATCTTTTAGGCATGGAAGCCCTTATGGAGATTAAGATGATGTTCATCAGCCATCACCATACGTTTAAAGCATGTCATTTGCGTTCGCTTTCATATCTGTTATTTTTGTTTGACCCATAAGTTATGAACATAATTCAAAAGTGTCATTACTTTTTATATGAAGGAATATACTTATATTTCTTTAATTTAGAGTAAAAGTAAAAAATCCAATTCCTAACTAAGAAATTTGCTTCTATAATATGAAGGGATCTTCAGATGAGTTTATTGATGCCAACATCCAGCTTGCTTTGGCTGTTGTCAGAAATCTCCAAGAAAGAATGACTACTCGGACATGCATAGTAAGAAGAAGCAACCCTTATCTGAGACTTCTCTATTCCACCCCAAAGTGCCTGACATGTAGTATTTCAGGTTTTTCCAGATAAGCCTGAAAAGCGGAGGGCCTCTCAGCTGTTTAAATCTGCCCTTGACTTGGTAACAACAATAACCCGATCAGCTTTAATATATTTTTCTGTAGATTTTGGTGTGCATGATGTTAGCTGAAGTGAGGAGAACAGCAAGTGTTTGCTTGTTTTGGAAAGAACTACTTTAGATTGATGTGATTTCCAATTAGTGTGTGACAATCTGGTTAGCCGATAAATGAAATTTTGTAGAAACTACAAACCTTCACCGTAGTGTTGAGAATTGTAAAGGGGTTTTTACTTTCTGTCTTCCCTTTCAGATTGATGGTATATCTATAGGTTCCCTTGATGATATTCCTGGTGACTCACTCACCACATTCTTCAGATCTGTGAGGAATACTCTGGATTTTGATTTTGAAGATGAGAATGAAGGTTTGTTCCAGACAAAACCAAGTTTGCTTGGTGGTTAATTTCTATCTGTTAAATCTTATCAGCCAATAGCCTGAGGTTCTTGAGAACCCTTAAAAGCACAAAAGATAAAGTAAGTGGGTTTCTAGATGTGCCTTTTTTGTCTTGTTCTGTTTCCCTGTGTATTTCCTTAATTTTCAGTAACTAGTACTCTTTTTTTAAGCGTATTGGCCTCAGCAGTTTATCCATGCATAAACACAACTTCAGATGCCTCTTTAAGATTTACACACTTAAAATCTAAAGTTACACATGATTGAATGAGAAAATTCCTGCTCAGGGTCACTACATACCCTAGGCTTTATTGCTTTGGAGGAAAAGAATGAGAATAGAATGGTAATACAAATTTGATGGATTGTGATTAAAAGTAAGTCCTCTTGTATTTTCCTAGGAGAATTACTACCTATTTTATTTTGTTCTCTGGTCTTTTCCTTGGCGGATGCTGAAACCAGAAGATTCTTCCCTGTCTTATAAATGCAGACCGTTGGCAACCCAAAGAGCCCCCAACGCTTTATCTTTTCATCAACTGCAGCACCCGGGAACTTTCTCTTATAGAGAAGTATGTGGTATGGGTTTCTTTATTATATTGACCTTTCACATAGGCTCATTGTCATGCATTTTTTGTGTGTATGGGCAAAGCCAAGGGGGCTATTATCGTACTTATGCATCTTAGAGAATTCTCACTGGAACATGTAATAACAGAAAAGTCATGTACCATCCAATGAAACCTCAAGTGTACTGCATAACAATTCTACAAGGAATTTCAAGTTCTCTTAATTGGAGAGGCTTCAGGGATGATGTCTATGCCCTCCATGATTGCTATAGTTCCTGAAGTAATGTAGGTTACTGGAGCCTTACTTGCTCTTCAAACCTTCAAAGCTGTCTGTCCTGAAATTTGAACTCTATAGTTCTGATGTTGAGGGAAGCTGCTGGGGAAAAGAAAAACAAAACAACAGAAAAAAAGAAACTTTATTTTTACTGGAAATGTGCAAACCTTCTCCCTAATCCTCCTCCCCTTTTGTTGAAGGTTGAGAAATTTATATGTACGAGAAAGAAAACATGCAGTAAGCATTCGGTTGCACACAAATCAAATTTCACCACCTCTAATGTTTCAAAAACAGGTTAACATTAATTGTTAAGAGCTGCAGGGATGTAACCAAAGACATCCTGTGCTGCAGCTTGGTTCAGGCAGCTTCAGATGGGAAAGGAATTTGGCCTTGGTAAGGCATGCTAGTGACAGAGGACAGTAAAAATGCAGTATCTTTGATTTTACTTGTGATCAGAAATGAGAGGGATCGGGGGGACTTGGCACGGGTTTTGGGTGGTTGATTTTGGCTGAAATCCATAACTGAGATGTACCAGGCATTACAAGTTGCCGCAAAATTTCTTTGTCACTGCTGTGGTTCACTTGACTGCCTCACTAACAAGTAACAACACTGCTTACACAGCATCATATATCCGGTTGAGGTGCACTGGATTCATACCTGACATCCCCTTCCCCATTCTCTTATTCATATCCCTTACTGCATCATATTGATTCACATTTGCAGGAGAAATATGCTGAGTCAACCCCTGCACTTCTTTTTAATCTTGAACTTGATACTTTACGGTATTGTTCTTACAGTTCCTGTTGTTTTAACTTTATTCTGAATAACTTTGTAAATACTAAGCTGAAAACTGTTTTTTCAGAGCTGACTTAGGTCTTCTGGGATTCCCAAAAAAAGATCTGCACTATCGGTTTCTTTCTCAATTTATTCCGGTGTTCTATATTCGAATAAGAGAGTACTCCAAGGTTTCTGTTTTCATTTGCTATAATTTCAATCGATAATTCTTCTGGAGGATATTATTATTGACTATTTGCTCTTTGTTCCATCAGACTGTAGCCGTTGCACCATATGTTGTAAATTACAGTGGAGCACTGTTTCGGCAATATCCCGGTGCGTGGTAAATTTCTCTTGAGCCAACTTTATTTTCATCTGAATTTCCTTTTTCTTTTTTTTTTTCATTGTGAGGGTCTTGTTATTTGAATTTGGGTGAGCATTTAAGTATGCATGAGGATGACCTCAAGTTGGAATATGGTTTTACAAGGTTTGAAAAGATTGAAGCTAGATGGTTTATGGTGGTGAACGTTAAAAGGAATCAAAAGATTGTTTAGCCCACACAGTCTAGTAAAGGGGTTCTTTAAGGATTGTGTTTAGTTGTCTCCACTCATTAACAATTGGTATTGAGTTGGATGTCTTAAGAAAGATAAAAATCGTAGATTCAAACTGGATAAAGGCCTGGATTTGGGAAGATTAGGGATTATAATCATGGTCTAGGAGGAGGAGTTCTTAGTAGTTGAGATGGAACTTTGCCTTCAAAAAGAACATAAACACCCCTTCGATGGCCAGAACAAGAATATCTTGTGGAACTAAAAGGATCAAGTGTGTCATTCGAGTTGTGGAGATGACTGATTTGATTTCCCAAACGTTGAGATTTTGTCCATCATGCCATAGTGGGAAACAGTATGGAATTTCTCAGAGGCTTATTCCTTTTGATGTCAGTACAGACAAGCTTAGCACAATAGAGCATTTAAATCTCTCTACCCACCATTGGAAAACCTGAGAAAAATGTCCCTGGAAATGTCAGAATCAGGATGATGCAAGACGGAGTAAAACAGGAAGTAAATAGGAGATCTTTGCTTATTTGTCTTGGTGAAATCTTTTTATTGCATTAGTTGGTGAATTTCTTGTTATTTATGTACTTAAAATTATAGGTGACACTATTCTGAATTCTGTTTTTTTTTTTTTAAATCAAAATTCTTGTGTAAGTAGGGTTTTGGTTTATACAAGGTTTGTAATAGGCTCGATGTTGGCAACTAACACTAGCATAAAAGAAAGAGATTAAGTTTACTTATTTAGTTTTCAATTTTTAGATTTCAGTTAACATTCTTGCCCTGCATTGGACATATCTCTTTCACCTATATTCCTTGGTGAACCTTCATGGTCAGCTGAGCTGTTGCTTTGAATAATTCAAGTTCTTAAACTGAAAACAAAGTTGAATCTCTGTGCAGGTCCTTGGCAAGTGATGTTCAAGCAAGCAGATGGATCTTATGCTTGCATTGCTGAGAGCGAGACACGATTTACTCTTGGAGAGGTATATGTCTCGACTGTTGCTTTGAATCAAGACGTAGGTGTTTGTCTGGATTTGGTTTGATACTAGTCAGTTCCAATTTTCTTGTAGACCAAGGAAGAATTGTTGAGGGTACTTGGATTGCAGGAGGAGCAAGGGAGCTCACTAGAATTCCTCCGAAGAGGATACAAGGTTTCCTCATCGCTTCTCACCTCTTGTTTTTTACTTTTCAGTTCGGGATTTTCATCATAAAATGCCATTGTTACGCTTAATCTCGAGTATGTTGACATCAACAGCCTGCAAAATGACCGGTGGCTATGAACTTATAAAGCAGAGAAGATAATGTGTGATGTAGTATTCTAATATTGCAGGCTGCTACCTGGTGGGAAGAGGATGTGGAACTGGAGGCATCCTCAGCATGGCGTAGTTGAAGGGAGTGCAATACTACCATGTAAATTTGGTAAATTCGTTAAGAACCTCCTGTCCTAAATAAATTCCATATTTGTTGTCCAAACAAATTTATTTGTCATTGAAGATAGGAATTCACGAGTTGGGATGTGGAAAAGGCTCGAAAGCACTCACTTGTGTTGTGAAGGATGTTTCCATGGGCTGAAAAACAAAAACAAACCCAGACTAAGCCCATGTATAGAAAATCTTTGAGAAAGTTCTAGCGTTAGATCCTTGGTTCATTCAGGTTTTATTTTCATAAAAAAGTAGTTATGGAGATACACACACACATAGATATATACTGCCCAATGGCACGTACTAAGTTATGTTCTATCTGGGCTGCAAAATGATATTTACAGTCTTTTGAGATACCGAAACAAAACCACATATTCTGAGAAATATAAAAAACCAGAACACAAATCAACACACTGAGAATGAGACAAAATGACTTATGGCGAGGAAGCGGGAAATTTTCACAGAACTTCACAAAGTCATTAATGCATGGTGACCTCTTCCTAAGTTGGTCGAAAGTTGTAAGTGAAAAGTTGTAATTGAGTTATTCTGTTCTCATAAAGAAAAGGATTCAAAATAAAAAACTTAGTGTACTATTTATTTGAAGGCTAAGGTAGTTTCACATGATGAGGTGATCAAGAATTGAGTCTATAAATATGCTCATTAAAGAAAACTAAGGATTGCTCGCCCTCGAGCATTACCACGAAGAGAATGTGGGTGCATTGTGAACTAAGTAGAAGGGAGCTTTCGAGCATCACGTGATAAAGAGGATACTTTATGCATCATGTAGATGTGTTTATCTTGTGCATTACCAAAGAAGAAAGACATGTGTTTATTGTGTCAAGAATGTTCTCACTACAATGTTGATTTAAAATATCGACTGTTAATTCAATCATGGGGCGGCAGTTGGAATATTACTTCTTGGGTGAATGAATGTTCAGTGGAAGTTCAATTGCCAAATACCTAGTTGACAATAGGTAGCGACTGACACATCAATTGCTACACCTAGTAATTAAAAGTTAATCTTTAGTTTCTACTTTGTTTTTTTAATTATTTTTACACAATTGTAAATAGTATAATTGGAATTTTGTATAATTATTTTTAAATGAACTGGTAGGGCTGTAATTATTTTAAATTGATTGATAATTTAATAAAATTAAAATTAAAATTAAGTTAATTATAAAAAGATACAAAAGTCATTGCTCGGGAGGAAAACAACTCTCTGGAACTTACAAACAACTTCCCCAATTTCTAATATTAAGCTCCTATTCTGAATTTGGTCCTTCAGTAGAGAGAAAAGGCTGAGAACTCTATGACTGCTCCCCATAGCTGTCCTGTTAGTCTGCTCAACCCCCTCCATACTTGCCCAAAAGGCTGATTGTGTTCCCTTTCTTAAAACCCTTGACAGCCAAATAAAAATAACATTTAAAAAACATGAAGAAGAACCATTCAAATTCTTGTAATCATTGTCAATAATTCTAAATTAAAAGAAAAAGGGATCCTCGAGAATTTCAAATAGAGAAAGATGCTCCTTTGGGGCTAACCTGTCCCAGAAATGCCTAAGGGGGTATCATAAGTTCGAATAAGGCTCTTGGAAGTGTTTGGGAATTCTCAAAACAACAAAGTATACTCGACACCCTCTTCACTGGAAAATGATGTATAAAGACGATAGTAGATGAAGAAACGCTGACTTCATCTAACAATGAAATAACTTGGTAACTCACACCAGGAACAGAAGAGTGCATGCAGAACCAACTCCTTGCTTCTTCCTTACAAGGACAGAATCCATACATATGAAGAAAAAATTTTCAGCGACTGACTATTCTAGCCTTGCATCAGTATTCAGTAGCCATATTCAATACATTAGTCACTGAATTAGCTAGCAAAGCAATCGAATCAACCATTTCCCTAATCCACACATCATGCTTCGCCGCCCACATGCTGCTGCACCACACCCTCCAGCAGCTACATTTAATAAGGGATGACCAAGCAACAGGCACATATACCTCGAAGGAGACGAATGGCAGTAGATAGGAAGCATCTAAGCTAAACAAATGAAGCCTAACAATTCATCAGAGGACTACATCGCAAAATTTGAATAATCAGTGACTGAAATGCAGATAACTAAACAAATGAAGCCATGAAAGAAAATTAATCCATCCACAAGGGCAAACCCGGCAAACACCATCCGCCTCCAGAGGACCAAACCGATCATCTCCCCTAAAAGAGAAGAGAAGGTGAGGTGTCTGCATCTCATATTACCCTTCTCCTTTATTGTAATACTTTCTCCGTCCTATTTTATTTACTCTATTTAAATTTTTTAATTAATTTAACTTAAATTTATTTATATTACTATTTGTTAGAAAAAAAAATTAAAAAATATATATTTAGAAACATTTGGTTTTGATTTATCATTCATATATATAGGTTTTTTATTTATACATTAAAATGTTGAAAATAAAAAATTATAAATTAATTACTGAAAAATGAATAGTAAAAAAGAATTTAGAATAGATGGAGTATATAGATATAGATATAGATGTTCATGGACATATGGGGTGTTTGTGCATTCCAGCAACCCTACGTAAGTGGAAGTTGCACTCGGAAAACTTTAGGATTGAAATAGGTACTGGACTTCAACCTTTTGGGCTACTTTCTGGCATTTGTGCTTTTTTCTTTTTTCACCTTCACAAGTCATAAAGTCGTAACCTTGTAACCCATCCTGCGACTTTTGGGTACACATGGGCCACAAAGATTCTAAACCCATTAACTAATCAACTTACAAAAGGGTTGACCAGAAACATATACATGTAGCTATCTGGATAATTGCAATTTGCGAATTTTATATACGAAAATGCTTGTAAGGAAAAAACTCCTAAGATTTCGTGTGGAAAAGGTTTCTGAATCAATCTTGGGAGGTAAACAATTCATACTACTACTAAATATTATTATTATTAGTAGTAGTAGTAGTAGTATTAGTTCTCTAAGAAATATTATTATTACTATTTTCAAATCCATATGCTATTCTTCTTTTTATTTCCACAACATACTTAGTTATTTTGGTTAGATTTATACAAGTTTTCCGGAATTGAGCCTGTTACTGGTAAAAAAAATATTTAAATCAGAGAACTTCTAAGAACTAAGTAATAGAAAAATTATAGACTTGTTTTATTTTATTATTTTTATTATTGTCAATAAGATTTTTTTTGTGGGGGGGGGGGTGAATGTTGTCAAGAAGATGTCAGCCATAGCAATTTCCAGAGGGCTAGGCCAAACAAATAAGGCCAGACAAATAAATGAATGATTTGGATCATGGCATAGGCCAGACCAAAATCTTCAACTTGTAAGGTAAAATTTCTGCCCAATCATTTGGCAGTTAGCAAGTCTCATTTTGAAACCTACCATTTGTAGCACACCGCCAATCACTATTCCTTACCTCATCAACAATTTTTACCTATCACCTCAAAGAAACAACTTTCCAAAGATATATAAGATTCTAAGTTTAGAGGTTAAACTTGTGAAGGGGAATGTAAGTATAGGGGTTTAAGGGTTTCAAATTTGCATGGAATGATTTGTTGAAGTGATGAAACAAAGAACAAGAAAGACATGGGTTTCGGCCAAAACCCATGAAAGGAAAAGCCCACTAATCTCCGAATTATCTATCATACTCTATCATCAGCTAGTTACTTATACAAAAATGAAACAATAGTTTCACCCATCCAACTTAGTTGGCAAAAACAATAGACCGCCCCAGATAAGGCTCAGGTTCAAGACATGACGCTGCTACGCACATACACAAATTTGCTATAGATTATTTTAAATGTAACTCGATACCCTTCAAATCTTATAAAAAAAAATTGATCCCTAAACTTTTTCTGTAACTCCTTCTACCTTAAACATATACATGCCCATGGTATAGTTTTTCTTAATAAGCGTGAGACCACTTAACTCCTACACTTTCCATAATTCATGTCATTTAGAGATCCGCTTATGGGTATGTTAAAGAACAAAAGGAAAATCTTAACCTCAATGATATTAAAAAAAGGTTGAGATTATTTGATGGCCTAAATATGACACACTAAGTATGGTTAGAGAATCAAGATCAGCCTGCCGTTATGATCCACTATCAAATGTATCTTTACTTTTTGTATAACAAACTAGCTAGCAACACCTGTAACAATAACTTTGGTCTAAAAGGACAAATAAAAGAATCATGGTGATTTCATAGGGTTAACAACCAGCACGATTACATGTCTCAAAGGGTGAATTGCGCCAAAAGCCTCAAACATTTAATTTTCATTATAAAGTTCATCCTCAACCTCTATTATTAGTATATTGGTTTCAAACATGTATATCTCAATGCATATTAGTTTCTAGCATTAGTCAAATATTGAATTAGCACAGGAACTCAATTTATAAGGATAAAAAAATGATGATTTAAATTATCTATTAACTGTCAAATAATTATGGTGCATATTAAATTTATACGAAGACTGTTACTAAATAGTTTAAATTAGAAATAAAAAAGTTAATATCAGATAGATATATGAGAGTTAGAATTCAAGTTGTATTTTATTAGCTGTCTTATCATAAATTTAATCTAAATAATAATTTTTTAACAGTTAATAGACCATTAAAATTATCAATTTTTCTCATTTATAAATTACATTTTTGTACCTATTAAGTTTCTTTTTTAAGACTAGGAACTAATATGCAATGAAATATGAATGTTTGGGGCCAATATGCATTGAAATGAGGGTTAAGAATCAATTTATAATGAGAATTAAAAATTTGAAACTTTGGTACAATTTACTCTATTTCAAAAGAGAACTCGTAAAAAGAGAGAGTGGATGGATAATTTTTAGGCGAGTTCGCCTCCTTCAGGGGTGTTTTTGTAACATCAGAGGATAAGAATAAAAAGTGAGATTAGAATTATCCGAAAAGGGAAAGAAAGAAACCATAAAAGAGCCGGCCGTCCGGTAGTTGAGCGGACAAGGAAAGCTAAAAGATAATATTATGTGCGGCAATCCAACCTCATTGGATTGGAATACATCATTGGATGGATAGTTTTTTGGTTTATATTCCCGATACTAATTAGGCTTTGAACTAACTACACATCTACGCCCTTATTATTTAGAGCTTAATTCAATGTTCCACTTTTAGTTTAAACATCAAAATTCTATCCCTAATTGGTTCAAAGACATTAAATGGTTGTTTGGTAATACATGTTCTGTTGTCTTAACGTTTCAATCGACTCTTGTCTCTCCGACTTCTCTACACGGTGATACTACAATGCCTGTTCAGGTACTTTTTTTGATCCTGAAAGTACTTATAATATAAGATCTCTTAAACCTTTATATACTTATACGAATGCTTAGTAGTAGTAACTATTATATTCAAGTGGACTATTCATGAACAAGCTCGATCACTTATAGAAGCCTTGATCGAGCTTGTTCATGAATCCAGTGCTCGTTCAACTATGTTGCTCTTTGCTTTTAGGATAGAGTAACACCACAAGGACTAAAAAGGACTTATAATTTTGTGAAAGTGTACATTTCAAAACTACGGAGAGTAAAATGTACATTCTAGTAACGTCTAGGGAAACTATGGAATTTAAGCGCGTCAGTCACCTCTATAAAACGAGCAGATAATCTCCCTCCATCCCCCCCCCCAAAACCCGGAAGTCAAGAACTCTGCAAATTCCTCGAACGGTGGATACGAAGAAAATGTCGAAGGACGGAGTTTTCATTGGCTCGATCGATCAGGGCACGACGAGCACCCGATTCATCATTTACGACTCATCGGCTCGTCCCATCGGATCTCACCAGGTCGAATTCACTCAGTTCTACCCACAAGCCGGGTAAATTTCGATCCTTTTCTGGGTTTCATTTCCCATTTCTGGGATGGTATTTAGCGTTTGTTTCTGCGTAATCAAAGGGTTTGTTTGTGGTTCTGGGTCTAGATGGGTGGAGCATAATCCCATGGAGATATTGGAGAGTGTGAAGGTGTGTGTGGCGAAGGCTCTGGACAAGGCTACAGCTGATGGGCATAATGTGGACGGGGGGTTGAAGGCTATCGGTTTGACCAATCAGAGAGAGACGACGCTTGTCTGGAGCAAATCCACTGGTTGCCCTCTTCATAACGCCATTGTGTGGATGGATGTTCGTACCAGTTCTGTTTGCAGGTATTTCTTCTGTACAAATTTAGCTAGGAGTGTTGCTACCCGCCAAAAGATTTTACAGTAGTGATTTCTACAAACTTACGTGTCCAAAGGTCATCGGATGTGTAAATTTAAGTGGGTCCTGCCCATAATCCTGTTTTGATCACTAGTTGTCACGTCATGTTTTAGCTTTAGCATTATTATTTAGCTAAATCCAGGATGCGTTTCGTCAGCTTTTTATTTGTTTCTGTTTGAACTTTTAGATTCTAGAGAAACTGGTGATCCTGGCTAGCTTTCATTTCTGTTTGACGTTTGTGGGCTGGGTTCGCTGGGTCAATTGCCCTGCTTTTTGTTTCACCATTTTGTTGTTCAATTCATGGGTGTTTTTTGTTGGGACTTGGTTTCATTTTTCATCAGCATTTTCTTTTCCTTTTCCTTTTTCTAGAAAGCTGGAGAAGGAGTTGCCAGGAGGCAGAACACATTTCGTGGAGACATGTGGGTTGCCAATCAGCACGTATTTTAGTGCGGTGAAGCTGCTATGGTTGATGGAA
Source organism: Aquilaria sinensis (assembly GCA_005392925.1). NCBI lineage: Eukaryota > Viridiplantae > Streptophyta > Magnoliopsida > Malvales > Thymelaeaceae > Aquilaria > Aquilaria sinensis. Next base: position 176,974 of record SMDT01000114.1, read on the forward strand.
AATGTGGATGCTGTTAAAGATGCTATCAAAAAGCAGGATGCTCTTTTTGGGACTATAGATACTTGGTTGATCTGGAATTTAACGGGTGGTATAAATGGTGGATTGCATGTTACCGATGTTTCTAATGCATCGAGGACTATGCTGATGAATCTCAAAACACTTGAGTGGGACAGGAAGACATTAGAAACTTTAGGTATTCCAGCAGAAATCCTGCCAAAAATAATAAGTAACTCTGAAATGATTGGGAAAATTGGCAAAGGATGGCCTATTGCGGGTGTGCCCATTACAGGATGTCTGGGTGACCAACATGCTGCAATGTTGGGGCAAGCTTGCCGGAAGGGGGAGGCTAAAAGCACTTACGGGACAGGTGCATTTATCCTTTTAAATACAGGTGAGCAAGTTGTTAAGTCAAGTAATGGACTTCTAAGCACATTGGCCTTTAAGCTTGGGCCAAAAGCACCTGCCAATTATGCGCTCGAGGGCTCCATTGCAATTGCTGGAGCTGCAGTTCAGTGGCTAAGAGACAGCCTTGGAGTAATCTCTAGTGCAGCTGAGATAGAGGAGCTGGCATCACAGGTGGATTCCACAGGAGGGGTTTATTTTGTTCCTGCGTTTAACGGGTTGTTTGCTCCATGGTGGAGGGATGATGCTCGTGGTGTTTGTATTGGGATCACCCGGTTTACAAGCAAGGCTCATATCGCTCGAGCAGTGCTTGAAAGCATGTGTTTCCAAGTGAATGATGTTTTGCTGTCGATGCACAAAGATGCGGGTGAGAAAGGAGAAGTTAAGAATGAAAAGGGAGAATTCTTACTCAGAGTTGATGGTGGTGCAACTGTAAATAATCTTCTAATGCAAATTCAGGTTTTGAATCTTTACCTCTCATCTCCATTGTTTTACTATACTCATGTATTTCTTTTCATGCCAAATTTGGTTTTGGCCATTTGTTCCATTGGTGATTTATGTTGGTTCTATTTGGCAACCACTCGTTTGCCTCTCCTTTTGATTTGGTTTGGTTGGTTTGTCTGTTTTCCCCTATGGGAGAGGGATTAGGTGCCGCAAGTTCTAAGGGTGTTATGTAAGCTAAGTTTTTTTATTGGTTGTTAGAAAGAATCTCTTCCTTGTCTCTAGAAAAGTACTCTCTCATAGCTCTAATGTCCTCCCCTCTTGTCTTCCTTAGCAGTTGGTCAAAATGGTTTCCTTTTTCAGTAAATCATCCACCTTTCTCTAATTTTCTTTAACCAGTTGCCTAATCACCTTGCTTTGTGTACCAATCTGTAACATCCCTTGTTTCAGACATGTTTTTCACCTTTGTGTCATTGACTAGTAATCAGTTTGAGTTAGAAGTGTTACATTTATCTTCTAATAACTGTTTTATGAACGTGGCTAATCTTAGGCTGACTTGTTGGGAAGCCCAGTGGTGAGACCAGCTGACATAGAGACAACAGCGCTTGGAGCAGCCTATGCTGCTGGGTTAGCAGTTGGCGTTTGGAGTGAAGACACGATATTTGCTTCTGGAGAGAGGGCTAAGACGGCAAGCATTTTCCGGCCAAAACTGGGTGATGAACTAAGAAAGAAGAAGGTTGAGCACTGGTGTAAAGCTGTTCAAAGGACTTTCGACTTGGCTGATCTCTCCCTCTGAGGTAGCACTTTCTTTTGGCTCGGTTTCGTCCTCCATGTGCTTCCGGTTCCACTACGTTCACATGTCATTGCTTAGTGTTTAATAACAATACGTACGACGTATTTACTTGATCGCATTGTATTGAATCATTATTCTTTCGTAATGCAATGCCAACGCGATCAAGTAAACGTGACCATAATCTTCTGTAATACTTTGTGAAAGATAGTCTTTGTTTAATTTTTCCATGGCTGATGAGGGATCGTTGACAATAAATGTGATGTTTTAGATGCATCAGCATGGGGTCCAAAATCGGGATTTCATATGGAATCATTTTTTTGTTTTATATGAATCATAATCGTATAATCGGATCAGAATCGTTAATTGTCATTGTTGAATTTAGTTTGATCGTTTTTCCAATTTCAAAATTGTAAAATCATAAGATCCTAATATTTAAGTTGGAATCTTAACAAACTTGCAACAGTGGTTGTTTTTTCTGACCGTTGAAGGTTTCTTTATTAGCTGTTCTATATGGTTGGTGTCAACAATTCTATTTTGAGAAAACTCTCATTACTCACATTATCAGCAAAGGTTCTATTGGGAAGGGATTTTACAATTAGCGTGAGAGTTTTGGATAAATTATTAACAACATAGAATAATTCATGAAAGTTAAAAAAAAAAATTAACTATAACATTAATCATTAATCCTAACACCGAATGGAGCCTAAGCATGTAGAGAACTTGAATTGATAATATTGAAATATGCTGCTAGAAATTGGCATGAATATATATATAACCGAGTAGGTGGAGATGGCAGCTAAGGTCGTGAGTAGGAGCAACTGCAACCAATCCATATATAACCTCCAGAGCCTCCAGTCTGCAGTCATGTTTCACAGCTACATGCAGCAACGTCTCCTTCCAATTTGTCACCTCAAAAACAAAAGAAATCAAGATTTCTTTTGACAAAGGGGAATTTACAAACCCACCCCCCAGGTGTTTACCTAACCTACACATACCTATTTTTATTTTAGAAAACCTACACTTTACCCATCAACAGTCTGCAGTCATGTTTCACAGCTACATGCAGCAACGTCTCCTTCCGATTTGTCACCTCAAAAACAAAAGAAATCCAAATCTATTTTATCACTTCTTCATTCTCCCGTCAAATGATTTGGGAGAGTAGCCCCACCGTCTAGCCCTTATGACCAAGGCCTCATATATATTCTGCCCGTCTAATGCCCCGCCAGTAGGACACACGACCTAATAAAGGCCAACTCAAAATTTCTTTTGACAAAGGGAAATTTACAAAAGCCCCCCTGGTGTTTACCTAACCTACACATACCTATTTTTATTTTAGAAAACCTATACTTTACCCATGAAATAGTCTCTTCTGTCGGATTGAGTATTATGCAAGTGGGCTAAATGCCCTTATTGCCCAATAATATTTACAAATCATACAAATTAACCGCAATATTCATTTCATGTCACTTCTAATCCATTTTCCCTAAATATATAATATATTTTTAATAAATTTTTTATTTCTAAATAATTTTTTTGTTTATGAATTTACTAATAATTTCTAGATCTATAATATATTTCCATATTTATAAACCAATAGTTTATGCTTGTGATTAATATTAATATTTACTTGTTTAACATTGTATTCATTTCTCAATTAGTTCAAATAAAGAAGTATCATTTTTAGGATAAATATATTTTAGCTAATCTCATTTTACTTGGAAATAATATATTAATTAAGCACATCAGTAATTATCTACCATTATATCATTAATTAAGTACATTTTTTTAGACATATTTTGTAATTTTTTAGCCTACCCAATGAAAAAATTAATAAATTATACTGTTTTTTATAAAAATTAAAATTTATAAATTCTTAAAATATGTTACTTCAATAAATGTGAAATTTAGTTGTATATGCAATAAATTATTGAAATTTATTATTTTTTAATTATCATTTAATTTTGTATGAAATAAGTGCAAAACTTTTGTTCCTTATAAAAGACCTTAAGTAGCAGTCTCTTATTTGAGCTATCAACTGGATCATTAGTGAGGTCATCATCAGTCTTTTAGATAGAAGACTAGAATATTGAGTGGAAATTCATAGTGGATATTTATTTTCATTTTTTCATCTTTCTTAGCTTGGATCCTCCTCCTCCTTCACATCGTGGTGGGTATTGTTTGGGGCTAATAGTGGTAATTCCACTAACAGTCAGGTTTTTATATTGGCCTAAATGCACATATGGTCCCTAAACTTTACAAACTCACACGAGTTAGTCCCTTAAGTTAAACTCAGTGACAGTTGGTCCCTCAAGTTTGTAAAAGGTGAAATGTTAATCCATTTTTGGATGAAAGGTAGACAAAGTTAAGAGTGATGCTGATGTGGAAAGGGGTATGTGTGGCATGAGGGCTGAGATGGAAATGGTGGGGTAAGTGATTCAAGCCCTCCAAAGAGCTATTTCTTTCCAACCGCCAGAAATAAAAGCTCTAACCCTCATCTTTTCAATCAATGTGGCAGCCGTGGGGAGGAAGTAGAACCAAATCTACCCGCCAGATTAGCGACTCTTCCTTCCCCTGCTCCTCCTTCAAGGACATCCAGAACCTTTGCACCAAAGATTATTCCTATGCCGCCGTGAAAAAGCCCTCCACCGTCTTCCACCGACTCCGTTCTTTCAAATACCCATTGCGCTCCCGTCCTGATTCAAATCCTCCATGTTTTCCGCTGCCGTCTTTTGCAGCAATGAAAGAGCCTCCGCCTGGTCTGTTAGAAGTTCAAGGACTACAAAGCCATTTGATCAATCGTCAGAAGGTTCCAAATGGAAATGGACGAGCAAGATCTGGCAATGAATTCCGGGTTCTTGAGTGAACTGGAGGCAATTTTGGATCAAAGCAAGAGCAAGTTGACTTTGCTTAAGGTTTCATCGGAGAGAGGTATATCAACGGTGCCGACGAGGTGCTGCAGCTTCATGAGACAGAGGAGCTTAAGAAGCTGGTAGCAAGGTTGCTGCCCGCAGATGTGTGTCCTTCCACGCAGTATACACCTTGGTCAGTAACTCGTAATGGCAAATTTCTGTCATCGTTGCCTCTGTTTCCCCTTCCTCAGTTTGACTCCATCTCGAATGCACATAACCAAAATACATTTCTGGTTACTAGATGTGGACATGATGTTTTTCGGGAGAATCGAATGGCTTGAACTCGTTCAATCGAAAGGGCTCTGCAATTGAGATGGCAGAGAAGTTTTTGGGAGATTTCAACCACCCACATATCCGAATGAAGCCCACCACTTAATAACCACGTAAGTAGCAGACAAACGGCATCGAGTTTCCGTCCGGCCACATACATGCTTTTGCTGCCACAATGGACTAAGTCGTTTAGTTTTGGAATGTTGAGGGACTAACCCAACTAATTTCTTAAAGTTGAAGGACAATGTCATACTGAGTCCTCGTTAAAAGACCAACTCATGTGAGTTGCAAAGTTTAGGGACCATATGTGCATTTAAGCCTTTTATATTTATCTTGCTTAAATTTTTTATTTTTTTTCTTAAAACATGTCAATTCTGGTTTTGGCTCTCTTTTCCTCGCTTGTTCCAACAATTGTATCCTGTAAATATTGGTAATCATGATTTAACTTATTCAAGGAGGCTGCTTTGCATAAATATTAAAGTTGTGACAAATGTGTCTGTTCTTTTTCTTTTTATTTTTAATTGGGTTAGATAAAGTTCTAGTAATCTTATTTAATGGCCAAATTATATTTACTGAAAATCTCAAAAAAAAATGTGAATTTACAGAATACTTTCTTCATAGGACAAGAAACTTTCCCAAAATTAAATTTATATTTGTACTTTATTTAGTTTTTTTATTTTACTAATATGTTACTTACTTTCTACTTTGTATGTAAGTAAAATGTTAAAACTTAATGCCTAATATATTTATTGAATAAACAAGTAAATTTCACATTATTAATGCAATACATTTTAAGAATTTTTTTACTTCTACAATATTATAAAAATAAGTAAAATTTATTAATTTTTCATTGGGTAAACTAAAAAATTATAAAACATTAAATACCATTAGCTAAAAATGTACTTAATTAATGATATAATGATACATAATTAATGATGTGCTTAATTAATATATTATTTATATTATGTGTTGCTAAAAAATTATAGAATGTGTAGATTTCTTTCATATGGTGAGAATTAGTTTTCAAAATAAAATGAGATTAGCTAAAATATATTTTTCCTAAAAAATGATGCTTCTCTATTTGAACTAATTGAAAATGAATAAAATATAATAAAAAGAAGTAAATAGTAATATTAATTACAAGCATAGACTTGGTTTATAAATATGGAATATATTATAGATTTATAAATTATTATTAAATTTATAAACATAGAAATTATTCAAAAATAAAAAATTTATTAGAAATGTATTATATATTTAGGAAAAATGGATTAGAGGTGGCAATTTATGACTGTTGTTGTTGATTTGTACAATTTAAAAATATTATTAGACAATGAGGGCATTTGGCCTACTTGCATAATAGTCAATTAGACTAAGGTGACTATTCTAATGGCAAACTGTAGGTTTTTAAAATGAAGGGGGCAAGTGTAGGTTAGGCAAAATGTTAGGGGGGTTTTGGAATTTCCTTTTGAGAAAACTTCTTGTACAGTTACCAAAGGAGTAAATTTTATGAATAGTCCCTAACCTTTAGTCATTGTTCCCTTTTAGTCCTTAACCTATTGAATATTCTATTTTAGTCCTAAGCCTATTAAAACATTTCATTCTAGTCCTAAATCTATTGAAAATGTTTCATTTTGGTCCCAATTTGATGAATTTGTTTAATCAAAGTATTTGTTTGATAACAATTTTTTAGATCATAATTTAAACTTTCCGATAACTGTCTTATAATAAATTTAATTTGTATAATAATTTTTTTATAGTTAATGAAAAATTTAAATCACTTTTTTTCTCTTAGTAAATTAAACTTATTTCATTCAGAAAGAGAAAACTATTAATTTAAATTGTCTATATGCTGTAAAAAAATATTAAACTGTTTAAATTTATTAAAAGATAGTTACCGAATACTTAAATTAGAATTTTAAAAGTTTCTGTCAGACAATTATTCTTGGTTAATGAATTTCATCTGGTACTAAAATAAAAAAAATTTAATAGGTTTAAGACCAAAATAGAACATTCAATAAGTTAGGGACTAAAACAAAAAAATGACTAAATGTTATGGACCATTTATGCAATTTACTCGTTACCAAAGAATTACCATTTCCTTTTTTTGAGTACAAAAAACTAGGGTCTTCACTCGTACTCCTCTTGTTCAGTAGAAAAGGTGCATTACAACATTCACCTCTCATGTTATTCCTTGGAAACCTTGAAGAAGGTATGGGACTAGATTAGGTTATTCATACCCTTTATATGAGGGTCTGTTTTAATTTTCTGGGAAAATATAGAAGAAAACCTATGAATCAAAGATGAATGTTTACAAGTATGAATATTGCAAATGACATGGTGGCAAACATATTGAGCCACATATTGTTACCAATTCCGTAAAAATATATTAGAATAATATTTTAGAATAAATGCATTAGATACAAAAATTTTTGCACCTTTTTATGTGTTTTTTAATTATTTTTCATCAATATTTTCTAGATATGAATAAAATATATATGAAAAGCAATATTTTCTATACAAGAAAAACATTAAAAAAATGGAATAAATAGAACAAAATAAATATAATTTAGTAAAAAAAATAATTTATTGATACATGAGGAAAAAAATAAAAGATAATCTAATAATAAAAATACATTTTCTAGCTAATACTATATTGAGTTCCTAAGTGGCTCAATGTGTGATACTTCTATCCTAACTTGTTCCGTAAAAGCAACATACTTATTTCTAAATTCAAGATATGTGTCTTAATTATATTTTTTCATTTTATATATTTATGTACGACACTTTGGTGTGTTATGATAAAAGAAAAAAATTGCCTCATTCGTACACCATGGCAATTGCATACCACAGTACGTGCAACACAAAATGTTGCAGTAAATTGACAAAACATACATAAAAATTCAACAATATGCAAAATACCATAGCATTTTGAGTAAAAAAAATGTCAAATTATAAAAAATTTTATACCGCATACAAAATACTTGTGGCAAATGAAATTAGGTGTGAAATTTCATGAAATTAAAGTCCATTTTGTATGAGAAAATGTTGTTCATTTCGTAAACAATGTTGTTTGTTTCAGTAAGAAGTAATATTCTATTTATACAATGTATTCTTCATTTCATAAGATATATTATTTGTAAATAATATTGTTTCGTTCAATAAGAAATGTTTCTCCATTCATATGATTGTGGTCTTTTGTAATATATTGTTTCAATTAGTAAGAAATGTTATTCATTTCATAGGATATGTTATACAAGCATGGTAACATTTTTGAAAATAATGTGAAAATGAAAGTATATGTTGGTGTGCTAGGCATATTTTATAAATACTTATCTCAGTCATTTATTATTGATATTATTGACAACTACCATACATGAACAAAAAGGCGTTCGAAAGTGGGTTTCCAATCATGAAATAAGCCAAAAATAATATATCTACTACTAAAAAAATATTATTTTAAATTAAATGCATTAGATACAATTTGTTTGCACCTTTTTATGTGTTTTTTATTAATTCTCATAAAAATTTTCCAAATGTGAATAAAATATATATGAAAAGCAATATTTTTTACACAAGAAAAACATTAAAAAAATGGACTATTTAGAACAAAATAAATATAATTTAGTAAAAAACTAAATTATTGACACATGAGGAAAAACAATAAAAAATACTCTAATAATAAAAATACAACTTCTAGCTAATACCATAACGAGTTCCCAAGTGGCTTAATATGTGATACTTCTATCCTAACTTGTTATGTAAAAGCAACATACTTATTTCTAAAATCTAATATTAATTAAATTTTTATTGTAGATAAGAAAATATAATTAATATTTTTGTCAAGATATGTGTTTTAATTATATTTTGTCATTTTATATATTTATGTATAACACTTTGACATGTTATGATAAAAAAACAATTTACCTGGCCTATACACCATGGTAATCACATACCACAATACATGCAACACGAAATGTTGTGATAAACTGACAAAATATACATAAAAGTTCAATAGTATGCAAAACACCATAGCATTTTAAGTAGAAAAATAACAAATTACAAAAAATTTTATACTGCATATCACATACCTGCAGTAAATGAAATTTGGTGTGAAATATTATGAAATTAAAGTCTATTTTGTTCGAGAAAGTGTTGTTCATTTTGTAAATAATGTTGTTTATTTTAGTAAGAAGTAATGCTCTATTCATACAAAAGTGTTCTTCATTTCATAAGATATGTTATTTGTAAATAATATTGTTCAGTTTAATAAGAATTGTTGCTCCATTTCATACAATTATGCTATTTTGTAATATGTTGTTTTTTATCAGTAAGATGTGTTATTCATTTCGTAAGATATATTATTCAAGCATTGTGACATTTTTGTAAATAATGTGAAAATGAAAGTATACATTGGTGTGTCGGGCATATTTTATTACTACTTAGCTCAGTAACTTATTATTGATATTATTGACAACTAGCATACAAGAACAAAAAGGGGATTGAAATTAGATTTCCTATCGTGAAATAAGCCAACAAAAATATGTCTACTATTACAAAAATATTATTTTAGATGTATTATATACAAAATTTTTTGCACCTTTTTATATGTTTTTTAATTATTTTTCATCAAAATTTTTCAAATTTGAATAAAATATATTTGAAAAGAAATATTTTTTGTACAAGAAAAACATAAAAATGGAATATATGGAACAAAACAAATATAATTTAGTAAAAAAAACTAATTCATTGATACATGAGAAAAACAATACTCTAATAATAAAATATATTTTCTACCTAATACTATATTGAATTCCTAGGTGGCTCAATGTGTGATGCTTCCTTTGTAACTTATTTTGTAAAAGCAACATACTTATTTCTAAATTTTAATACCAATTAAATTTTGTTTGTAAATAAGAAAAATATAATTAATATTTATGTCAAGATATGTGTTTTAATTATATTTTGTCATTTTATATATTTATGTATGACACTTTGATGTGTTATGATAAAAAAAATTACCTCACTCATACACCACAGCAATCATATACCACAGCACATGCAACGTGAAATGTTGTGGTAAACAGACAAAATATACATAAAAGTTCAGTAGCATACAAACTACCATAGCATTTCAAGTAAAAAATGGGCAAATTACAAAAAAAGAATATATACCATGTAGCACATACTTGCAGTAAACAAATTTTACTGTGAAATATCATGAAATTAAAGTCCATTTTGTTCAAGTAAGTGTTGTTCATTTCATAAATAATGTTATTTGTTTTAGTAATAAGTAATGTTTTATTCATACAAATATATTTTTTCAATTCATAAGATATGTTATTTGTAAATAATATTATTCTATTCAGTAAGAAGTGTTGCTCCATTCATACAATTGTGTTGTTTTATAATATGTTGTTTCGATCAGTAAGAAATGTTATTCATTTTATAGGATATGTTATTTAAGTGTGGTGACATTTTTGTAAATAATGTGAAAATGAAAGTATAAGTTAGTGCGTCGGACGTATTTTATAACTACTTATCTCAATAACTTATTATTGATATTATTGACAACCACTATGCAAGAACAAAAAAAGTGTTGAAAGTGGGTTTCCTATCATGAAATATGCCCAAAATAATATGTCTACTATTCAAAAATATTATTTTAGATGAAATGCATCTGTTACAAAATTTTTTTCACCTTTTTATGTGTTTTTTAATTATTTTTCATCAAAAATTTTGAAATATGAATAAAATATATATGAAAAGAAATATTTTTTATACAAAAAAACATTAAAAAATGAAATATACAGAACAAGATAAATATAATTTAGTAAAAAAACTAATTTTTTGATACATGAGGAAAAAAAGAAAAAAAATACTCTAATAATAAAAATACATTTTCTAGCTAATACCATATCGAGTTCCTGTGTGGCTCAATATGTGATGCTTCCATTCTAACTGTTTTTGTAAAAGTAATACACTTATTTCTAAATTCTAATATGAATTAATTTTTTTTTGTAAATAAGAAAAATAGAATTATTATTTACGTCAAGATATGTGTTTTAATTATATTTTACCATTTTATATATTTATGTATGACACTTTGCTGTGTTATGATAAAAAAAAAAATTACTTCACTCATACACTGCGGTAATCACATACAACAGTACGTGCAACATAAAATGTCGTGGTAAACTTACAAAATATACATAAAAGTTCAATAGTGCACAAAAAACCATAGCATTTGAAGTAAAAAAAATGGCAAATTACAAAAAAAAAATTATACCACATACCTATGGTAAATGAAATTCAATGTGAAATATCAAGAAATTAAAGTCCATTTTGTTCGAGAAAGTGTTGTTCATTTTATGAATAATATTGTTTGTTTCAATAAGAAATAATGTTCTATTCATACATATGTGTTCTTCATTTTATAATATATATTGTTTGTAAATAATATTGTTTCATTTAGTAAGAAGTGTTGCTCCATTCATACAATTGTGTTATTTTGTAATATGTTTGTTTCAATCATTAAAATGTGTGTAGACATCAAAATTTTATTGGGTCAAGAATAAATTAGACCAAACAAAAATTTATTGAATTTGGAGATTATAGGTTCAAGAAGTATAATTTTTAGAGCCCAAAAATATACAAAACCAGATGCCCTTAATGTAGACCATTGTTTTACTTGAACCGAAATCCATTTTGGGGAAATGGATCTCAAAACTCGGAACCCATATGGAAAGCACACATGGCTTATGTTTCTAGAATTTTCTAGAAAAATCCTGTAATTATCCTTTTAAATTTAAATAAATTGGATAATTAAAAAAGATAATTATCATATTAATTTATCTCTCGAGATAAATATAAGATATAATTTAATGATAATTATCACATGTGTTTATTCTACACAAAACCACTTCCTCTCAACTAAGATTATCAAAGTTGGGTTTCTACCTAGAGTTGTCTTGGTTTTCCTATAGTCGTAAAGTCATAAAAAGTAATATAATCGTAAGATTGTACAAAAAAAAAATTAATCATCTAAATATTCATTAGAAGTCCACTCTTCATAACATTTTCATTCACTAAGTGTTTACCACTACAAAAAGTAAGTCATATCATAAACATGAAACATAGGAATAAGGATTTAAATGCATTATGTCAAGTTAACTGGAAATTGAAATATTTTTTGTGATTATTTTGGAACATGAAACATTGGGGGCTTAATGATAATAAGTTATGATTGGATGGCTTTTATGGGGTTTAGCCATTAGAAGTTGAATTTAAATAAGATTTGCGGATTAGAGTTTCATGAGATAAAAGACATGTGGTGGTGGATACTGGGTAGCACGTCTAAAGGAGATAAGGAGAATGTTTCAGATAGCTTGGCATCATGGGTGGAAGAAGACATTATAGGCAGCCAAACGATGATGGTGGACAGAGGTGGCAGCCATGGTGGATGAAGAAAACTTGAGGCAAGGCCATGACAGAGAGAAAAAAGGAACGAGCTAAGCAGTCCAGTCTATTGCTTATCCCACATAGAGGAGAAAAGAAAGAGAAAAGGAGTAGGATGGTTATAAAAGGCACTGGCTCCGCGTGCTGTACCATCTGCATATGCTATGATTTTTTAAACCTTAATCCGCAAGCGCATGAGACGTTTGTAAATAGGGTGAATAAGATATCGTTCCTATAAAAATTAATTTATATTATTTGCCAATTACTATTACCTTGAGACTCATTTTAGCTAAACAAGCAACAATTGATGATTTACTCACTATGAAAATAACTAAGTTTGCAACTTTATTTAAATTACTACCAAACAAGAACAACAAACACAATGCAAATTAGGGGTTTTCTAGTGAATTAACAAAACATACTTCATATGGTTTTTGCTATTTGACTTGGTTAGCTAGTGAATTAAGGTTAATGATTTGGTTTTCCTACTTGTTGGTGAAGTTAACTAATTGGGCCCTTACTCTCCCAAGTGAAGAGTCACTCTCCTAAGCTTAAACAACAATGGATTCCCATCAGAATTGCTAGTTCAAAAGGGGCATTACAAGTTCAATCTACCTTCACATAGTGTCCTAAACTAGTCTCCTAACAAGCTCAAGACCACTACACTTTCCTCCTAATTCCAATTTCTTTCAATCTTTTCCAAGAATTTAAAAGAAATCTAAGGTGCAATTGATTAGGGCTCCTAATCAATCAACACAACAATAACCTCGAGGAGAAGAGTGAACAAACAATGGAGGAAAACCAAAGTCAAATAGCTATTAATACAACCAAAATAATCAATTCAAATAGCTATAACCATAGAAAGCGTAGAGAAAACTACTCCATAATCAAACTAAGCATAAACATGAAAATATAAAAAAGAGCATACATATCTACAAGATAAAAGAAGGAAAGAAGAAACCCAATAGACTTTAGATGCTAGATTCCTCAAGGCTCCTACAAGTCTTCAAGTCCTCTAATCCTTCTCTACGCAAAAATCCACAAGTGCTCCCAAGGAAAATGAAGAAATACAAGCAATAGTGATAAAAATCCTAATTCTAAGATGAGAAGATGAATATGAAGAATATGAGTTCTTTTGCTAGGTTCCAGATTTTTCTACTCTTGGAGATGTCCTTTTCACTCCACAAACCCATTTGGATAGAAATCTTTAGCCAATAGGGAGCTTAGATTCAAAATTGAGGTGGGGGACCATTTTTCCCGGGTACAGGGCCGCCTAGGCCCCAGGAGGTACTCTTCTAGTGCTTAGGCCTCTAGATTCGAAGGTGCCTAGCACCTAGGCCTCAAGAAGAGGTGTTCTGGCGCCCAGGCCTTCAAGCTCGAAGATGCCTGGAGCGTAGGGCTCAATTGGCACCTAGGCCTCTAGAGTGCAATTTTTAGGTAGGAACTTTTGAACTATGGGGCCTAGGCCTCACTTCTGGGGCCTAGGCCTCATAGTTATAAATCCGCTTTGACTTTTATAAGCCCATTTTCGCTTCGCTCATCTTGGTGTCATTCCAATACTACGGTTTGCTTCTCCAACCTACAAAATAAAGAAACAAAGCAAGAATCGGCCAAAAATTTTGAGTGACAATAAGGCAAGTTTTGAGCTTTTTGGCTTAATTATGGTAATGAAGTGAGGTCAGACTCATAAGGTCTAAATGTCTTTACGAATTTACTAGTAGAATCATGTTTCCATGTGACTTTACCAATTATACTAAAAATCGTTTAGTCGTGTTTGTAATAACCATGGTTTCAACACTTATAAATAGGAAAATATCTTTATAAAAAGCTCTCTCCAACTCTTCACGCCGATCAAGCACGGACGTCCAGCATGAAAAGAAATTAAATCCCAAGAAGATCAAATTCTAGTTTCAGCCAGATTTAAAGAACACAGCGAGAAATGTGAAGAACGTGTGATAGTGTTACATCAAGTTCAAGTTCAGATTCGGCAAAAGTGGCAGAGAATGTAAAGAATTCATTTTTTGTGTTGTTTCAAGTCAAACACCAAGGAAAAGCAGTGAGAAAAGTGATGGACATTGCCAAAAGCCCGTAAGTCCAAAGAATATGACGAAAAGTCCCAAACTAAAGGAAGCAGTAGGAACATCGGATCGTGTTCGCGTAAGAAAAATTCCGGAGTTTATATTCGTGAAGAAACTGTTTGTGTCTCCACCCAAAGCCTAGAGAGTTCCCCAAAATCTCTGTTCAAATTTCAATTTATAATTTATACTGTAATTAATTTTAATGTGTAATTTATATACATGAAATTTGTGCGTACAAAGTGTTATTCTTTTTCATAAAATATGTTATTCAAGCATGGTAATATTTTTATAAATAATGTAAAAATGAAAGTATACTTTGATGGGCCAGGCATATTTTATAGCTACTTATCTCAATAATTGATTATTGAAATCATTGACAACTACCATACAGGAACAAAAGGGGTTGAAAGTGGGTTTGCTATCGTGAAATAAGCCAGAAATAATGTATCCACCGTCCGCTACTACTGATTGACTTAAATGATGTTTAGATTTGAAAATTTATTGCAAATCAATGTTGAAATTGGTAGAATATTGAAAGGGGTCAGGCTTACTTAATGGCCCATCAATCCCCAGCTGTGGCATTCAAATCTGTACCATTTATTGGAGGTGAAGTCCTCTTTAAAATTTATAGGGACTCCGCTCCATCAAATGATGCAAATCTGTCCGTAAGAGTGACCGACTGTCACCATACAATTTCCCCATCACAAAACCAATTTTCTAATTCTCGCATGAGTGGTCATTTCTTTTGGGGTAACTACACAAAAAGTCCTAAAACTTTTTACAATTTGACAAAGAATTTCTAAAACACGTCAAGTTGCCAAATGAGTCCTAAAACCATTACACCGTTAGTACCGTTAGTACTTGTTTCCACGGCTTGCCTATATGGCAGACGGAATAGCATGACGGGCGTTAAGTGTGGACTTTTTTAGCCCCTTCGTATGCACGTTGGAGTACTTGGAGAAGAAGCAGACGAACAGAGAAAGAGAGAGCAAGTCGAGGGTCTTCCCCGCCATTGTTGGTCACAAACATTCGTACAAAAAGCTGAAAGATTCGCATTCATCGGACAAATAGAATGATGTGATTTGAATATTCAGAATAATAAAGGTACATATATGTTGATGTAAGACTGTAACTATGTTAGGGTTTTCTAGTTGTGGGAGACGAGAGTATAAAAAAAGTCAGAGACATGGAAAATTTTCGATTTTCTTAATGAAGATGTGAGGACCACAGTGAGATGGTTGAAGTGTAATGAATTTTGCGTCCGATTTGGTGGGTGGTCATCATAAATTGGGTGTTTTCTTTCAGAATAAGTCTGTGGGTGGAAATAGGAAGAAAGAAGCAGCAGATAGTGATTTGTTGTGCTATCCAAATATGCTAGATATGGTTAAGTGCATAACAAAGGAGCCATTAAAGAGACAACTGCATTTGGCACCTGGAAAGGGTTTAATGGAAGTAAATTCTACGAGTGATGCATGTATGATTGAGCTGGAGAGGATTTAAAGAACTCTTGTCAGTTTTGTACTGTTTTTTGAGGTAGTAGTCATGGTCAGTACCGTAAATCGTATGTTCTGGCAGTAGGGGATGTTTGTATACTGTGTTTCATGGAAGAATTACTTATGTTCATATTTATATACTCTGTCATCCTCTATTCTAATCCTGTTTATAAGAAGTTAAGCTCAACTTGAAACAACATCCCATTTATGAGCTCAAAATGCATCATCAACTCATTTAAGCATAACTTCAAATGTCTCATTCAGGAAATTTATCGAACACCTAATACACAATTGCAAAACAAGCTCCAACTACGCCCATATTCCCACGTCACTTCCATAGGCCTTACAACACTTAGTCCATCAGAATATGTACACACAGAAACAATACCCATGACGCAATAATAACATAAGCGGGGATCAATTGTTACCTTGGACACCCAAATAATCGTCGCCCAGCATTCCTTCCTGTCCAGGCAAGCTTCACGATAGGCCTCAATTTGCAGCTACAGAAGACTACAATGGCGTTTAGTTGTAGAAAATCTTCCGACTTCTCTTTTTCAAATTTTTTTTTATGAAAGTTTGAGTATGGCATGTTTTAAGGATGTAGAAAACTTTATTTTCTAAACTTTGAAAAACTCATGTGTTAAAATGAAAAACATCTAAAACAAGGTTTCCTATTTTATAACATAAGTTTTTCAAAATTTAGAAAACAAGATTTTTTATATTCTTAAAACTAGCTATACACTCAAACTTTTTTAAAAGAAAATTTGAAAAAAAATAATAAGAAAATTTTTCACATCCAAACACCATCTACACTTTCTGCATTTTGTTTTCTTTATGCAGACAAAGCAGAAGACATTTTTTGTCTGTCGGGTGTTCAAAATACATTCCACATCAGCTTTTGAAGAGTCAACTCCAACAAAAAAACCCTGTATTCATTGGCGCTTACTGCCATGTCATGCTATTCCGTTAGCCATTTGGCGAGCCGTAGGTACTAGGGTAAAATGGTTTTAGGACTCATTTAGCAAGCCGACGTGTTTCGGACTTCTTTGTCAAATTTTAGAAAGTTTTAGGACTTTTTTTTTGTCCCTTCCCCATTCCTTTTTTTATCCGTACTCTCAAGGATCATTTCATTCACATCCCCAAGCTTTCGAAATATTCTTTTTTGGTCCTTTCCTTAACTGAAATCATTCTGCCAGATGGTAGGTAACGACTAATCGTTGCAAGGCAAGGAAACCAATGCTTAAGGCAAAGAACTGGAGAGAAAAATCCAATGACAGAAGTTGAGAGAAGTATGTAACTTGTCAAGTTGAACAAATAATAACACCAAAGTGGAAACCTAAAGTAGATATGGCAAAATAAGCACAACTATTTACCCATTAGAAAAACTAAAGCAAAACAGAGACTCATGTACTTTACATGGTTTATTTGATCATTTCTGAAGTTCAGATCATTGAACCAAAATGAACGCTTTTTCCTCTTTCATCCCTTTTCCCAGCGAAAAGATCAGTACCCTTTCTCTTTTCATACTTGTATCAAATGATTCTTCCTCTGTTTCCACTTATTTCGTCTGCTTTTATGGAAGTCTTCATCTAACAGACGCACAGATGGATTGTTGATTGTACAAACCATTCACTCCACTTGCAAACTGCTGCTTATTTCTTCGCCGCTTTGTGACAACGATAAACCCTTCCCCATCTCCGTTACTCTTGTTTACGTTTTCAGGACGCTCAAAGTTACCTGACTGAGATGCTGCATCCTTACCCTCATCCCTGCATACAACTTTTATTACTGCACTGTCGTTAGCAATAGGATCTGACAAATTTCGTGAGGGGTCTGATTTTCTTTCACCAGCTGCAGCTTCATTTGATGCATCCTTGTTCTGATTGACTGACTTCACTATGAAACTCAGCAAAATCTGCCTTGCAAGTTCAGACTTTTCGGTTTGAGAGCTGTTGTTCTTTTTCGAATTACCATCTTTGACAGACTTACCAGGTTTCCTCTCGGCCTTCCCCTTGTCTTCCCCCTTTCTTTGGCCAAATGAGTCAGAATCTTTTGAAACACCTGATTCAGGTGTGTCAGCTGTCACTTGCAGACCTTTCCTTGGCACAAATTCAGGTGCATTAGGGTTCATTATCCTTGGAGGTCCAAATCCACTGCATTCCATAATGGGAGTTTGGTATCTCAGAACTCCATGGTTTATGTGATATGAATGATTGTTTCTATAGTATAAAGGTGATCTCGGGCCGCATGGAACTCTGGCAGCAACAGAGGGTCCAACAGGCTCTGCTAGCATAGCTTGACTGGATCTTACATCATAAATACTTGTGAGAGCAGCTGGATTTATGTGTTGATTCATGGGAAGCGTTCCAGGGTTGAATGGCTCAGCTGTTGCTGATAACTTGCTCCCATTTGCTTCAACAGGCCTCTCCTGAACAGTGGGAGGAATCTTATCAATTTGTAAAGTAGATTCACTTGATTGATGATTTGCATCTTCTTGAGATCCATCCGTTTCATCAACCTCATCAGGTGTACCATGAACACAGGTACTATTACATCCCTCACCATCTGAAGTACCAGATGGAAAACTGTGGATTTCAATTTCAGTCCTCTCCTCATCTTGTTCTACTATTTTCTCCCCCGATGCTTTTATAATGGTTCCAGGAGGTGCCACAGCAACTTCTTTGTAAGAAAAGGATTTTGAAGCAATAGAAGAAAGGTTTGCTGGAGCACCTGGACTTCTACAAATCGAAGCTTTTGCTTTCATGTCAACTGAATTGCCTGCAGTACTTGAGCCTCTATGTTCGTCTTGCCTCATTGGTGGCGGTTCAATTGCAACATTCTTGGAGGCTTTTCTCCTCACAGGTGAAATAATTTCTTGCCTGGAACCACCTTCTCTAAATTTCCAACTTTCTGAGTTGTTTACATTAAGCTTTTCAAGAACAGGCATCCTTCGGCCAGACTTGCGCCCAGCAGCATTCCCTGACCGCCATTTAGAACTAGCTGCCTGCCAACCTTCATCTGAAGCCTTATCATACTCAACAAAAACTGGCTCAACTGTGGAGCAATTATTATTTTCTTCAGATTCCTTGTCATGAATGTTCTCGGTTCCCCCTACATTAGCATCTACCATCACTGAAGTGGTTTCTGGGTCATCATGAATGTTGCCAGTTCCTCCTGTTGTATCATCAGTATATGATTCATTTGTTTGATTACTAATCTGCAGGACCTGCCAAATGCAAACAAAGGCAAGCCAAAAAACCTAAGATAACTGGAATAAAGTAAAATTATGCAGTAGCTCAACTAAGGTAAAGAAGAGAACTCAATTTTACCTAACGTTTGCTACAGGTAAGCTTAACTAGTCCAGACTACTTTCAGGTAAGTTTTGTGAAGCAGAGATGGGAACAGAACACTAATATTTGCTGCAGATTCTTACTCCTTAAGTTTACTTCAAGATTTAGATCATTCTGTTCAGCTTCATTTAAAGACAAGCCAGACAATATAGTTACAATGAAAAGTGCATGTTACACAGAAAGAAACATGAAAATCAAATATATGATTTCCCACTCATATGAAGGAATCAAACAAACTATTTTGCAAGACAAATGATACTCAAGTATAGTTGTAAGATAGAGGAAGATATATATACTACCTTGGCACGTCGTTGCTTCTTTTGAATATCGAATCCTTTAGACTCTTGATCAGGACTTATATAATCAAGAAGATCTGATACACTGCAATAAACAGTCACAGGTCTTGGTGCCGCTAGAATTAACTACATAACAAAAAGCAAGTAGGCTGGAAATACCATGTCAATACCTAAGATGACCCTTGCTAGAAATAGAGGCATCCAGCTTTGGAATTCCATTTCGAGCAGCTTCTTGCTGTTCTAGAGCTTTGGACTCAAAATACTCCAGCCAAGCACCAGCATCCTGTGAGATGGTCCATATAGTTCCAAGTAAAATGGTTAAGAAGAATGCAATTTTTTTTTTTATTTTTTGTCACATTAAATGTTTCATCATTCAGCGATGCAATATATTGGATGGAAGTAAACAATATACAGCTCTACAATGCCCAAACAAGTTGTACAGGTAAAGCTGGACAAATGCCTACCTGAGTACGAAGGTCATCTGGTCCAAGTTTTGCCCGAAGTATCTTCAGTGTAGTCTGCTCATGTTGCACGCTTAAAGAATATGCTTCCATCAAGGAAAGAGCTATAGCTATGGCATGATAACTTGCAGCTGTCTGTAACATGAAAGACCTTAATTTATTCAACCATTTCATCTAGAAAAGAAAACTCATTTCGGCACTACTTGCAATCATGTTACAGCACAATGTGAACATATGTTAACAATACATGTACAACACCTTCTGTGGATTCAATGCCTCAAGACACAGAGACACAGAGACAGGTAATGAGAGATGGAGAGACAGATTGAGATCTACCTGAATGTGTTCAGATCCGAGCAATCTTTTGTTGCACTTTAAAGCTTCATGTAGGTATCTGAGAGCAACATGAACATTTCCAATGCCCTCTTCCATCATAGCTACATTTATGTATGTAGCTGCAGTGTTTGGATGGGACAGTCCACATGTAAAATGCAGAAGGAACAGTGCACGATTCACATATCTGTCAGAAATTCCTCAAACTGATCAAACGAAAGGCAATACAGAGAATGGCAAAACACAGGGTAGAAATTTCATGGACTTGGGCACATGTTACCAATATAGGAAATTAGGAAGTGGAAGGACAATAAGAAAAGTGAATGGCAAATTTTTCGACATTGAAGTTGAAGCTTGATTGTCTTACTTCAAAGCCAATTCAATGTGCTGGAGGCGATAATAGAATACAGACAGATCTCCGTAGCTTTTCATTGTGTCAGGGTGATCAAGACCAAGTTCCCTCTCATTAATATCCAAAGCCTTCTGCTGATAAATGGTTGCCTAAACAGGAATAGCAAATGTAAACATGGACATTTACAGAGAGTGAAAGAAAGATAATACAGAAGTGGAGGTGAGATTTCGGGGGAAGAGAAGGGGGGGGGGGGGGGGGGATCCTTCGATTTTGCATTTTGCAGTTTTTTACCAATCCATTTTGTAGGCTCATGAAAGCTAGAGAAAGTCATTCCTTCGCAATAAAAGATTTCAGTTAAAATAACATAACTGCACCAAAATCATAATCAAAAAACTAAGATGCAAATTACCTGATTAAAGTCACCAGTATGGTAGAGAACCACAGCTAGAAGACTGTAAGCACTTGCAGTAGCTCGATGGTAGGGACCACATACAGCAATAATTTTTGCTAGTGCCTTCATGCATGGTATTAGTACATAAGGTGAATGACAATGAAGGAGCAACTTAAGACAGAAAGAAACGAAGCATTTATTCCTTGGTATTCCATATCGATAAAGGTAAAACTGGAGAGATAAGACTTGTGTAGTAGCTGATCCAAGACACAACAAGCTCGTTCAATTTCAAGGCCTAGCTGAACTGGCTAAGCAATATACGCTCCAAGCGAATGTCATCTAGGAAATTATCTCACTTCATCTTTAATTTTATTATGTTTAGATATTACTTTTTCCTTCCCAAAATGAATGACATTTTAAAATTTTTTGGGTCCCAAAATGTGTGACATACATATTTATACTATCTAAATTCAATGAAAAACATACACAATTTTGTCAGGTGATGCAACATCCTTGTACAAAAGTAGAAAATGTGTAAAATCATTTTGGGACGGAGAGACTATGATTCATTGGTTTGTATCATGACACAAAAACATAAATTCATTATGCTTATAAGTGTGTGTGTGTGTGTGTGGCCGGCTTTTGACAATGCAAGCATTCAAAGCTTCAATGTTTGATTAAAATACTTGTGCATTATGCCTAAGTAGAGCCATTGTAAGTATGCTGATTCTGAGGAAAATTGAACTTATAGTTTCTCGATTTGAACCCATGAGATAAGAGAACTAAATTCCATATATAGAAAAACGAATACATAGGCCTTTGACTAGTGACATAAAAAAAGTCTGGTGTTCAGCAGTAATCCATATCATCAGTAACTTCTACCATGTGGAATTTGACCATACCTTTGTTCCATAATTAACAGCATCCTCCAGCTTCCCTTTATCAAGAGCAATCTTAGATGACTCCAGTAGGGTTCTGCCATCTGCAGAAGAGCATCCTACATGCTGTGAAACATAATGGACCCAATCAAATCTGCTATCATAATAGAGACCAAGCTGGTGAGTGTAGGTAGGTCATGATGAAACCTAAAGCTTAATTCCTTCTTATTTCTTTCCCTTTTTTGTGGGAAGAGAGCAAGAGAGAGGGGGTTAGGGAGGGAGGTCACCTTACAAACAGGCACAATGCTGATTATGTCCGACTTTCTGAAAGGTTCTGGACATTCCATATCAAAATCTCTTGGAACTAATTCTAGACCAACCTGGAAATAGAATTAACTTTTAAGAAATCCTGCCCTCTGCCCATCACTGCAACATAAGCAAGATAGTTTTTACCTTATAACAAAGTCCACGAAGAACTGAAACTTTTCTTAAATGCTGCAACTCATCTTTTAATCTCCAACCATAGCTTGCCTCAATAAATGCACCTAGCCATCTCACTTTTAGGTCATGGTCATCCCTCACTTCAGGATCATTATCATCAACCTTCCTACTTCCAAATAAGAAATTTAGGCATGATGCCACTGCTTCAGGTAAGTCCCATAAGTTATCAACCGATGCAGTAACTGCCCTGAGCAAACGCTTGTATGCCCGAGTTACCATCTCATGAATGCAAAGCGATTGTATATGAGGAAGCTTCTCCGCAAGTTTAGCCTAATTTGCATGATAAAATTAGACAAATAAACAAAGGAGCGAGGTTCATAACCAGACAAAGGGGAAGAACCAACTAAACATGCTGAACAAAAATTTATCAGACAAGCTTAATAAATAGAGTCAGTCAACAATGCAACAAACACCTAGCCACAAAGGGTCTCCATTGTGCTCCTGAGCAAAGCAAAAGAAAGGTCCTATTCATTTTTTACTGACAGAGTAGCCCACCCAACCCAGCTGCTAATCCCCCCCCGGGGGGGGGGGGGGAATTAGCAACTGGGGTCTGGAAAGTCTCTATGACCTGTGCGTCGGTTCGACCCAACCCGAAAACTCACAAACTTAATCCTCCTTCAGTCAAAACGAATAGGCCCACAGATTTAAAAGTAATTGTAAAAGAGTTGAAGTGAAGCTAAAACACTGAACATACAAAGGCTTGTATAGAATTTCTGGTTTGATTTGCCACCAGCATCAATTGCTTCGAGTATTTTGAGCAATGATCCAAGTAGGTATTTCAAGGGATTTGCAGTAGAAGTAAAAGACTGGAATTTTGCTTCTCTCTCTCTCTCTGTTTTTATTTTTATTTTTCTGATTCCCTGCTGCCTGGGGCCTTGCCCTAGGCTCAACCCAAGGCAGCCAGCCACAGGGCACCTCTCTTAACTACCAAAAGGTGCTAGAGGCTCAGTATTAATCAATCAGTAACCTTAAAGACCAAATAGCAATTATGTTTCCTCATGGTGCAAAAGGATGGTGTTTAAGGAAATAAACAAAAATTAGAAAGATTTTGCAGCAAGTACTGATTATGGCTCAAGGATTTTATGGTTTCTCACCACACGACCCAAAGAGCGCATCTGTAGCCCTCTTAAGTGCATGAAATCGGTCAATGTCCGGCCATCAACTGGTGAAAGCTCCAGTGACCCAAAGTCTTGTACCTAAACAGCACAATAATCTATCAAAAACCATGGACAGCTAATAGAATACAGTAGTAGCTAGAAACATAACAAACAAGTCATAGAAGCTGCAAATAATAATAATAATAACAAGAACAACAATAAATAAATAAATAAGAAAAGAAAATGTAACAATTAGTATAGCTAACATACCAGTTTTGGTAAGGCAACTTCATCACAGTATCGATAGGCCATCTTAGTTAACTCCGACATTGACTGTTGTCAAGAATGAACAAGTTAGCTCTTAAGATACCAAAAACTACTTTAATTGCAAAATGACAGTGACGTGAATAATTTCATGAAATGAACATTGCAATATGTTATGTATCTTATACAATGGAATAAAGGTAAGAAGTTTCAGTGGTAGCTAAAAAAGCCTAAAAATGAAAAAAAGAAAAGATAAAAGAGCATGAATTAGGAACCTTTAAGTGAAGTCCAGTTCTAGTATCCTTTAGGCGCAAAAAGGCTTCTTCAGATATTAGCTTCTTTAATTCACTTTCATTGTCGCTCCCAGCAATGTATTGCTCGGCCCCGTCATTTTTCAGATTCAGGCTACACGATTCAGAAACAGTTTCTTCCCTATCATCTGAACTAGTAAGATTACATGCTTTCTTATCCCTCTTCTTCAGAAATTTAAACTGCCTTCCAAGTCCTTTGACAGCATGTTCAGTCTCACAGTTAGCCTCAGGACTTTTGGAGCAGTCATCTTTTACACTGTCCAGCTTCTGTAAATGTTGCATCCAACATGATCCAAGTTCCCACCGTATAGACCTTACAGGAGTTACTGCCTTTACTTCAAATCTGCTCAAACTTTCTTTCACTTTTATCCGAACGAGACCCTTATGAGCCTTTAAAGTTTCCAAACTAGACTGGTTCAACTGGCTTCCTTCCAAACATAAAGCAGTACTGGGCTTTTGAATTATAGCTCTCAGGCTGCAATGATTTTTACCTAAAAACCATAAGATAAATAATTCTTCTATCTCGAAGTCTACTATATCAAATATGCACGCACAAGTGCACATCCATAAAGGTATTTCTTTGTTTTACTATTTGTCCATTCTGAATAAAAGTAGCACCCAACCTAATACTACTTATTCCTTGAATACAGCAGAGTGACATGCAGGTCAAAGGGACTCGTGAGAATAAACTGAAAGACGGGCAATTCACATATTGAAACATAAGAAAATGGATTTCCTAAAACAGGAAGAAATCTTGTCCAGGAACCTAACAGCTGACGAACATGTTGTGATAAAAACTGAATAGATGAGAAGCTGGTTACATGACATTTCCCTGAAGATAAGTGAGCCAAAGGTCCCTACGATCAGTCTCGACACAATTTCATGCAGCATGGGCCTAATGGTATAAAATAAAAAACTTCCTTGGTAAACTCATCTGAAACAGTGAGTGTCCAAATTTATTACTAGTGACAATCAGCTTACAGTGTCAAACCTGTTAATGTTAAGAGCATTGGCTCCTCCATCAGGTTGATCATCAACTTCTAGTTCCAAAGCATCAGACTTCCGCTTCTTCACATCACCAACCACTCTCACTGTTGCTACATACCCACAATGTCGTACAATGACAGTGCCTAATGAGGCAGTATCCTACAAAATAACGTTCCATGCTAGTCAGGAAAAACCTTCAACACGGAGAAAGTTCTACATAATTGGAGGATAGCCCCGCAAAGCAGGTTTAACCATGTGTGATATAAGTTTACTTAGGCTAAACAGAAGGGATTACTAAGGTTCAACTGAAGCAGTATATGAAGGTTTTGATGAAATTTTATTTCTGTGTACCAAAAAAAAAAAAAAAGAAGATTTTGATGAAAAGGTCATGATTCAAGCTGAAGAATAAACAATTTTATCTCATACACGTAAATTTAAAAAATTTCAGTGAACCAGCTGAAGAAAACGGTGATGCAAGCTATGTCGGTCCCAAATAGCAGGATATAATCTGAATTCTGGCGAGACCTTGAATTCAGCCCATAAGTTCTAATGCACAAAATGATAGAAGAGCGATGAAAATTAGCAAAATCTGATGTCACAGATCAGGTTCAGCATTATCAGAAGATTCCTGAAAAACAGACATATAATAATATTGCAGAAAGTGAGAATGATCTTACATGAACAACTACACTCTCATCTGCAGTAATCCCTTTAAGTAGATTCATTTGAGTAACTTCCACGGCCGACATACCATTTGACTCATCAACAGCTTTTATTTCATACTTGAACCCAGCATCAGGGCTTTCACGCTTTACTGTAATGGACAAATCACCAACTTGATTTGCCAACAGAACTGAACCTGGATGACTATTTACAACATCCTTTGCATTTGACCTGGACTCAACAACCTCCCTTATCGCTGCAACACCTTTACAGATTGAGATGTCAACAAATTGGCTGTGAAGTAGGAAGGCCTTCCTGTCACGGAGAATCCTCTCGTCCTCTGTTTTGCAAGGAAGGGCAGCCAGTATTGCAAAATCTGTAGCCCATGGCCGAAGATCGTAATCAACATTTCTTGCCAAGCCTCCACCACTGCCACCCCAACTTTCATCTTCTGCTGGTAAAGCTGGAAAGCTTGATGGGGATTCAGCTACTGATGGAGGCACAAGCCATGTATTTGCACGAAATCCATAAGGGAGATTGCCAAACTAGGAAATCCCCAAAAGATCACATTAAGTGCTCATGCATGTTGTTCCAAACACATTACTTTCGCAAGTTTGACAAAATTGATCACACAAATTAAGCAAATATTACCTTATTATGTTCTATGAAAGCCTTCATAAGTAAATCATATGCCTGCACATGGGAAAGAAAGCTTATGATACAAGTCGTTATCATCTCTCAAGAAACAACTTATATTGATGCTTATAAAGTTTAATATTCACTCTGAATTTTGCAGAATGGGAGCGTTTTAGAGCATTCATTTAAGGCACACTTTAAGGACAGAATTTAGGTCTTCTGAGCAATGTTAGAACCAGAAGTATTAGAAAGATATTTTAATCCATTCATTGGAAATAACTTAAGCTCGCTGGTTGCACCTTGACAAGTACTGAAATAAGTTTGAGCTTCATCTAAGGCCTATGAGGTGGTTAGCCTCTCAGAAACATAGAACAGGATTTGCATTGTTTGTTGACGCCATTTGTTACAGCTCAAACATCCTAAGAATATATAAATCAACGTGATACTAATGCAATGATAATTTGCCTTTTATCTGATGGGCCTAACTTTTATTATTCACCATTAACCATGCTTTCCTCTATAACAACTGTTGAATCTACATGCCCAACAAGTAACAGGTTATGAATGCAAGCATACAGAAGCATACAAGTCTCTGTGTTTCAATTTTTCCCCTTACTAATAGTTACGAATAACTAGAACAACTGGAAAAACAGAATTCAAAGGCGAATCAGGAAAGCAGGACAAGTCTTATATGCTCTTTTAATTATAGCCATCCAGCATCAAATCCTACATAAGAAAATACCCAAAAAAAATCCAGACTTTCGTGGTTTTAGGAAGAAAAAATCAGAAGCATGTTGTCAGAACTTCGTAACCAGCTATTAAATATGTCCAAATGAAGCGTGCACCACCACATAAGTAAGCACTCACATTGGCAAAAGCTCGGCTGAGATTCTGCAGAAGATCTACCAAAGAATGACTCCGGAAGAATTGCTTTCCCGTGGTGTAAAATCCTTTAACTGATGCAACAACTTGTACAACTTTCCCATTGCAGATTTTTATCTATCCAGACCAAATTAGAAAACATAAGTGGCTGAGAGAGAGAAATGCTGAAACAGAAAAAGAACTAAGCATTTCCAGCAATCCAAACACATTAGATGAAACTCATTCTAATGAACAAAGCAATACTGACCTGCATCCCAAAGTAATCACCCTCACGCCGCTCTTCCACATCAATTCTCTTCAAATCTGCAAAGTTCAGCCAGTTCAACATTGATAACGAAAAATAAGAACGAGCGAATTAGTAATTGAAACACGATTCGCTCAGATTCTCAGAACCCAAACATACAATATCATCGGAACGAAAATCGGAAGGAGACTTACTTAGAATTGGAGCAGAGAGGTGAGAGAAGGAGAAGAAATCGTAGAATTCGGACAACTTCGGGGTCGGATGAATGGCAGTCATGTCCATGCTATCCGAAACAGCCGCCGGGGCGACGGAAGAGTCGGCCGGCGGTGTTCCATCCGGCGCCTCGCCGCTGGTGTGTTGGTTGCTAGAATTGCTACTACGACCGCTCTTCTTGGACTTCGAATCACATGAAGTTCGCTTCGGCTTCGAGAACCTGGTGGTGCACGCGACGATGTCTAGGAGCCTCCGTACATGATCTCGTGCCCGAGCTTCGTCCTCGTAATCCTCTGACAACCGCAGTGGCAGTAGTGTAAATTAGAACACCCTTTCGGGCATACGTAAAAGCAAAATGTCTTTAAACTTCAGTAATTTGAAGGGCAAATTCAATCCTTTATTTCTCATTACAAATTGCTCCTCAATTTCATCTTATTGTCAACAATGTCCGGGACCAATATGCAATAAACTATAAAGCTGGAATCTTAATAATTTTATAGTATGCCGTAATTTATCTGTGCCATTTTTTATTATTTAAAAGCGTCATTATTTGTTTTGGAAAGATAATTTTGCATTTAAACCATTAATTTTCCCTCTTTAGATCATGTTTCTATGCTAGCTTAATTTTACTTAAAGTTAGAGACTAATATAATATACTTCATCCATCCCAAAATAAAAAGATGAAATATATTCTTTTTGAGATGTTTCAAAAAATTTGAAATGTCTCCTTCTTTTAGAAATTTATTAATATCCAATATATCTTATTATCCTTATTTAACTCTCATTACACAAAACTCAAGAAAGAATTTTTTTTCTTTTAATCTTCATTAAGTTGTCACTACATAAAACTCAAAAAATATTTTTTTAATTTTAGCTTCAGAGATAAAACTGAAAAAAATATTATAAACTACACAAATCTTAATCTTCATACCTAGAAAAATATATCATACTTTATGAATGAAAAGAGTATATTATAAAAGTTAGTGACCAATATGCAACAATTATAAAATGAAGATTGAGGACTAAATGTCTGGGACTAATAGTGCCATTTTACCCAAACCAAAGCGCTTTTCTTATATGACAAAAACAAAAGCCAAAAATGGAAACAGTTAGATTCTGTATTAGTGTGAGTGATTGATATTAGAATTTTGAAAAAAGATATGTGATGGCAGTTTTAAGTTTTTTACTTCAACGGTTTCATCCAATATTAAATAAATTATTCACAATTTTAATGTTAATTATAAAAATTAATCACAAATAAAATCTTAATAAAATTAATCTTAAGAAAAGATAAAATCCAAAAAAGAAAACTTTTTGATAAAAATTATACTAAAAATTGTAAACTGTAGGTATCCTGAAAGATAAATTCAGGAACATTTCACCCAAAAAAATAAATTCAGGAATATTCGCTAGTCAGTTTCTCTCTGGTAAGTCTCTTCCCCAAGGTGTCCGTTTTCTGCTCTTTTGTTTCTTCTTGGCATT
Source organism: Aquilaria sinensis (assembly GCA_005392925.1). Classification (NCBI taxonomy): domain Eukaryota; kingdom Viridiplantae; phylum Streptophyta; class Magnoliopsida; order Malvales; family Thymelaeaceae; genus Aquilaria; species Aquilaria sinensis. The sequence goes on from SMDT01000114.1 coordinate 206,162, forward strand.
TTCAAATGTTGATAATTTGTCTCAATATGAAACTGAAAAAATTAATAACATAGATATAGACAAAAAAAATAAACGTCACGTTTACCTATGAAAGAATAATATTTTTCTCGGTATCATTGAGAAAAGACAAAAGTGATAGGATAAAACTTCATGTAAAAAATGTATAATTTACAATCTTTACATTATACATTATGTAAAAGATTTTGACCCCCTTTTTACTTTCTTACACGTTGTGTGAAAAAATCAAGGCTACTTTATGAAAAATTACAAAAAAAAATTATGAAAAGATAAATAAGTTTTCTTTTGAAGTATATGCATATTGAAAATTTTGTAAAGAAAATGGGACAAAGTGGTTACATTAACTACATAAGAACTCAAATTTTTGTTTCATTTATTGTAGAATTTATTTTTACATCCATATTTATTCATTTGCCATTTTTGTTCTATGCCAGACCAAAGCAGGGAGGGTGGAAAGTGTACCAAGGTTTTGGTGTGAGAATTTACACCTACCTTCAACCATCTTCAATAAACAGGGTTTCAGGCTAACAACTTCAACTTTGTCACCAAGTCTCAGTCCTTTCACCTACCATCAAAGTATTGAAATTTAATATTCATTTAGAACTTCATAATGCATATAAGAAATTTTATAAATATTTAAAAAAATAGTACTAGTAAATATCTTGAGAGAGGGAGGGAGGCAGGGTGGTGCTGACCTCATGGGTCAAAGAAAAGTTTGTAAGGTGGCATGTTTCGACATGAGCAGCCAATAGCTTTCTTACATCAAGTATCTTATCAGTGGAGATGCCCTACACAAAGGTTAATTCCATTTAATGATTAAGTAATTGATTAACAATTACCATTTGGGTTAAAGGAAAAAAGAATATCAAATCTCCTATTTTACTGGAAATGAAAGATTAAGCAGAGTAAAGCACTGTTTCAAGAAGAACAATATCAGTATTTAATTTTAAAGGATAAAAACAGTATCTAATTTTTAATTTTAGAAGTTTTGATAAACTATCTTGATCCTTTAGGCATTGTTGGTTAATAGTAACATATGTTCCTATCAAACATTTATCTTTTCTTCCAATTTTCCATCTTCTTCTCCAAGTATACAAAAATCTTCAAAGTAACAATTTTGGAACTTTAACCACTAAAAGGAATCCCAGAAACAGAAAAATATACATTTAAGAATGTGGGTAGGGTAATTATACCTTCAGTACAACTTGGGATTCATATGGGGTGATGACAGTGATGTCAACAACACTGGGTACAACTGAAATTTTCAAAAAAAATATAAAAAAAGGAGCATTATGCAAATTGAAACAAAACAAAATTTTGAACAGAAAGCAGAATAATACTTATAAATTAGAAAGGAAACAGAGGGAAACAACAATTCTTTTTTTTTTGTTTTGTAATATATAAACATACATGCAGACACAAACACACTTACCCTTTTCTTCCTTCTTCTTCTTCTCTGTCTTTACCTTACTGGACTTGCTCCTCCCTGACCTTGGAGCCATTTTCAACAATCTCTCTCCTGAAGTTGTATCTGTTTTTGCTCTGCTTTTTCTGGAGAATTTCAGAATATGAATGGGAAATTCACCGACTCCAGAGAAACAAATTGAAGCAAAGAGGAGAGAAAAAGTGAGAGGAAATCTTGATAAGATAAGGGGTTTTGGGTGGGTTTTCAACTGTTCAGGATTTTGCAACAATTCCTGACCTCTCTCTCTCTATCTCTCCCCTTCCCTTTCTCTCTCTAGATTTTCATGTGAGGTCCCTTAATTATAAGAAGATAGACCGAAAATGGTGGGGCGTGCGTGGGGCTACTTTCAACGGCCTAGGTTAGGCCACGTGGCACCCTGCAGGAACTAGCCGATTAGTTTTGTTTTTTCACCTGTTTCGAGCCTTTGGTTTTGCGCAACTCCAATTTTCGCAAGCTATTGAAATTTTAATTTAGATATTTGGTAATTATATTTCAATAAATTTAAACTGTTAATAATTTTTTAATAATTAATAGATAATTTAAACTAATAAATTTTATTTTTAAATGAAATAAGTTCAATTTATAATGAAAAAAAGAAAAAATAATCTAAATTTTACATTAAACATAAAAAAATATTGTACAAATTAAACTTATTATAAGACAATTACCGAATATATCAAATTATAATCTAAAAAATTGTTATCAAGTAAACACTTTAAATTAATAAATTTTATTCAATTGAGATCAAATTAAAACATTTTTAATAGATTTAAAATCAAATAGAGATCACCTCGATCGATAAAATTGGTTTGATTTGAAACCTCATGAGCTCGGCATGATTCATTTTGGTTTTCAATTCTTATGTCTATGACTCTAGTAAATGTATTATGTGTCTTCATTCCTCTTGGTTGATAACAACTTCCTCCGATTATGCTAACAAGATAAAAATATTTTTTGTACTAAAACTATTTTTAAGCTAAGGTCTTTTTAACTCTTGTTACCGTCGCCTAAATTTATTGTATCACTTTTACGCAGTCAATGGATGCATGTACAAGATATGTTGTCTGTGAACACCTTTTTTCTAAAAAATATTAATAAAATATACATAATTAAATAATTGTATCTCTTTAAATTTTTTTAATGGACTCTCATATTTTCATATCTATTGGAACAAAATTAGATGTCCATCTTACCTCAAGAAATATAGAAAATGATTAGTTTCTTCTCTCTGCTAACAATTAAAATGATGAAAAAAGTCTTTTATTGGCCTTTTCAATTTCATACATTTTTCTATCTAGACCTTAAACTTTCTTTGTGACTTTTTTTTCTCTAATTCAAACATAAGAAAATTTGTGAAGCTAATTAGATATAAGATAAAGTTACTAAGCTAAGTGGAATATATATATATATATAATTTTCTTTATCATCTTGATCAACAATAGAAAAGCATGTTAATTATTCAGAGCATTTTGAAATTTTATTTTAAAAAAACAATTTTCCATCATTACTTTATATAATACGTGAATTTATAAGTTTCATTATTTAATGTTAGGGCTTAATGGTTATATATGTATACGGACTCCTTTGTAAAAATTTTAGATCCTCCATTGTAAGCACTACAGCATCTTCAGTCATTTAAATATGACCAAACCATGTAAAATTTACCATTTATGAAGTCAAATATGAAAGATCAATTAGAATTTTTTTTTTAAAAAAAAAGGTACTAAAATAAAAGTTTTAAAAAGAACAAGGAATTTTTTGGAAAAAAAAAAGTTAGGAACTAATATTGTAATTTTGAAGTAAGATGTAACTTTGATGTAAGAGTTGAAAATGAATATAGCATGGTAAGTTGAGTGTTGCCAAATATAGAAATAATACAAAAATTTGAAACAACTTAAATAGCAAATGTGTTGTTAAAAATGTGAGACAAATTAAGTATTCGTTTAGTTCTCATCTTTAGGTTTCCTTCAAATAAACTTAAAACAAGCGTTGTTAATAATTTTTGAATTGCTTTTTTACACAGAATTAACAATTTTTGGATTGTTGATAAATGATTCGAGTCAAGTCCATGGATGGGTAAAACACCATCTTTTGACCCTTAATCACATTGCAAATTGATCTTTAACCTCTTTTTGCACCGCATATTGATCCTAAATCTTTAAAATCTATTATATATGATCTTTAGTCCTGTAAAATTCTCTAACACTAATGTAACTATAAAAATATCAATTTTTAAATTTTAATTTAAATAGTTTAATAACTGTTTTCTAGTAAGTTTAAATTTTACTATAATCTTTTTAGAATTAGTGGACTATTTGAGCTCTCCCATAAGATAGAACCAATGTTCAATGCTTGATAGAGGTTGTTTGGGACCAATATGTAATGAAGTAGAGTTTGAGGACCAATTTGAAATGTTAATTATAGGTTTTGGACTAAAGGTACAAATTACCCTTGATACACGGGTAAATCGTGATTCGAAAATTTCTAGCCTCTTTCCGGTCCCCTTCACTGCCTCTTGCACCTTCGACCCTACAGAGGAGAAACGACATGTTGGTCATTGATCACCTAATGCCGTCCAACTAATTCTGAAATAGGCCCTCTAAGACCCAAGTTTCTTTTCTAATGGGATACTTATGAAAAAGGCTCTACAGGCCACATTCGAGCAAAGGCCTTGGCCAAAAAGTAGTGTTTAATAAAACACATCACTTTGGTTCGAGACGATTAGGAACTGAATTCGTTCATTTGGAGTTACGTTACCGTTGAACTAGAGTCGTCCTTAACATAGTCCAATTTAACTATGGTACTATAATTGATTCAATGAAATTAGACGCTAATTACTATGTAATGATTTACATGTGAACCAATCTTCTTGCTCAACATGTCGTGGCAAATCCAGCAACTTCCCCACTAACACGATATGCTTGTACAAGAGAAAAAGACAGACACTTTGTCTTAGGCTAAATTGTCCTCACCACCTTTGGCTTCTATTCATGCCAAGTCCAAGCACATGTGAGACACATGAGTCTTTGGCCTATATGCACGAAATTCTACATGTATGACTGTTATTACCAAACCTTTTTTTGTACGCCCGATGTGGGAACCAATTTTTGGTAAACTAAATTATGTTTAAGGTCTAAAGAGTTTTCTAGTTCGCCAGTTGTTCTCTAACAACTCTTTAGATGCAGAAACATATGCCACATTATTCTATCACATCATCCTAACATTTTTTAGTTTTCTATAGTTATACTAAAACTTTTGTTAGGCGATTAATAATTAGCATTTCTAAATTTACTTGAAGGAAGTTACTGAAAAGATCTTGATGTAGTTTAAACCTAACATATACTTTGTCCCTTTTATTTTCAGAAATCTACATTTTACCCTGTATTTTTGTTATTCTGTCTAACTATAACTTTTAAAACTCTAATTTAAACTATATAATTGACATGTTACAACAATTTCAATCTCTCCGATATATTTTTTATGGTTAATAAACACTTTAAATTATCAACTTATTTTTTCTCTGTAAATGTAAAATGCTATCTCCGTCTCGTAAAACTTGTCCTCTTTACTATTCACAGTATCTAATTCATGATTTTTTTTTTAATTTCTTGTACAAATATAAAATTTTTATACAAAAATAGTACCTTAAATATTCTAATTTATAAATATATTTTTTTAAAAAATTTTACAATACAAATTAATATGAATATATTTAAGTCAAACTTTAGTAAAAAATGTAAAATGACCAATATTTGTGAAATAAAGGGAGTAATATTTTTTAAATTTTAGTTAACTATAAAAAATATTAGAAAATTTAAAATTACTGAAAGATGACTATCAGATAGTTTAAATTTATTTTCAGAAGTTGTTGTTAAACAATACACAAGAAGTATGGGTAAAGTGTAAGGTTTTTGAAAATAAAGGGGATAAAATGTGGGCTCGGTCAAATCAAGAGGAAGATTTTTGTAAGTTTTCCGTTATTAAAAATAAAAATTAAGAGCTACTACTTCTGTCTAACAATAGCTATCCTCTTTACTATTCACGGCAATTATTTTATGATTTTATTTTTGTTAAAATTTATCATAAAAATATGAATATTTTACATGAAAATGGAACTTTAAATATTATACTTTCCAAATATCATTTTTGAGAATTTTTTTTTAATTCATATTAATATAAATATATTTAAGTTAAACTTTAGTAAAAAAAAAAGTAAAAAAGACAACTAATATAAAACGGGGTAAGTAGTTCGTTTTAACTTGAGTCAACTTAATCTAAAAAAATTATTTTTAGTTTTACATTTTTTTTTCTCAGAATCAATTTCATTTGAAAGAGAATATTATGTAAGCGAGATAATCCATTTAAAATAAAATTTTTATGATGTTGTTATATTTTTATGAATTTTTATTTTTTAATGTCTAAAAAAGAAAAATTCATACAAATTTGATAATATGGACTTTTAAATAAAATTATTATGGTTAAAAAAATGTAAAAATAAAATGCCTAAACGCAGTAGACATCCCTTAATGTTGCCAACTCGCATAAGTTCATCCTTTAAGTTTGACACAGTATGACTTAATGATCTAAGTTTCTATATTTAGATGGAGAAACATATGCCACATTATCGTATCACAATATCCTAGTTTTCTATATTTATAATAAAACTTTTTCAGGCTATTAACAATTAGTATTTATAAATTTAATGAAAAGAAGTTATTGAAAAGAACCTGATGTAGTTTAACCTAACTATATTTGCCCATTTTATTTTCGGAAACCTACATCTTACCTCATACTTCCGTTATTTTGTCTAACAACTTTGAAACTCTAATTTAAACTATATCATAGACATGCTACAGTAATTTCAATCTCTCTAATATATTTTTTTATGTTTCATAAACACTTTAAATTATCAACTTATTTTTTCTGTAAATGCAAAATAATATTTTTTAAATTTTATTTAACTATAAAAAAATGTTAGATAACTTAGAATTACTAGAAGATTGCTATCAAACAATTTAAAATAGGATTTTAGAAGTTACTGTTAGACAATGCACAAGAAGTAGGGAGAAAGTGTAAGGGTTTTAAAAATAAAAGGAGCCAAATATAAGATAGGTCAAATCAATGGGAAGATTCTTCTAAATTTTCTTTGTAAAAAGAAAAAACTAATAATTTAAATACCTAAATGCACCAAACTTCCCCGAAGGTTGGAAACTCACATGAGTTTATCCGTTAAGTTTGACTTAATATGACTTAATCTTCTAAGTTTTAAGAATTGTGCAAGCTTGTCCTTTATCTGACATAATAGAAAATGCAATTAAATTCTTGTTTTAGAATTGAAAACGTCTTCCATTCTTTGCTCCCCGCTCATCATCTGCTCGATTTGTGCCTTCGATTATGAGAGTTGACAAAAACATAGGCGAAGCCATCTAGTGTTGAGTGGCAATTGTCTTTTATAAATTTGGTAAAGCTACACATATAGTACAATATCTTCCATAACATTTATAATTTAATCCCATAAATTTAAACCTTACAAGTACATGTTATAAATAATTAACCGTTATTGATATATTGAGCTTTTTTTGTAGCTTAGCCCCTAATAAGAGTTCAATGATGCAGTCCCAGAGGATGATGTGGCAATAAGAGCAGAATGACATGTGATTGATTGCTGTGAGATTGGCTAAGAATTGAGAAGGCTAATTCTAGGAAAAGGAATGATGAAGGATCTAAATAAGGTGGAGATGCAAAGAGAGTGTAGGATGAGAAAAGAACAGGCGAGGTAAATGCTATTATCCAAAATTTTCAAACCAAGAAGTTACAATCAACTCAAAGGAACTCCCCAATTTGGAACTAGGATTATTAAAAAAAAGTCCAGCTTTTCACTCACCTGCTTAATTGAAACCCTTGCAAAAGCCCAAGTAAATGCTACTTGAACCTAGTGTCCAATTCTAGCAATAAAATCTGCTTCCAAAGGTGCTATAAATTTATGATTACTTGTGAGGCC
>SMDT01000115.1:0-213078 GCA_005392925.1 Aquilaria sinensis
GTTAATATTTAAAGTATGTAGAAAAAGTGTAAGAAAGGACCGACGGTTTTCACACATTTAAAAAATCGCAGGAAAGATGTAGGACCATAATCACTTAGGGTAGCGCTCTATCCGACGGTTTTGAGTCAACATTTCAATTAAGTAGCAAAACTGTAGGACAAGGTAGATGTCATAAAACCGTAGGAAAATTAAGTAGCAAAACCGTAGGACAATTGGTAGGAAGGAAGGCCGGAAAGCAATTACTGGCGGGAAGGTTAATTTTTTAGTTTCCTACGCTTTTCATGCATTTCATATTTTTCGTAAGAAAACCGTAGGAAATGTTTGCTACGGTTTTCCTACAGTTTTAAAAAGTGCAGGAAAATCGTAGGTCAAATTGGTAGCTGAATCGCCAGACCCTCCCTTTAAATTTGTGGGAGTTCTTCAGTTTTCACCACTCCATTCCTTCTCTTCTGCGACGCCCCTTCCAAACCCACTCCCAAAATCCCATCCAGAGCTATTTAAACTAGGTATTTTTAATTTTTAAGTACTTTTTCATATATAATTAATGTTTGTTATTACATATAGTTGTTGTTTACATATATAATGCATGTATTGCATGTTATATTTTTCAAAGCAAGTTTTTATATTATATGTTTTAGGTAATTTTATATATGGTGTTAGTAATATGTATGTGGTTAGTTATAAATAATTTTTAGTGTAATAATGGTCAGTTCTATTTGTACAAAAGCATGTTACTATATATGTGGTTAATATAAAAAACTGTTACGTCAATAATGTTAGAGTAATATTGTTGTCACTTCAATAATGTTAGTGTAATTAGTTAAAGTTAGCACAATAATGTTACTTCAGTAATGTTAGTATAATCAGTTAATGCTAGTTTAATAATTTTATTTTATAAATAAGTATATGTCAAATAATTGGCAATTTTAAAAAGTGTTACTGCACAAATGGTATTGAAATGATGGCAATTTAAAAATTAATGAGTTTACTAAAATAATGAAATTTAATAAGTAAATGTTAGTGTAGTAATGGTCATTTATAAATAAAAGACTGTGACGTAATGGTAATTTAGTATTACATATATATGTAGTGAATGATTTTGCAATAATTTAAAAAAATTAAAAACGTGTTAAACTTTAATTTTAGGATGGTTAGCCACAGACAGTTAGGCTCGGGCAAAAGCCCAGCAAAGGACTTAGATGACCCGCGACACAGTCAGGGTCCACGACAGCCTGCTGTGACACGTATACAGGTGTCACAGACTGAGACTCAGACCCAGGTGCCAGAGACCCTGTTGCCACAGACCCAAGCTCAGACTCCGATGGCACAGACCCAGCCACAGACCCAGGTGCCATATACTCCGGTGCCTAGACCGTATGTGCCCCAAACATTTGCCACATCGAGCTCCGCATTTCAGCAGTTTCGAGACACATAAACTGATGCGTATTACCCGGATATGAGCGGAATATCCGGGTCATCTCATTACCAACATGCAGGGATCGGGCAGCCCACATGGGAGCTTGATCCTAATTCATTCCTTGATCCAGATGAGATTGGTATATCCACATCATCTACCTGGCCTACACCCAAGTCAGCATCAGCAGCAACAGCAGCAGCTGCCTCAGCAGCCTCAGTAGGACCCGGCCACTGGTGGCCCAGTCATCGCACCTGACGCGTAGCTAGTTGATGAGGCCCTACTCCCTAGACGGCGAGGCCTGCGGGTAGTTGACTTACCACCACCTCTACCTCCGTAGGACCGTCCGATGATCGTCCCTCGAGAGTAAGTGTTACTGACTCATACAAAATTAATTGTGATATAATTATACGTTGTTCTTAGTTACATCACTTTATATATATATCTTACTATAATCATCATTTGTTACAGCTTACTCACTGATGACTCCATTTGTTCCACCGTAGGCTCTATTCATGTGAGGTTATGGGACGAAAGTTGTATAGCTTGGTCACATGCATCTTGAGCTGCACGAGAGGAGCACGTCACCAAGTTAGAGGTAATTGGTTGCTATACATTTTTAAACAATAGTTTGTATATGGACTAATTCATAATTTTTTTTCTTCTTTGTGAAATTGCAGAACTACTATAGATGGGAACCCAGAGACTTCGGCCCCATCCACTGAATTGTGTTCGACTACTGTTCGCGGTCCGTGCGAAAACCCTTCTATCATTGGAGGTTCGTCGTGATTCAGAAGATCCCCGACTTCTTCGCCAACCCTGACTACAATTTACTGCGGCGACATGTTCCATCCTGCTACAGTCAGCAGGTATGGAATCAGTTGTGTGACCAGTGGGAGCAAGAGAGATGGAAGAAGCTATCGGAGGTTGGTTCCTATGCCAAGCACATAGCGGATAGCTCAGGCCTTGTTTCGAAGCACACGATGGGCTCAATCCCAGGCGAGATGCACTGGGATTGTATGGTACCAACTTCTCCCTTCCATACATTATAATTTTTTTTATTATTTATTAATTACTTAAAATTTTAATGATATCTAAAATTGTGCAGACAAAAGCCCGAGATGGAATTGAGCCATCATTTGATGAATGGTGGTCTCATACTCATAGACGGAAGAAGACCGGTCAGCCCATCGATCCGATTTCACAGCAGCTGCAGGTAATAAATGTTCATTTACCACTACAAACAATGTTTTAAAAATATAATATTTGTCTTACTAACTCTAATTTCTTTTTCTTGTAGGATGGATATGTCCAGCGGATTCAAAAAAAATACTAGAATCTAGATGACCACCCGCAGTTCGATGCAGAGGTATGGAGCGAGGTACGAGGCCCACCAAAAAAAGGCCGACTACCGGGTGTTCCGCGCCGACTCACTGATCCCCAGACCTTTAGACCAAATCGGGTATTTTTCATTCGTATTTAACTTTATTAATTATTTTTATCACTTTTACATTGCTAATTGCTACTTACAAAATTTTTTAGGCTCCACGTGCTGATTCGGAGGAGATTGCTCAGCTGAGGGCTGAGAACACCCAGCTACGGAGTGATTTTACGCGATTACAGGCAGACGTTCGCACTCAGGTTCAGCGAGAGACCGAGGCTGCAATGAGCGCCATGCTTAACAGGTTGATCCAGCAGGGGATTATACCTGCATCGGCGCTCTCAGACGACCTACGGACCGGATCCTCCACTCAGCATCATGACGACGATCGTAGCCAGCGAGATGACGATGATCAGCCCGGCACTGCATCCCATTGATTTTATATTAGACCTTCAGTTCTTTGTAATTAACTTTTTCCTGTAAAATTTGATTACTTTTATGTATAGTAAATTTATTGACTACTTTGATCAATTGTTATATATAATAATAATAATAATAATAATAATAATAATAATAATAATAATAATAATAATAATGTGTTTTATTATTATTATTATATTATTATTATTATTATATAATGCAATATAATATGTTTTTAATTTGTGTATAAATTAATTTACTAAAATATTTAAACTGTCACAAAATCGTAGGAACAATATTGATGACAGAAAACCGTAGAAGATAGGAAAGTCACAAAAACGTAGGACATGAGGGGTCATAAAAACGTAGGAAAGAGGGGTCACAAAAACGTAGGACAAAGGGGTCACAAAACCGTAGGACAAAGGGATCATAAAACCGTAGGATGTTGACGTCACAAAACCGTAGAAAATAGTTTTGTCAGAAAACTGTAGGAGTTAATGCATCTCAAAACCGTCGGATAAGATGGGATCCACGGCCATCATAAAAGCGTAGGAGCATTTTACGGTCATCCGACGGTTTTTATTTCCGACACTACTTTTTCCTACGGTTTTGTCCGACAATTTTAATTGTAGAAAATGACCATTTCCTACGGTTTCCCTACATTTTTTCCCGACTCAAATGCCTTGTTTTCTTGTGGTGAATGTTGCATATAGAAGACTCTTTTTTCATAATGAAAACAAGACTCCCTTTTCATAATGATAAAATTTGTAGGGCATCTACAATTAGAATTATGACATTCATTTTGTTAGGAATTTTTTTTCAATAACTTATTATGCACAATGGAACAATAAACAGGATCAAACAAGTACATACCAATTTAACATGCTTTAGCGCTTAACTAGCATATATTCATGGATAAAAAAAATTCACTCGAATAAAAATATAGAGACTACAATATAAGTATATCCTTCTTGCTCATACTGATCTATGAATTCCTTACATATTACTGATAATATTATAATCTTATTTTCACATAATTATAAGATATGAGAATTGCAAAAATCTTCCCGTCCTAACTCTTTTCGGTCTTCGGACCTCTCATCTCTCCTAAAATTCTCACATTTTGCATCTTCACAATAATTGATTTTTTTTTTAATATTCAAAATCCTATCAAACATTTTTACAAAGCTTACAAACCTAAATCACATCAAAATAGAAGACAAACTCACAAACCAATTATAGCTTCTAAACTTAATTTTAAAACAAATAAGAAAACTAATATCTAATTCTAAATAAACTAATATTTTTAAGTTTATTGAATTTGACCCAACAAATCCAACACATTGGGAGAATGAAGAACTAATAACAATAAAATACAACAAGGTTATAAATTAATGCTGCCATTCAAAACATCTCCATAATGCAATAGCTGAACTAGATGATCGAGATAAACCCAAAAATTAAATACATATTTGAAGAACCCATACATATAGACTAAAACAAAAGTAATAACATTGTTCCCTAAAAAAAACATTCATAATAACATAGACGAAGCCTTCGAAAGGTCAATAAACCTCCACAAAAACAAACCAAAAGAAAAGTTTGGACAATTTATAGACTCAGCCCATGATATATGTATATAAGTGTTGGTGGCCATCTATGTTAGTTAGAGGGGAAAAAAGAACTACATATTGATTTGTTAAAGAAACAAAATTTATATGACTTTAAAGGACTATTATGAAGATCAGTTTAACACTTGCATATCCAGAATATCACTTCATAAGTACGCATCTGATTATATATATATATATATTACAGATGGAGCTTCTCGATGTAATTTTGTAATTAGCATTTTGAGTCTTTTAGTCTTCTCAGTTACTACTATATTGTGTATACTTTGCTTTTAAGATTTCTTTGTCATTTAATTAATTAAATTACTACATCATGATTATTATGTTTTTTACAATCAAGCATATATGTGAATAAGTTTAGGGTTGTGAGTTAATCTAAAGCTCATCATTATGAAATATATTTTTGGAACCAAATGACATTTCTAAGGTTCCATCATTACAACAGTTATCTACTTCGAAAATTTTTGACACATGTCATGCTACAAAATCCGTAGTCATTAAACTGAAGGCTCAATTAGTTGAACATTTAAAAAATGACCCTCATAGAATGATACAATAATCATAGTGATCGCCTTGCACAATAGAATTTCCTTCGAGAAACGATCCCTGCAAGTGCCAAAATGAAAGCAACAACTGCTTTCCTTTTTTTTTTTTGTACTCTTTGATTCCTTGTACCGCAACGGTCTCCTTACCAGGGGCGGATCGATCTAAGTTTTTTTTATAAAAAATGAGCCAAAACAAATACTTTTCTAAATTATAATCATTATAAAAACATTTAACTAATTTTAAAGAGGGACTAAAAGACATTAACCTTTAAATTTTAAATAAAATTATAGATATTTTATAATTTTATAGGAGGTCGGGACCCCCTGCTAGCGTCCCTTTAATTTTGTCTCTGCTCCTCATAGAGAAGTACAATAAAACATTGTTGAACCAGTGATGTAGGAGTAGCAAGAGAAGAATGTAACAGAGAAAAGAAGAAGAAAACCAAAGGAAGAAAAGAAGAAATTTTGGAAGAAAACATAAATTAATTTCTTATTTCATCAACAACCAAAGTTAAAAGAATATAAGAACTCTCATATGGGTACATTTTTTTTTTTTTTTGTGTTTATAAGCATGCCTAAAAGTATATAAAGGAAAAAATATTAGTATTCTAGATAAGAGTAGATGAATGTCAACTTTTTTGAGATCTAGAAGATAATAGAATCAGTTTTGTGTAACTTTTTTTGGAATTGGGATGGAGGCAAGTTTGAACCTTAGATCTTTTCATGACGTCCCCAATGTTTTAGCTATTAGGCCAAAGCCGTGGGGACAATACAGGTGCATTTTAAAATGTAAAAATAAACCCTAGAATAACTAATAAGGGAAATTAATTTTTATTAATAGAACCTAGTATTAGCTATAAATAACCGAAGAGATATAGAATAAATATTATTTCTAAAACATACAAAGTTCTCATAATTATAGAAATCACTCAAATCCCAAAATGCAAGAATTGTCCTAAATAATACTCTATCTGTCCCACTTTATTTACTTCATTTGACTTAAATTTATTCATATTATTATTTGTTAGAAAAAAATTTAAAAATATATTTGAAAACTATAAGCCTTGATTTATCATTCATATATAAAGGTTTTTCATTTATATACTAAAATATTAAAAATAAAAAATAAAAAATTAATTCCTGAAAAGTAAATTGTGCAAAGAATTTTGGACAGTGAGAGTAACAAACTTCCCCTATACTGTATCATGCTCCCTCTCTCGTAGAGAACTCGTCCTCGAGTTTGTAACGGCAAAGAGTGAGAAAGATCACTTAAGTGTTAACATGCTTCAAAGGGAAGTCATTGAGAAGGATAAAATTGTGTTAAATCCACCAACTCCATAATTGGGAAATTCATGGAAATGTGTCCGATCTTACTTTATTTGCTCCATTTGACTTTGTTTTACTAATTTAATTTAAATTTATTCATATTATTATTTGTTAGAAAAAATTAAAAAAATATATATTTAAAAACTATAGATCTTAATTTACTGTTCATATATAAAAGTGTAGAATAATTATTAATAGAACCTAGTAATAGCCATAAATAACCTAAAAGATGTAGAATAATTATTATCCTAAAATATACAAATTTCCCATAATAATAGAAATCACTCAAACCCCAAAACACAAGAATCATCTTAAATATAATAAACTTCCCTTATACGGCATCAACCAGCAAGAGTAATCAAGTCTTGGACAAAGAATTTCCAAGGATACGATGGCATAAAAGCCACAAAGAATGAAGGTACATCTAAACCTACCCTATAGAGAAAATCTATGTGCGAGGACCTTTGGTTCTAATAGGCAAAGGCCAATATCTGTAGCATTGTAAAAGAATGGTGAAAAATGTTAAGAGTTTGTCTATGGATTTCAGTAAGGAAACCTCCCCGTGATCCGAATATGATCGAGAGTCCTTCTGAGGCCATACTTCTGAACTGCCTGAAGCCCTGCTCTGAACCCATCTCCATAAATCGGTGAAGTGTCTGATTCGATTTGGTGCTTAAAGAACTCCCCAAGCTTCCTTTCGAATTGTGATCTCGTCCCCCTTTTGGAGGATCTAGAGGCTGAGTATGAAGTTGATGCAGTGCTGCTGCCCAGAGACAATGAAAGCTCTGTGATCAACCACATGTGTGCCAGCACCTGGCAAATACCCTCCTCAACATCCTGACTGAGAGTCCGGAAACCTTTCAAATAAGTAGCATCTACGTCAGAAAATAGAAATATTAACTGTGAACATAACAGGATGGTGACAATGCATGAGATATGGAGACATTGATGAAGCCACCTTGCAGTCGCATCCACGCATGCATCATTTCATGGGCTAGGATTGACCCAGTGAGTAGCCTGCAGCGACATAAGTTCCAGCTTGAAGCCTCAGGCAGACAATTAAGAGGGAAAAGAAAAAAACAGAGAAGGTTATATGAGCTATGACGCAATACCTTGGAAGGCCATATAGAATAAGGATTGCGGTAACTTCACATCGACGTGTAAGTTTGTAGGGTTCTGTAATCATGTCCGTGATTCTGTTTCCAGTCCCAAATCTTGGTCGCCTTAGAACCTGAAGTTTTCAGGATTGACAGACAATATAAATCTCAGAGGGATACAATAATATCCATAAAAAACGTAGTTCATTTCTCCAGAACTGCATAAAATGAGAATTCCAGACTACACTCACAGTGCTGACAGTTTGCTCCTCGGACAAGCAGAGTCCTCTAGTCTCTGGCATGTGATAATGGCCCTGGCCAGGGAAAAGAAAAAATGTAAAGCCAATCACAAGAATCAGCAAAAAATAACTAGTTTCAAGAAAGAACACTGGCCGGCACTATTTTCACAAGTCTTAAGTATTTCTAAGTGGTCAAACAAAGCATCATGCTATGTTCAACAATCAAGCACATGAATTATATCATTCCAGAAATTTGACACTTACGTTCTTTTCTCCCTCCCTGGCTTCATTTAATGCTTGCCTCTCAACCAAAAGCAATGGAACTTGCTGCTCCACTTTCATGTTCAAACTTTCGTAAAATTCAAGTATAGAAATATAAAGGGGTTGGCACTCATTGGTATCCATGACAACAGAGTCAAGACACTCCAGGCAAAGTTTCCGTCCATCATCCAGGGGCACATATCCAGTTTCTCGTGGCTGCATATCAGCATTATTCAGTCATTCAGATTTTTCATCAGAATCCTAAACTGAACTGTTCTTGCACACAACAGATTACTGGCACTGACCTCCATTCGCTCACAGCTGCAGCATCGTGGAGTACCATCATGTTCATGAGAAGGACAGTACTTTTGAATCCAAAAAGGATGAGCTCTATATTCAATGAGTCCAGCAGGATTTGTAGGAATCTGTCAAAATTTGAGATGCAGACAACCATACAAATTAGCTTACCACACCAACTTGTCCTCCTCATGTTCAGGTACTCTATTGACATTTTAGAACCCATTAAATGCAGAACGTACATTCAATCGGATTGTTTTGGATATCATTATATAGTCATATGGGAACGTGGTAAAATACAGAGAAATTCACAAGCACTTGTGTGGGCCTCTAATCTATTAATAATTGTGGCACCAGCAATTCAGAATTGCATGCCTGTGAAGGTAAGCACCTTTGATGACTCAACCACTAAAAGGAAAGCATCACATAAGCACTCGATAATATTCATATTGTTCACGAGATTATTGTCCACAGCAACTTCAAGCCTTTGAACTAATCCAAATCTCTAAAAGTAAAAACACAAGCAGGACATTTTTTTTTCCTGAAATAGCATGAGTTAGATGATTCTTGCAATAAATGAAATTTAAAATTAAAAAAATGCAGATTATATACGGATAGAGAAAGGTTATTCAACTTACAAAATGATTGCAAACATCGCATTTTGGATGGTAGCGCTCCTTGTAGCAAGGTTTATGAAATGGATAATTGCCAGACATGGAGAACTATGACAGAAAGAATATACGTTTACATATTACCACTTTCAGCAAGATAAAGTAAATGGAAATGAATATTGCCAAGTCTACAGCAAATAAGTAGTCCAAGTACGAGTATGATTTGCACCTCATAATCTGAGATCGGAAGTTCACAAGCGTGACAACGGAAACATTCTGGATGCCAAAATGCGTTGAGACAATTTAGAAATCGCCCATGACCAATCTCAGTATTACAGCCAGCACAAATCCTAGCAAAAGACACCTTCAGTTATGTCTCTTGCATACCTATGGTGCTCCAGAAGATTATTGGACAATAAAGAGAATAGATAAATTGCTGGTTTTGTAATGCAGTGATCAAATCCTTGGTACAAATAGACCAAGAAAACATGTTTCCCTATCTGCATTGATTTTCATTTGATGGATTTCATGCCACTGACCCCAAAATGGAACTACGAACTTCAAGCAAATCAGGAAACATATCTTTGAATCCAAAAACTATTCATGTTTGCGATTCCAACCAAACAGCATTTTACTATATCTAAGTGGAAAATACCATCAAGCTACCAGGTGATCAAGATCAACTTCAGTTTAGCCTATATCAAATTGCTAGCATAAGCAAACATGTAACTATATACCTGAAACCCATTGGGAAGTGGACCGGCATGTGTGGGTAAATATTTCCATTCCCATATGGTGGAGGAGATTTGATGGGTTGGTATGTATTTCCATTTCCATGTGGGGACGGGGCAGGAGGTTCAAAAATCAAGCTCTCTTGTAATGCTCTTGCAAGTTGTTCATCTTCCTCTAGTTGTTTGTCATAATCTAATAAAAACACCCAGCAAGTTACTAATGACTTCATGTGAAGACTAAAAGGGCAGGCAGAAAATAATATTTATGTCGTCGAAAATGTTGAATCATTAAATTTAAACTAGTCATGCTGGTCCTCAAAATTTCCAATCAGGAGAAGCAGAAACAAAGATTGGCTGACATATGCTAATGTCATCAAAATTCCAATTAAAAGGGCAAAATTGCAATTGCCTGACAAATGGTCAAGCAACACCCTTCTTGTATTTCTGCATCACAGTCATTGCTTTCAGGGACCATTTGATGACAAGGTATACCAAAATTCAATCACTGGATTGGAGCATTGGATACCATAAACCATATAGCAAATGAAATATGTATGAGAATCAAAACGCTATTTCTGCACAGGGCTTAGCTTGAATAAACAGTGAGAATCAGAATCTAAATTGGATCTTGAAGCTATCATGCCATAAAGAGGAAAGCCACAATCTTAAATCTCTTAGGATCTTGTTATGGTCTAGCAGGCAATGGCACCAAGCAAAGGCATGTCATATCAAAACAAAATGTACGTATTGAGAGGATCTGAGCCATGAAAGACCAACAATCACGGCAAAGTATAAGGAAGCCTGATGAAAATATGCTGAACTTGGTAGGAAAACATGAGGGTATCTGGAACTTGTCACAGGCTCTTCATCTTTGCGTTAACAAGTATTTATTTACATAGAGAGACCATTCAGAAATCTTACTATAACTGATGAAAGAAACACTACTAATAATTTCATTATATCCCACACCCACATAAAACCAAATAGTTCGGTATACAAATATATGTGTGATTTCAAATTTTGAGCAATACTCGAGTGCAAGTAGCATTTCAGCCAAAAGCATTCAGAGTAGCATCACATAGAAATTGAGCTCACCAACAGCACTTCGCCTGTTCTGATTTTCTTCAAGAAGTGACAATGCAATAGCACGATTTATATCTTCATTCTCCTGCTCAGACCATGCCTCCTACACAAGTAAAAATAGTACGCAAAACCAAAATTGTAAAGAAGATGGCACCAGGAGATCTTTCAACTTGTAAAATATTACCAATAACTAATTCCTGAACAGGAAAAGAAAATCTGTGCCCTAAGATATGATCATATAACGCATGTGTTTCCATTTACAGCCACGCTGCTATTACTAAAGCGTTTCCATTAACAGAATGGAATACTGCAACAAATGGAATATAAACAGAAAATCCCAACATGAAATGATGCTAGGAAAGGAGAAAAGGAAACACGAAAAAAATGGGAGTACGTACCCCTGAACTCGAACGTGCATGATAATTTGGATCCTCTTCATAGTTTCCATTACAGTGCCTTTCTGAAATATGATGGCCAGAGCCTTTAAAGATTTTACTTAGCCATCCCATAATGCGTAGGGTTATATCCTCATAATCAATGAAATTGCTAGCTGCATGATAACATTCACTTAATGAACATCAACCCGTTAAAACCTAATATAAAAAAAACGCAATAAGAGAAGTCCACTTCATAGAAAATTGAAATTCAGAATGACTACAGAGCATTGAGACACAACTTTCGTTGAAGAACAAACAAGAACTCCACTTTAAATACAACAAAACTGGCTTTGAGCAGTCATAATAAAGCAACAAACACATTAAACTGTACAAACCATCAGCTATCAAGTATCAACTCATTTCTGCATCTACTAACTAAAATTCATGATTTGATAAGAAGAAGGGGGCATAATTTTTTTTGGGGGGGGGGGACCAAGCATTCTGGAAACCAGAATGCTTCAGCTACTAAGGAACGGAACATAATCACAAGTTCTCTCTAGAGAAGAAATAAGGTTAAAGGAAGCATAAAGAGATTCATTCCAGCTAAAATGCCCACAAGATTGAAGACACATAACATTAAAATACAGCTTGAAAAGCAGAAAAAGGCCGAGAAGCAGATAGTGGAGAATGACTCACCTCAAAAATACTAAAATCTGCAGAACTGATGAAAGCAAAGAGACCCAGATGAGATAAGATCTTCAATGCTCCAAAAAAGAGAGGGCCAAAAGAAAAAAAAAATAAGTTTTTCCTCTTTATTTCTTTCACCCGAAAGAAGAATCTAAGCAGACCCTTCAACAAAAAGAAGACGACTCAAGCAAATTGATGAAGATAGATGACGATCATTTACATAAGGGAGAAGGAACAGAAGACAAATACGCCAAGCCAGGAATGGTGTCGGACTTGAGTTTCACGCCAATTCACACGAATACCATAAATATTGTAAACGGGACAAAATTTCCAGGTTTTTGTCAAAACCCAAATTTGTTTGACGAAGTAACCATCAAACCAAAATGGGCATTGACTTTGATTCTTATTATCTGGAAGGTACAGGTTGCATTTTCGCGAAAAAAAAAAGAAAAAGAAAAAGGTTCTTTAACAAAAGCGTAAAGACCAGTAAACAAAGTGTTTTTTACAGAGAAAGGTATCGATTTCCCCAGAAAGGGGAAAAAGAAAAAGCGAAAGCAACAAACGGGATAAAAAAAAAAAGTTGATTTGGGTTAAGGATAAAAAAATGAATATGCCAAACGAACGTCAAAGATAAAAGCCGAGAGAAAAAATCGCGCGAGCGAACGAGTGAGAATTGCGCTCGTTCGAGCGACTTGCAGAAGTCGAGAGGGAGATATATATATATATATATTGATATACACTGATTATTTACTCAATTACTTAATTTATATGTAATTGAGATTTTATACAAAAGTTAAAAAATATTTTTAAAATATGTTTTGAAAAATTATGTATTTTCTATTGATTTTTCTTTTTTTTTTTGTTGGATGTGGAAAAAAACTTAATAAACAGTTAATTTTCTAAATAAATTTTATTCTAGTGGTCATTAACTAAATAAATTATTAATTTTCAAATAGCATTAGTTCGAGACAAAAAAAATCAATGAAAAAGAAAATAATGGATTGTTTTTAATGGAAAAACTACATAGAGAAAACATAAAAACGAGAGAAAAAGTTAAAGCCTAGACGATTGATCTAAAGAGCGCATATGATATTGTAGATTGGAACTTTTTGTGATTTTGTTGAAATAATTAAATTTCCTACTGAGATAAATTTGGTAACAAATTGCTAACATCTCCTAATTTCTTTTCCCATGGTTGATGATTACTTTCATGACCTTTGTAAAGGAAAGGAGGGTTTGAGACAAAGTGATCCACTTTCTCCTTCACTTTTTGAAATTGTAGTTGGGCATTTTTCAATGACTTTGGATAAAATGTATGTAGAGGTGAGCATTATTTGAACAAAAATTTAAATAAATGAAAAAAATTGATTACATTTAGAAAAAATAGTTTTTTTCCTAGTTTGGTTGGTTCGGATCAAAATCAATTTTTATATTCGGTTATCAAATCAGTTATTGGATCATATACTTAAAATTGAATAGACTGAATAGTAATAAATATTTTACTATTATCCATAATAATATACATATATAAAGTTATTTTCTATTAAATTATTACCACTATACATATTGACCCAACATATATAAAATTATTTCCTCTTAATTTTAGACAATATGTTGTCTATTTTTCTAATTTTGGGTATGAGAGGTAAAAATTTTAATATTTACCTTATTTTTTTAATTCACTATGTGTTTAGATCTTTAAAAGACAAATGAATAAGCCAAACTGAATAAACCAAAATATAATTCGGATAATTCGGATTTATTTTAACATATAATTTAGACAATTCAGATATATTTTATAAAAAATTGAAAATCAATCGGATAATTATATTCGAATCGAACCAATCGAATGTTATCCCCTAGGTGCATATGAAAGTTTTTGTTGGTTTCCACTCAAAGTGTAGGAAGATTTCTTTATCTCATCTTCTTTTTGCCGATGACATAATGATTTTTGCAAGTGAAAATGTAAAATATGCTAGGGCTCTTTGTTATTATAGTATATTCTGAAAGAGGAAGAAGTTTTACTATTGATAAATAGTGATTTCTCACCGTGGCCTTTTTCTTTTTTTATTTTTTTGCTTCTTTTAATTTATGGTCAAATTCCTTTTATGGTTCCTAAATATTATACATATGCCATAATGCTTCCCCACTTTCACCTACTGTCACCAGCGAGAGTAGACCATTTGCTGATAGAGACATAACTGTCACATCATAAAGGTTGGGCAATATTACTACCTAAAATAAACATTATAAGGACCCAAGAGTATTTTGTACTTTTTTTTACACGTCTGCCCACCGTTTCATTTTTTTTTCCCTCTAATGCAGAATGGTCAAATCTCCCCCTTAGTCCCTAGATATAAGACTTTTTCCATAATGGTCCCCAACTTTCATGATCTACCATAAACTTTTTTTTCCCCTATTGCTAATCAAAATTTTTGTATATAAAAAAAGTCAAAGGTTTTTAAGAAGAAGGAAAGAGAGCTATCTAGATCCCTAGATGTGGGTGTGGCAAGCTTTCAGATACTTGATATGAACTTTTACGAAAATAAAAATTTTGATGACATATTTAAATTTAAGATGATAAAACCTTAAATGAAAGTGAATGACATACTTATATTAATTATATTAAATACCAAAATTTTTAATTAATTGAAACAAATACACATTTTTTTATAATGTATGAGCATTTTACAATTATTTAATTTAGAGTTTTGATTAGTTAAAATAAGTGAACAATTTGTATTATGTATGAGTGCATGATTCTTAAAATATTTTATTTTATCACTTATTTATTAGTGAGTAAAAATTTGAAAAACTTATGCATGTATATTTTGCAGTGATATCCTACATTATGAACACTAGAAAGTTTCTTTCTCTTAATGGTTTTATTGAATTGATTAATAGAATTGCTTTAATCATTTTTCATTTGTTATCTTTAATGCCCTTTTGACACCATATAAACATATTTTCAATTGGCTACTTTGTGCGTTTATAGTTATTTATACTCAGATTTTATTTAACGTCAAAGCAAGTCTGATTTTTTTACATTACTTCATCAATGACTTATATTGATTATATTACAACTAATGTTGCTATAAAATGTATTCATGCAACGCGTTGGTCTCACATATCTTGCTTACTTCTAAAAGTCATAGGATTTTCACTGTTCATCATTGAAGATAAACATTTTTATTTTCTCTTATTTTCCCCCCTCTTTTTCTAGACA
This sequence comes from Aquilaria sinensis, assembly GCA_005392925.1. Lineage (NCBI taxonomy): Eukaryota > Viridiplantae > Streptophyta > Magnoliopsida > Malvales > Thymelaeaceae > Aquilaria > Aquilaria sinensis. Next base: position 15,327 of record SMDT01000115.1, read on the forward strand.
TAATTAACTATTTCTTAAGTTCGATTCCCTTTTCATAAGATGCTCGCATTTTTTACGCCCATTTTACTATTTCTCCAGTTTTAGGTTGTCTGGTTAAATGTCAATTTAATCCTTAAGTTTCTACTCTTTTCCAGGCTGGTCCTTATGTTTCATTTATCTTTTATTTTGATCCTCAAATTTAATAAATATTTAGCTAGAATCTTTCTATTCATTCTCTTAGTCCCCAAATTTTTCATTATTTTTATGTACTATATAAAGTAAGACATTGTTTATCATGATCTATTTATTTTTGTGTTAAGTCATTCGTTTCCATTTATTAAATCAATTTTCAAGCCTTTAATACCTAATGTTTTTCTATTTTCTGTCTTGGTTTGATTTTTTTGTTGCTTTTCTTTAATTTTTTTCAAAATAAAAATTTAATCATTATAATTTGCCTATTTCTGGATATATTTTTTATTGATTCAGCTTTAATTAATTTTTTTATTTTTATCTTTATTAAGTTTATGATTAAAATGTAAATTTATGAACATAAATTAAGCATAATTTAGTGTTTCAATCATATTATTTTATTATTTATGATTGCGTTTTGAAGTATAAATTGTTCTCTATGATTTAATAGAATAATTTGTTTCATAATTGCTAAAATTGAAAGTAAATTTTTCTAAATAAATTTCTCATTGATATTAAAAATTAGAATTTAAGTTGATAAAAGTGGGGAAATTTTTAGTAAATTATTTTTAATGACAAAATTATACATTATTTCAAAATACGTTTAATATTTTGGGTTCTTTTACTTGATGAAAGATTACAAATTGCTCATTATAAATCCTACAAAAAAGGATCTAAAAAATTTAAATAGTTGAGCTACAAAGTTTCTTTTGCTATGTTGATCAAATCCAGTTAATTAGATGTGTAATTTTTAGCATTCATACAGGTTGGTTTACCTTTTTCCTAATTACAAAGACTATGTCAGTGCATACGGTATGGATGGTACTTTTTCTTGAAAAAATATAATTTTTAAATGAAAAATGAATTCAATTACTAATTTTTAAGTATTTATACATGAAAATTAAAAATTACAGTATTAAGCATACGCTATATTGATTTGAAAAGATGTATTTTTTTGATGACTTTTAATTCCACGTTAAAATGTAATCAATCCCTAAAAAGAAGATAATTATGAATTTGATTTAAAAAATAACGATTGCAAAATTTTTTTATTGAGACAATTGAAATAAACTGTCCTTGTACAGTTACATATGCAGTCATGGTTGTAAATTAATTTAATGCATCTTTTATCTCTTAAAGTAATTCTGTGTGTGTAGAGGGATTATAAACAAACTGAACGAACACGAACAATAAACAAATGCAACATCTTTGTTCATGTTCGTTCGTTTATTAATAAACGAACACAAACAATTAAATTTGATGATTACCACCAATCTAAATTGGAGCGAGTCTAGCAGTAGCCAATAGGGTAACAGGCGATGATGAGTGAAATTATGGGTTATGGCAATGAGACTCAGCTTAGTACTGCAGTAGATTTACACTATGAGAAAATAATTGATTATGTTTGGGGAAACAAAAACAATATATTAATTTGGGAAAAATTGGAGTATAATAACATGAGTGGAGTAGGTAGATACTGATAAAAATGTATGATCTATAAAACATATATAATAATAAATGTACAACTAATATATAAATCAATCAATCAATCAATCAATCAATTAATCAATATAAATGAACAAATAAACAAATGAATATAAACGAATAATAACCAAACGGTTCATGAATGTAAATGAACAAATGGGACCTTGTTTATATTCGTTCATTTAACTAATCAAACAAAAAAATATGTTCGTGTTCATTCATTTAACTAAATAAACGAACACAAACAAACTCTTACCGAACGGTTCACGATCAGTTCACCAAATGTTTTGTTCGTTTACACCCCTGTGTGTGTGTGTGTGTGTGTGTGTGTGTGTGTGTGTGTGTGTTTCTCTCTCTCTATCCAACATATTGTCTATTATTTTATTTTCTTTTTTGTAGCATTGTTCTTTTTATCCTTTTACCAAAACTATTTATTTGAATTATGTTTTATTATAAACTTTTTAATGTGTCCTTTCATTTTTAGCCTTTAGGTTTTTTTTATATTGTGACTTGAGCCATTAATTTTGCCAACGTATTTTATTGCCAAGGTTAACCATTCTTCCCCCCCCCCATGTCTTAAGGCTTCATAAAATAAAACTAAAATCAAACTACATCTAAACTGATTAAAAAACTAATGTAATTACATTATAATACATTTTGTTTTGATCAAGTTTAAAAAAAAATGCTTGCAAGTTATGTGTTTGTAATTTTTGTTCTCTTTAGAGCATCTTCTAATAACTCATAAAAGTCAATGTTGGTAACAATTATTCATGTGTGTGGTAATTTATGCGTGTTTACTTTAATAAACTAAGATTCATATTAATTAACTGATGTATTAGCACATAGTAAATCTGAAATACATTTAGGTGTTTGTGCACATAGTGGATGACATTAGAAAGTGGACAATTTCTGTTTGGGTTACTATTTATGGTAGATTTGTTTGTTAGGGATGTAAGATTTGATTGGATAATAATTGGGATATTAACTTTACTTAAAATTTTTAATTTTAGAAACTTAGTTGTAAACGTTTTTTTTTTTTTTTTTTAATTCCATCATCTTCAAGTCTTCATTTGATTGGAGGAATTTTTAGGAAATTAACTTTGTTCAAAATTTATAATTATGGCAATTTAAGGCCAATTCGTTTTAATTTCAGTCAACTAACTTATTTTTATTTTTACATTTTTTTTGCTTGAAACTAATTTTATTTGAAAGTTAATATTATGTAGATGCAATAATTCATTTGAAAGTAAATTTTATATTCTTGTTAAATTTTTATGAAAATTTCATTTTTAAGGCCTTCAACTAAAAAAATCAAATTTTTTTTTGTAAGATTACAAAAATTATATTTTCAATTGATTATTATAACTGCATAATATTATTTTTTAAATAAAATTAGTTTCAGGTAAAAAAGATGTAAGAATAAAAATAAGTCATTTTGAAATCAAACAACTTAAGTTAAAACGAATTGGGTATTAGTTCATATACGTTTCCCTTTTTATTTAATTTCTTCATCTTCATTTCTTATTCTTCATGTCGAGTTCACCATCTCTATATTTATTTATTTATTTTACTAATTGTTGTTATATTCACGGTTTTAAGTAGGGATTAATATATTTGACTTCTAGTCTAATATGTTTTACATATAGTCTAATACATAACCCACATAGTCCAATACAATAGGCTTCCATTTTAATATATATCCCACACAATTTAATATATTTCACTTCCAGTTTAACACATATCTGACACACATTAATACAATTTATTTCAAGTTTAACACATATCTTACACAATTAAATATATTTCACTTCTAGTTTAATACATTTTGGCATCCAATTCTTGTTGATGACAATGATGGTGTCGATTATTGTACTAGTGGTGACGATAAGTTTGGTGGTTTTATTTTTTCATGACAATGTCATTTTCTCATGTGACGGTTTTTGTACACATATTAATACATTTAACTTTCAGTTTAATACGTTATAGATATAGTATAATACATAGCTCACGTACTTTAACATAATTCACTTTTAGTTAATACATACCCAACACAGTTTAATGCATAACTCACACAATTTAATATATTTTATTTCTAGTTTAATACATTTCACATCTAATTTAACACATATCCTACACAGATTAATACAATTCAATTTCAGTTTAACACATATCTCATACAGTTGCATGCATTTCTCACACCATTTCTAGTTTTATCTTCATTCCAATCCTTTTGTATTATAGATTTGCTACAACTTTTTTTTTCGTACTCGTCTCACCATAATTGGTAAGCTTGTGAAAGGTATCCTGCATAGGTGTATATGTGTGTGTGGGTGTGTGTTTGTGTGTGTGTGTGTGTGTTTTTACAAATTCAAAAGCACACATATAAACCTCAAAAGCATACATATATATATACATATATTCTTTACAAACCCATAACATACATATAAGTCCCAAAAAAATACATATATATCTATTCTCTTTACAAACCCACAACATACATTTAAGACCCAGAAGTATACATATATACAAATCCATGTTATTTTGCAATATAGAACACAAATCATGGATGTTTTTTTGTGGATCTAAAAAATGATACACACTTTTTATTTTTTCATCAAGATCTATATTTCCCATCAATTGTCAAATCGTGTATCCCTGGTGGTATTCTCATTGCCATCCTCCGTCAACGTTGCCATCCTCTGTCTCACCAATGTTACCTTTGCCTCACCAACGTCACCTCCGTCTCACCAGCACTGTCGTTCTATGTCATCCTCTCTCGTATGCGATTCGGTGTCGCTAGAATGAGGTACGCACCACCGTTATCGTCTTCCTCTCGCAGAACTCCTGCCACGCCTTCATCCCGATCAACATCATCATCTTCTTCCTTCAAACCATCACCGTCGTCCCGATCAGCCTTCCCAAATGGCTCTCCGCTCCTAAGTCTTGGTTTATTTAAGATGGCAGAGCCACGATCAGGAATAAAATTATGGACATACGAACTCATCATTAACTCTCTATGCACATGTATCTAATTAGACATACCAACTTATCATTAACTCTCTATATCTAATCCACTTTCATAAAAAAATGGACAAAATTGCCCCTCACCAAATCTTTATCTCTCTCTCTTAAAAAATCTTACCATTAATCTCAGCAGTGGCGGCAACCTTGGTGGCGGCCACCACTATTGCTGTCGCCACCACTAGATATTCTGTCATTACTCTTAACTGTATAAGTGCCAAAGACAAATATGCAAAGTGTCTAAATAAATTTAGAAAAATGTGCAAACAAATATATGTGTGTGTGTGTGTGTGTGTGTGTCTGAAATAATATACAGATTGTTTATTCTTTTCAATAACATGTGAATTATTTGTTTTCTGCCAAAATGATATGTAAATATATAGAAGTGTCTGAATAGATATGTTTAAGCATCTACAGAAATATGTTAAAGTTAAGCATCTACAAAAATATGTTAAAGCGTTTGAGTAATATGCAAACAATGGTAGAGCCACATAGGGGTAGGGTGTGCTACTGCCCCTCACCCACAAAATTTTGAAAGTTTGTAAATATTAGGTACTAAGTTAGTTATTTTGTAAGAAGTCGATGGCCAATTGCAAATTCCCCCCTCCCCCAGCTGGTGAAGAATATTAAAAAGGTAAATAACACTAACAGTCCTAAATTTTTACTTTTCATTTCAAGTTTGTCTTTAACCTCTCAACTATTCTATATTCGTCCTAAACTATTGTCTGATATTGTAAATTTACCTTTTAACCAACAATTAATGTTGTTAATGATGGAATTGGGACAAATATACAACAGCTAAGAACTTAGGGATGAATTTATAATAAAAAGTAAATATTTTAAATAACTTTTTATAAAATTTAATTTTTACAAATAATTATTTAAATAAATTTTTTTTCCTAAGTTTTGGTCGTTGCTAGTCTTGCCTATGCCTAACCCCCATGAGCCTAAAAACCTAGTTCCACCATTGTATGCAAATAATTCATTATCTTAAAAAATAAAAGTGTTTAAATCAATAAGTAAAAAATTCTGAATGGCTATGTAAAAATGTCTAAATATGACATGTAAAATTTATGAATAAATATGTTAAATTTTTCACAACAATATATAAAAATGTCTAAAGTAATACGCAAATAATTGATCTTCAAAAAGTGAGTGTCTAAAGTAATAAACGAAAGTGTCTGGACAAATATGAAGAAATTTCTAATTTAAAATGTAAAAGTGACTATAATAATATGTAGAAAACTTGTTAGCTTCAAATTTAAAAGTATCTGAAAAAAGAATCAAAATGTCTAAATAAATATATAAAATTATCATAACAAATATTCTTTTAGTATTATAAACAAACAAGCACACAAATTACCAAGACCATTTTTTAACTTTTGTACACAAAAACAAGCAATGAATGAGAACCATGGGGGAGACAACGAGAAATAGGCGCTCAACAACAAAGATTGGGAAGATCGACGAAAAATAAGCGATCGATGGCTTAGGAGTAAGGAAGATGGGAAGATCGTGGGCCTTCGATTCGAGCTATGGCACAATTCAAAGATCAGAGTCAGTAGCTGTGCCATTCGATCGTCGGCGATTCAAAGATCAAAGTCTAGATAAGCATGATCGGAGATCGAAGGTGCGCGATTTCCATCGACAGCAATTCGAAGATTAGAGTCTGGAGCAACGCAATCAGATATCAAATGGGGCATTGGCACTTGATTTGGAATGAAGAACGATGTCGATTGGCAGTAAGATTGTCATAACGAAGAGGGAGAAAAGCCACGACGATAAGAATAATGAAGAAAGAAACAATTTGAGAAGGTAAATTTTAGGGGATATAATCATAAAATGATTATTATAGCTAATAAGATATATGTCCATAATATCTATTGTGCAATTTGGCTATTCTACAATCAATCATCCATAATCAAGGAATACATAAGGAAAATAAATATTTATAGATTTGACTTACCAACAATCTAAGATGATGTACAATACAAATATGATGAATAATGCAAGCATGAATTTCTTAGAAAAAGGATTATGCTTAAAATATATCACAATCGAAAAATGCTATTGAATCAAAATATAAATAACATTCATTTAAATGGATGAATAACATTGTTTTTTATACAAAAAGTACTCAGTTGACTAAAAAACATTAGTTCATACAAATATTTAAAAAAAAAAACAGAGAAAGAGAAAGATGAATATAAGTTCGGGTAAATTAACAAAAAAATAATGAATAAACCATTAACATTTTTGGGTTGGCCCGATTCACCCACTAATGTTTTTTTTTCCAAATAAACCACTGACGTTTTCTGAGTTGGTTCAAATCAGCCATTCTTGTAACTTTTTCTATTAAGTCTAATGGAATCTTAACATAAAATACTGAGTTTAGTCCCTAAATTTTATAATTTTACTCTCAGATCTTCTGAAATTTATTAATCTAACATTTAAACCACCTTCTTGAAGCCGGCATAAATTATTGGACTTTGTTTGTGGGTAGTAATTAAAATCCTCATGAACTTGTTGATAGTGACCACGATGTTCATTCTCTTACTCTGCCTCATATTATATCATAATCTTACGTTAAACACTAATATGAGCGAGACATCATTTGAAAGTGGCAGTGTAAGGCCGGAGGCATCCCATCTTGGGCAACAGAAATGGTACACTTTGAAGGAGCTAGAAGTAGTAATAAATAGACTATGCCCAAAAAATGTAATTGTGGAAGATGGTTCTGGAATTTTATAAATGGTAAAGGTAGCCTATTTAAATTGTTTTAAACCAAGTGGAACTATTTTGTTAATTTAAAAAAGTTAATGATAGAGTATTGTAATATTTCAAGAGTTGAGTGAGTAAATTGGCTTATTTGAATAACGTTAGTGGTTTATTTGGCAATTTTGAATAACATTGGTGGTTTATTCAGCCGAAAAAAAACATTAGTCACCGATTCGAGCTGAGTCCAAAATATTAGTGGTTTATTCATTATTTTTTTGCCGGTAAATTAATAAGCAATTATTATATTGTTAAAATAAAATTCTCTATTGGCGTGCACGCGTTATGCCAACTTACGAGAGCCATCTACCTCTTGCCCTGCATACTACGAAGTTTAAAAGAATTTAGGTGAAAATCATGAAATCACTAATTTTCTAGTCAAAATATCATTAATACTATTAAATTGACTCAACTAAGTCACTCTTCATTGAGGTTCGAATCAGAATCTTATTAAATAAAGTACTCTGATTAAGTGTCCAGCATGGTGACCCAATTTTCTAAAAAAGAAATCCCTGAAAAAAAATTAATCTTGTACTAAATAAGGTTGTTGGATCATGAGCCAACTTTGTCCCTTACTTGATTTATTTTACACAATAGATTTTTGACAAAATATTCTACATATTTCACATTAATTTCTCACATTAACCTATTCTTTAATAAATATTTTGTTTATTTTGCCATACTTAGAACACTAATGATTTATTCTGTAAAAAGGAAAAGAAAACGTAAAGTGGCCAAAATGAGAAAAAATGTAAATAAGTCACTCAGGTTAGCAAAATGGGCAAATCAGCCATATTGTTTTTTTGCAGTTAAACTGACTATCAACGTTATATTATCAGCGTAATTTGACTACTAGCATGACAATTGTCAGGTTGGATGTGGATATGGCAAATCAAGGCAATGTGGTGAGCATGTGTGAAAGATAATGAGGTACATATTATTCTAACTTAGCCCTTAAATTTTTAATTCATATTACAAATTTTCAAAATCTTTATTTCTTCTTTCTTCCACCATCCTCATCCTCCTTTCCTAACTTATCATAACGAAGGCCTTCTTTCTTCTTCTTCTTTCAAGACTTTAAGCTGTGACTTGAAAGTGAAGGAAAAATTAATAGCTACAAAGAAGACAAGGTGATAAAGGAATTTTTGTAGTAAATCAGAAAATAACTTGCTTGTCCTGAGGCTATTTTCTATACATTATGTACATTCTCCAAAGCCCACCAACGCAACACTTTTATTGCTGCACACACTTGCAAATGCCTTTACCTTCATTTAAGTACCCTCTCAACTTGACAATTTCAAGGAGTAACTAAAAAAACATACTAGTTTTACCGGAAATATTGGAGAAAATGTTAGCCAAAAAGCTACTATGTCTAGCAACGCCGAAGTCACTCTGACCCATTTTTAGTCGAATCGAGCTCTCCAAACCAATCAAAACAGGACAAAAAGAATTTCCCAGATTACTATTCCAATGCCTAGGGGTGTAATTTTCGGGTTAGGGTCGGGTCCTGAAAAAACCAACTAAGATAACCATCTGAAATTCAGAACCCGAACAGACCCGATTTACCTCCCCAACCCGGGAAAAAAAAACGGATCGGATCGGGTTGGGTCGAGTTTGAAACTTTGAAAAATGCAAAACAAAAATGTTTGTTTAGATACATAATACGACTAATTTAGATACTTTAAGCCTTAACTGTTTGTGTAAATAAAAGAAACAACCTTAATACTCCAGCAAGCAGAACATTAAAAAAAATAGAAGGGGTACACAAACACGAAAAAAAAAGAATGTCAATTATATACATCGAATGAACAAAAATTTGATAGTAATAGATTACAACAGTTGGATGCAAATGATCTGATATTCAGGTAAGCAATCATACACCAACAGGACAGAGCCCATTCAATGTAATAACTAAATAAACCAATTGCTATAGAACAATATATTTTTGGTCCTTTTGGAATGGTTAATTAATAACAAAAAACAATCCTAATTTGCGTGCGGTGGCTAGCAAGCTCACAGGGGAAGGGACAGGAGAGACTCGAGAGAGTACCATTGGTGGGCAAGCTGAAGACGAAGATCAGCGTGCTGGTAGCTGGGGTTCGGCAGTCGCGTATGATGGGCTGAAGAGTGAAGTGAGGCCGATGTTGACAGAAGATGAGCAGAGCTGCAGCGGTCGCGGACTCGCGGCGGTCGCGGAGGCTGAGCTCTCTGGTCTAGCTCTGGCCCTTTGCCGACGGCGTCGAGACTCTATGTATTGTTCACTGCCTTCCTGACGCTGTCGCTTCGCTGGTCTGCTCGCGCCGTCGCGCGATAATGAGGTACAATCACTGGATTCGCTACCTGCGGCCTGCCTACCTCGTTGATTGGTGAATAGTGAGCGCTGTTGCTGCTGAATCGCGAATCGCGATTTCGTTTGGTTGCTTGGTGCCGTGCCGGTGCCTGCTAGTGTTAAGAGCAATTAGGGATTTGAGGGGTTAGGACTTAGTTTGGGCTTAGAGGTTAAGACTTAATGGGCTGGGCTGGCCAACTGTTAATATTGGTGGGCTGGTCACTAATGGTGGGAAGGGAATTGGGCCTTTTCGGGTTGGATTCGGGTAATAACCGAACCAACTCGATTTCAAGCTTGCAAAATAGTTCGGGTTCGGGTTGACCCGAATCCACTTAATTTATATCTCCAACCCGACCCTAAGCCGTAAAATGGGGTCGGGTTTCGAGTTAGGACCAACTTCTTTCACTCCTACCAATGCATATTGTATTTTTTCCGGACAAATTGTGATGCAATCCGCAAACCATTAGAATGCTACCGAATTGGGCACAAGCTCTTCTTTTTCTCACTTTACACATTTATCTTCTCCAAATCCTTGCAAATCAATAAAACCATTAAAAGCCAACATGTACTTCACCCAAAGTTGTTGATTTTGGGGCTCAAAGCCTGATTATATTAGTAATCATCATATCCAACGGAGACGCCATTTGTGAGATTCTTTATGAATGAACTTAGAGCAGAATGATAGTAAGTCAAGAAGGAATTATTCTGGAAGTGATTTGACTCCATAAAATATGGGTTCTTCCTCAATTCAATTATAGGGAGCTCTGTGTGTGAGGTAAGGAGGGAATTAGAGAATATCAAGATGTTGAGGGTAGGGGTAGTTTGGTGGACGTGATCAGGAAAAGAAAGGAGCAGGAAATGAGGGTTTATGAAAAATGCGCCTTTCTAGTTTAAGGTAATATGGGTTTTGGTGGGGAGAAGAATAAAATGGTTGAAAGTAATCTTGGTTCTGGTTGAATGGTTGAAAGAAAATGGTGAAGAATTGTTATTATTCTTAGTTTGAAGACCTTTGAGAAGAAATTATGTAATTTGCCCAATATGATGCCAATTATGTTGCTTTTCCCCCCTATTATTTAGTTGAGTTAATAGAATATGCTAAAAAAGGAATATTCTTTCATTTAGTTTTATAAGTGTTTAATTTGCAAACGGGGATGAAGAAGAAGACGGGCTGGCGGGGACGACAAATTGACGAATTAACAACGAGATCGATTAAGGCAGGGGCGATAGATCAACAAGGATGGAGAAAAAGATGATGGTGGTCTTTTCTGTTGTGCTTCGTTGCTCGGGGAGAACATGGACAAATTAGTAAATGTACAAGCTTTCTTAAGTGAAGTGCCAAATAGAAATGGTGCAGACAATGTGGGATGGAGGGAGTATTTGTTTAAAATTAATGGACATTTTAAATTGTTAGTTTTTTCTTTCTATAAATAGAAAATTTTATTTTTTTAAATGTCAAATAATTATAAAAAAGTATCATACGGATTGAAATTACTTGAAGTTAAGTATCATACAGTTTAAATAAGATTTCAGAAGTTGTTGTTGACTGAATTAAAAAGGCAAAGGGCAAAGTGTATATTTATGAAACAAGATGAGATAAAAAGTAATTTCTTCTAAATCTTAGGAGGTAAATTGTAATTATCCCAAAATTTCTCCCAACCCCCGGCGGAATGATGGAAATCATGGAGTGGAAGCTCCATTCGGCCTGAGATCCCGGAGACCAAATGATCTCATCTATGAAACTGCTTGGCTTAATTGTCTATCAATGTGACCTGCTTGATCTTCTACACTTTTAGTTTCCCAATTTAGATGGTACCGTGGCTTTGGGCCTAGTTGCTGTTTTCTCATTTTAATACTAGCCCAATGATGAGGATGTTAGCCCGATTGACATTGGGCCGTTAGCACCCTCAGATTGGTGGGTTCTGGGTTACGAGAAAAAAAAATCTCCCAAAATTGTTAAAATTAAAAGAGGATGCCGTCGTTACTTTTCAAAAAGGAAAATATATTGTCGAAATTGTGGTAATAACTTTAAATTTGATGAAGTAACAGGTATATTTGTAAACGTCTGATAGCCATTATGGGATTTAAACAGCAAAAAATAAAAAGCAAAAAACAAATCAATTACCTCAATCAACTCAATTTTAATCAATACGGTAATTTATGCACTTACGGCCTTTGAGCTTGCTACTGACCATGCTTCCATCAAACAACTGAAGGGAAGGCAAGGCCCTAGCACCGATAACCCAACTAAGCAATATTGCTTTGCTGATTGCTCTGCCCATAATTCTCCTTTCAATCTGTTCCCAACAAAACCAACATCTTTTCGGCGAACCATAGAACTAAGGCTGTTGGAGAAACTCACGAATGGTCACTGGAATAGTGTCGATTAAAACAATTAAGTGATTAATTTGTGACAGACAAAATGCAAAACCCAAAAATGCAATTAATTAGTGAAAAGGTAACAATTCTGTTTTAATGCTGAAATCAGGTTTGGTCATTATACTAATTAAAATGTTAAGTACCGTTATTGCAAGATATATTACACCCCATTTTTTTAAGGTATACTGCACGGTATACTATATCGAATACCGTTACATATTTTCACAAAAAATAAAATTTTAAATATTATTTTACGATGATTTAAATTAAATAATTTTTTGGCATATTTTTTATATGTATTGTAATTTTTCTCATCATAATTTGTCAAATATAAATAAAATGTATTTGGTAGAAGATATTTTTATACAACAAACATAAAAAATATTTTATATAGAACAAAATAAATATTACTCAACAAAAAAAAATAATTTATTGATACAAGAGAAAAAAAAAAGAATACATTTTCTAAAAAAAAAAAAAGAAAGTAAAAGTAAAAGGAAAAATGACCAAAAAATAAAAGTAAATATTTTTGTTAAAATATGTGTATTGATTATATTTTACAATTTTATATATTTATGTATGATATTTTGATGTAAAATGACAAAAAAAAAATTAACAGATGCAAAAAAAATAATTACAATACGTACCCCACGGTATTTACAGCATATCACCAATTTTTTTAAATATACATAAAAAGTTAACAGAATGTGAAATACTGTAAAATATTGTGATATATAATAATATTTTATGTTAAAAATGATAAATTTTAAAAACATTTATACTGCATATCACTTACCTACAATAAACCATATATCATATAGTATACTACCGTGTTTAATCCCATGATACTAATGCACAATTAGAATAACACCTATTGCTCAAATTCAAATAAAAGGTTCCCGGTGGCAATTTTAAACCTTTTATCATTCTCCATTCGTGCCACTCTATCGCACCGGAAACCTTGTTACATTTTTTGTTCGCGGTAAGCAGAAAAATTTGCTGCCATCCCATGATAACTAAACTCAGGGGAAATCCTTGTAAAGGAAAAATATGGAGAGTAATCTCCCTGAAATTAACTTATACAGGACATACATGTTAATAGTATTTAAATATAACGGGTAAATTCTAACACCCAGGGTTGGGTGAAAATATGGTTTATTTTCTCATATTTCAAAAATATTTACTTTGATTTTTATTTTTTATAGTTTTTGTTTGTTTCTAATATCAACTCTTCAACTCCTAAATTAAACTGCATAATTCTTATTTTCCACTAAGTTTTAACTATCTAATAATATTTTGATAGTTAATAAATGATTTCAGTTATCAAATTTTCTTTACTAACACTAAAGATAGTATTACTTTAGGGTAAAAAGTGCTTTAGCATTAGTGAGGAAAATAGAAGAGATGAAATATATTTTACCATCTACAAGCACTTGACTTAACAACTAAGAGCTTGGACAACCATTACTAGACTGGGGATCAAGTCCTATCAGGTGCATTGTGCACCACCACTGCCAAATTATGGCTTGATTTCCTTCAAGTTTGAATAAGCAGGCTCATTCGCTACTCCGTCACCTCAATCTATCACCTTGCCTTCGTCATTAGATATTGATTATTCATATCTTTGTGTTTACCCACTGAATTAAATACAACGGTATAACACGCGGTATATCGCTTACAGCGTACTTGGATATGCGGTATAAATATTTTTGTGTTTTGTTATTTTACCGCATAGTGTACCGCGGTATTTAGCGGTATATCGCATATAGCACATTTCTTTATGTATTTTTTTAAAAAAAATGGCGGTATACTGTAAATACCGCGTAATACATACCGCAATATTTAATTTTTTGTACCAATTTTTTTTATTTTACATAAAAATATCATAAATATATTAAAAAATAAAAATAATACACATATCACAAAATAAAAATTTACTTTTAATTTTTTTTTACTTTTCTTAGTTAATATAAAAATTAATGGATGGTATTATTTATATTTATAGTATATGCAAAGTATATGGATGGTATTATTTATATTTATAGTAGTATATCAATAAATTAGGTTTTTTTAGTATTATTTATTTTGTTTCATATATAACATTTTTTATGTTTTTTGTATTAAAAAAATATCTTCCATCATATATATTTTATTTATATTTGACAAATTATGATGAGAAAATTAGAATACATATAAAATATGTAAAAATAAATTATTAACCAAAGTATGTCATCTTAAAATAATATTCTAACATTTATTTTTTGTGAAAATAATAACGGTATGCGACGCGGTATACCTTAAAAATTTTTACAAGGCAACTGAATTTTTCTCTGGTGTTTACTATCCAACCATTTATCAAGTTTTGTTTCATTTAGTGAACATTACATATGCTTTACATCAGTTTAAAGATGATGAATTGTTAAAATCGACTGTCGAAGCCATGCAGGCTAAATGGCTTCAATATTTTGAAAACATTCCACCTATATTTTTAGTCGCTTCTTTACTTGACCCATATGTCAAATTAATGGATACAACAACATTGCTTGAAGAAATTTTTCATACTTATTTAAAAATGTTTTATATAAATGTTTTGGCTATATCTGCTACTGCTTTCGAATATTTGCATTCTTTATACAAGTTATATTGTGAGCGGCATTCGGATAAGGTAAGATCCGAAACTTCTCAAACCGAGCCTCCAAGGAGATCAATCTCTTCAAGATTCAACCCGGCCCTCCAAATTCTCAAACGGCCTCGACCGATGACATCGAGATTAGCTGATGTCGATGACTATCTCAACACATTGTTCAAGGCAAGCAACCTCGACATCTTAGAGTAGTGGAAACAAAAGAGATTAAGGTTTCCAATCTTGTCAATAATCGCACAGGAGATTTTTGTCATTTCAGTATCGACCATTTCATCCGAGGCAGGGTTTAGTGCCGAAAAACGGATGATATCAGAAAAATGATTAAGATTGACACTCGACGCGGTAGAAATATGCGTGTGTAACCGAGATTGGGGACTCGCAGCACTTCAACAGCAAGACCAAAATGGTTTAGATGAGAAAGTAATATCCGATATGGAGACTTGAATTTTTTTTTCCAATCATACATGTAGTTTGTATTTGATCTGATTATGCTGTTCAGCACAGATCATAGGTTTATATTATTTATCATTTCCAGAACGTTTTTGCCATTTCAAAATATAAGGCACAATCCAATTATTTGTAAGTGCCATTTAGTTTTTTAACTTAATAAAACTTACATCAGATGTGGTGTTTTTTCTTAAAAATATTTATGACATATATAATTACTTATGTTTCTATTTTTTTTAAAAAAAAAAACCAACTCGCCCGCCTCGCCCCAAACCCAGCTCGGGATCGCCCCACCTGCGATCGGGTTGAGCCCGGTCCTCATGACCCAGGACCAGGACTGGCCGCTCCTGGGTCGGGCTGAACCAATTCCCACCTCTAGTGGGTGGTGCCGACGTACGTTTTGACACTAAAGGTTTCAAGTTAGCATTCAAATGAAGTTGGGACTGAATTGCACGGTTTCTGTATTTCTGTTACCTACTTATCATGAATAATTTAATACTTGAAAAGCGGGAAAACTCCACATTTAACCCCTAAACTCACAAGAAACAAATAGATAACCCCCTGGATGTAAAATAAGACACATCAGCCCTCAAACTTGGTTGAATCATGTCCTTAAATTTTGTAACAATCAACATTTTCCTGAATAAAGGGGAATGATAGGGACTGATTTGCTCATAAAAGGGGGAAAAAGTGATCAAAACAAAAATTTATTGTCTTCTTCCTTTCTTCCTTTGCCATCATCCAAGCACCAAGCAGTCATCATCGCCTCTTTATCCTTCCTCTGCATGGCATCCTAGCTTTTTAATGGAAAATACAGTTCTTTCCTCTTAATTGAGCCTAGAAGTATTCACTGTTCTTTCCAAGTTCAAGAGGCATGTGTCTTATTCTATGGTCAGGGGATATCTCTCAGCTTCATTTGAGTTCAGGGGCTAAATATGGAATTTTTCCACATGAACCAAGACACTATAGTAATGGTAGTGGTGAACAGTGGGCCGTGTCGGGACCTACCCAGCTCGGGATCAGCACGCGTTAAGCCCGGCCCAGGATCGGTCAAACTCGACTCGGCATAGGCCCGTGTAGAATTTGGACAAGCTAGGGGCGGTTACGGGCTAAAAGGAGAAGAGGGGGAGAAGTGGGCTCGGCACGGCCTAGGAAGAATTTAGTCCCGGCACAGATTAGGAAGGGCAAGCCAGTGTGCAACAGTCGTCAACGGCTCCCAACGGCTTCAGAATTTTTTTTTTTAAAAAAGAAAAACGACAGAGTTAGTCCCTATAACGGCCTGCTAACGTTATTTAACCCCCAGAATTACTTTTTTGCCCCTCCAACAACTATATTCTAAGGACTTTTTAGTTTAAAAAAAAACATTCTCCTATAAATAGGGAGGCCATTTCCACCATTTATTCATACCAATCTTAGTAATCTCTCATTCTCTACTAATACATTCTCTCATTTCTTTGAAGCTCTTAATCTTTTTTTCTTCATTTTTTCTTAATCATTCCTTAATTACTTTCGAAGCTCGTGATTTTCTTAATTTATTCTCACACAAATGGCATTAAGAGGAAAGGGAAAGGCCTCAAGCTCTTCATCTCGCACCGGTTTGAGGTTTCAAACAACGATGTCACGGCTGAGACATTGAAGGAATCAGTAGAACCTGTTAGTGATGTTGTATTTTTTCATATTAGATGTGTATGTCATATTTTAAACTTAGTTGTCCAAAAAGGTCTTCAAGTTTTGAGTACTGAAATTACTCCAATTAGGTGGGCAATCCATTATTTTAAGTTAATGACCAAAGTTTTTAAAGAGTTTAAGCAATATTATTTGAAAAATGGCCTCGATTTTAGTTGGAAACGTTTTAAACTTGATTGCCCTACCCGATGGAACTCGACTTACGAGATGTTGATGAATGCGATGCCATTTGATGTACATATGACATGTTTTATAAATGTCAAAGAAAAGAAAAAAATTTTGAAACAAGAGATGTAGAATAAATTGTCAAAATTGGCTGTTGTGCAGCGATATTTTTATGATGCCACTGTTTTTTTGCTCCGGTGTATACTATCCCACATCGTACAAAATTTTAATGCATATGGTCAACATTGCATAGGTTTTTGACAAATACAAAGATGATGAGTTCTTAAAATACACAATTAAGGCCATGAAAAACAAATGGATTTTATATTTCAGTACTATACCCCCGATCTATTTACTTACATCTGCACTAGACTCGACCGTCAGGATCACGAGTATACAGCAGCTATTTGAGGGTTATTATAGTTTCTTAGAAATGACACATATTTCTGTTCATGCTATAACTGTTACTGTTGATGAGCACTTGCGATAGTTATTTAAGATTTATGCTGACCGACATAGGGATAAGGTTGTGAACACTACTTCCTCTATCATTAGGTGTTTATCATTGTCGGGCTCATCATCATTTAATCCAGTTGAACAACTCCTTAAATGGCCCCGTGATGCAGCATCCGGTCTTAATGAAGTAGACGCATACCTTAACTTGGTTTAGGAGAATAGTGAGACCGACATTCTATAATGGTGGAAAGCAAGAAGCAACAAATTTCTAATACTCTTCATCGTTGTCAAAGAAGTTTTAGTTGTTCCCATCTCAATCGTTGTATCTAAGTCAGCTTTCAGCGCTGGGAAGCGTGTAATTTCAGAGAAATGCGCAAGGTTATCAGTAGATACAGTTGAAGTTTGTATATGCAATCGTGATTGGGGTCTTACAGCTTTAAGATTACAAAATCACAAGAGTTTCAACGAGGAAAACCCTGATGAGATAGGTGCTTAAATCCATAACTTGCTCATTATTTTCTTATTTTGTATTTGATCTAATTTTGCTGTTTAGCACAGATTGTAGCTTTTATTTTGCATTTACTTTTATAGAAGGTTTTGCTATTGAGTCATGTAAAGCCCATTCCATGTTATGTAAATGTCATTTGACTTTAAAATTAATAAAATTTCACATCGGTGGTGGTGTTTTACTCTTAAAACAAGTAGTTTTAAAAAATTTTGTTTTAAAATCAAAATTTAAAATATAAAATGAAATTAAAATTAAAAATTAACAATTAGAAATTAAAAATTAAAAATTAATACTAAAATTAAAAATTAAAAAAAAATTAACAATTGTGGGCCTAGGACCGAAATCGGCCCAGCTCAACCCAGGACCGGCACGGACCCTGCACGCCTCAACCCGGGTCATGCCCGGGCCCAAGAAATATAGAACCAGGCCCTGCCGGTCCGCTCCAGTCTCGAGCCGGGCCAGCCCACTGTTGATCATGAAGTAGTGTATACATGGGGAATAATTTCTATTCTTTTTTAATTTTGTATAAAAATTTAAGTATATAATTTATTCTTAGACTTAATTTATTCTTAGACTTATTTCTTAGATTTTAGAAAACAATGGTATGGAATAGAAAACTTTATTTTTAGAAGTTTTCATCTTAACATATAAATTTTTTTAAAATTTTTTAAAAAAGTTTTCACATCTAAATTTAAAAGTATACACCGCCAGAGGAAACTGCGGGCTCACTCTGCATTGCTTGAGAGCGGCGTCGCATTTGCTCATCTCCGCTTCCTCTTCGAGCCATCGCTTAATTTCGGGTTGTAAAATCTGAAACTTCTCATCGATCCTTGTTTATGTGGGCTTAATCTGCCATATTTTTGTCTTATGAAGTGTGCCTTTTGTCCGTGTTGCTAGGTTTTTGCTTCATCAGTTTCTTGTTTCGGATTATGCGAAGTCCAAGCGTTGGCGCATTTTGATCGGAAAATCCCAACGCATTACATGCTTGAATCTCCAGATTTCGAGACCGAAGCTATATGGTACAGTTTCGTGATATGCTTCTGTATTTTTGCCATTTTTGAAGCTTGAGAGAAGCTTGTTTGCTCCAGATTGTTCAAGATTTGACTCAATGCTCGATTGCTTTAGGGTTGTTACAGTTTCAGAAAAATGCCCATTTTTGGGTGCTCATGTGTGTTCTAAGTTCACAGCTAATTTTAGAAATTAAATATACTGTAGTAGAGCTAATTCCTGGTAGTGTTTGCTGGCTTAAATACCCATTGTATGCTGCGTAAGTGCTATATGACTGTGTCTTTTGCTACGGCTATGTGTAGCCATGTAGACTCCTTGAGTTCAGGAGCAATTTGCAAAACCATTGGGATGAGGCGTTCGTTTTAAACTTTGTCAGTGTTCTCGATATCATGTTCAAAGATTATATTTCCTGCTACTCATTCAGTTGTCTAGATGTTATATTTCCCCTCCTATGATGACCCTCTCTCGTTTATATCGTTCTATCTATTGGGTATGAGTTGATTATTTATGTGTTTCAGAAGCAGCGAGAACCACCCAAGTTCCCTTTCAAAGAGGCAGAGATTGATAAAATCAGCAACTTACCAGGACATGTCATTGACCAGATCTTGTCACATCTGCCCATCAGGGATGCAGTAAGAACAAGTGTTCTCTCTAAGAAGTGGAGGTATAAATGGGCATCCGTTCCGAATCTTGTGTTTGATAATCAGTGCCTCACAGTTTCTTCTCAAGATCCAACTCTCATCAAGAATAAGATTGTTAATATAATTGACCATGTTCTCTTGCTGCACAATGGCCCACTCCACAAGTTCAAACTCTCCCACAGGGATCTTCTAGGTGTGACTGACATTGATCGGTGGATTGTTTGTATATCAAGAAGCTCAACCAAAGAATTCATCCTTGAAATATGGAAAGGCCAGCGTTACAAGCCACCTTCATGTTTATTTAATTGCCAGAGTCTGGTTCACCTGGAACTATTCAATTGCTTGTTAAAACCTCCATCAACATTCAGAGGCTTCAGAAATTTGAAGAGCCTTGATCTTCAGCATATTACCACTGCCCAGGAAGTATTTGAAAATTTAATCTCAACCTGTCCTTTGCTGGAGAGGTTAACATTGATGAACTTCGATGGTTTCACAAATCTCAATATTGATGCACCCAATCTGCAATTCTTTGATGTAGGAGGTGTTTTTGATGATGTTACTTTTGCAAGAACTACCAATCTAGCTCTAGTTTCCATTGGCCTGTATGCAAATATTGGTAATGACCAAAACATTGGTCATGACAGTTCAAGTAGATTGCTTAGATTTTTTGTGAATTTGCCCCACGTTCGAAGGTTAGAAGTTCAGAGTTTCTTCTTGAAGGTATTGGATATTCTTGCCTCATCTGGCATCACTAGCATATGCCTATATACTATGTCCATGTATCATGGCTTTATATTGAATGCTGTCCCTGTTTTTGTTAAATGGTAAAAATTACAATAATATGTAAACCTGTTAGAGTGTTTCCCGACTTTTTTAAATTACTTTTCGCTGAAGGTAATCTGAAATTTCTCAGAACTTCTCTTGATGGAATTGCTTACTGTCTGCTGTTGTAAAATATGTGTCTAATGCAGAGCTTTTGGTAATTCTTCTGATTCTATGGAACATACGGCTTCAAACTTTCTTTTGCTTGTAATGCTTCTATTTTGAAATGCTAATGCATTTTTCATTTTTCGAGTTAGCAATGTTTTACTTTACCTCTCATGACCCTTCAGGTTCTAATTTGTACATATGTTTCCGCATCATCAGTATTTGGCTATTGGTTATGTGCCTAGCAAGTTGCCCAAGCCGTGCATTGATCTGAATTATCTGTCCATCCGCATAAACTTCAGTGATTTGGGGGAAAGTTCAGCTGTTTTATGTATCCTGAGAAGTTCCCCAAATCTTCAAGAGTTGGAAATGTTGGTGAGTCCTGTTTCGTTATTCTTCCAGAACTTTGATATATATGGTAGGATACTAGGATTTCCTTTTCTAATCACAATATCTACAACCCCCGGTTCCAAATTCCGATCTCTGGAGCTACTCGGCAGATCTTCAAAATTACTATTTCTCTTTTGTAGGCTCGCCCAGATGAACAAGCGTCAGTTGTAAGAGCTGTTAATTCTTGGGAAGAGGATCACTGGAGTTTGCTTTTTGCCCATCTTAGAGTGGTTAAAGTAGTTAACATCTCCGGCATAAAACCCGAGCTGGATTTCATTAAATTCTTGCTTTCAAATGCACCTGTTCTTGAAAAGCTGACAGTTAAGCCTGCATCCCTGAATGGAGGGTGGGACTTGGTCAAGGAATTGCTGCGCTTTCGTCGAGCCTCAACGCAAGCAGAAATAATCTATCTGGACCCATAAATACTCGCAGATTCTGGCAGCCTCTGGTAAATGATTTGAGCATGTATTACTATGTGCGAATGCCGCCGATTTCTGAGCTATGTATCCTTTTCCTTGAGTGGAATATATGTTGTTGTAATCAAGTTTGTTCGTGGAAGTTGGAAGTCCTAAAACTTAGGGCCAGTTTGTTTGGAGTTAATTGGCCCAAATTAATGTGTTTTTGTTGACTGGACTTAGATCTTGGTGTGTTTTTTACTCCAAAATTACTTGAAATTACAATTAGCCCTATTCCATTATTCTTCATTGCCAACTCTGCCTCCGCTGTTCTTCCTGCCCGTTCTTCCAACCATTCTCCACCCCACCTCCACCTACTCTGCCTTGCCTCACTTTACCTCCGCCTGCTTCTCCACCTTGCCCCCCTCTGCCTCCATTTGCTCCGCCTTGCAACACTTTATCTCCACCCCACTCCTTCTTACCCAGAAACTCACCAGTAGCTTCGCTGGAAAACCTTTCGATCTTGCTCATTTGATCCAAAAATCTTCTGCCACTTGAAGCTCCTCCACGAGCAAGACATTGTCATGAAGTTTTAGATTTGATTCGAATTGGCTAGGAAGTTTTAGATTTGGTTCGAATTGGCTGGGTCTGCTGTTTCTGCAATGACATGGAGAGAAGTGGGATATTGGTTCTAGGAAGTTGGAGACAGAGATAAATCGGGGTAAAAGGGGAATGAATTCGTGTGACCTCATAGTTTCTCTCCATCAATTGCTAAAAAGACACATTAATTGGGTCGAATTAATTCCACCTGAATAGGTTGTTAACGTTTTTCTAAAACTTGTCCTAGAACTCTAACACCGTTTGAACTACTAATACTAGAATGTTCACTTTATTTATGTGGCACATGTGGGTCATTCCATTAATTAAGAGAGCAAAAAAGACACATTTCAACTCTGTTCTTCACTTTATGACCATCTCTCCGCTCTTTCAAGTCTTAACATTAACCCCAGAACCATAGTTATCCTCTCAGACCTTCAACCTTCATAAAGCGAAAATTTGACTTCTAAAATTTGTTGATAGGTTCAGATTGCTCATGTTAATGTTGTACCTTTAAGATAGCCTAGGTAGCTTTCAAATTAAGGTTTGGCTCAAATGCTTATAGTTTTCAACGGGCAGACAAGTCTTCTCCCACACTTGACTCAGTTTCTTAGGGTTTTGTCTGTTGTTGTCATTTAAGCTTCATCTGCTTTGCCTTGTTTGATAGTCAAGTTTGATAAGGTATTTCATAAGTCATGGTCATGGCGACTGCTCGGTGGAAAAGGAGGGTATGAATATGAGAACATTGATTCATTTTAATGAAAATTGGGGAGGCAAACAATTTCGTAACCGAATCATGCAATAGATGCAAAATATATATTATGGCTCCGTAAAAAAAATTTAAAAAAATTGGAAAAGAATCATGGGCGGGCAAATCTCGCTACGCATTGAAGAAGAAGAAGATCCTAGCCCACAAACGAACAAAATAGTTGGATTCGGCAATAGCCCACCCAAGAAAAGGACAAAAAATTCCATCGAGTGAAAATTAATTTACCAATTCTGCAATAAGCAACGGGATCGCACAGCCAAGTCCTTTTTTCTTTTATGAATTTTCCATTTTGCTTTAATTAGATTATTCTTTATCCGGTTTGGTCGTTGGACCAGCCTTTACAATTGTTAATCTTTGATAGCATCCCCTCCTTCCCAACTAATTGTTATATTATGTACTTATATCTAATTAGACATACTAACTTCTCTTAATTTTCTATATATAAGTCACTTTTATTAATATAAATTAACAAAATTACCTATTACCAAAACTATCTCTCTTTTTCCAGAAATCCTACTCTCAATGTTGTCGATTTTGCCATTGTTGTCACTGCCACCACCAAGTCTTCTGTCATTACTCGCATCTGCATAAGTATTAAGGACAAAGATGAAAAGTATATAAATAAATTGGGAAAAATATGTGAACAAGTATATATAAATGTCCAACATAATATGTAGACTATTTGTTCTTTTCAATAACATTCAAACTATTTATTTTCTACCAAAATAATTTGTAAAAGTGTCAAATATAATGAGCAAATGTGTCTGAAAATAATATGTAAAAATGTCTAATGTAGTATTTAAAAGTGTCTGGAGTAATTTATAAATAATTTATTTTTACGAGAAAATAATAAGTGTCTGAAACAATAATAAAGTATCTGATTAGATATTAAAAAGCCTCTAAAGAAATATTTAAAAGTGTTTGAGTCAATATGTAAATAATTCAATATACAAATAATTTGTTTCCTTCATAAATAAATGTATGCACAAATAATAAAAAAGAAGTGTCTAAATAAATATTTAAAACTGTTGAAAATATGTTATTTTTAAATTTAAAAATGTCGTAAAGAATAACGCAAAATGTCTTAATGAAATTGTAAAAGTGTTTTAACAAAAGTACAAAAACATAAATGAATAGGTAAACCCAAAAAATTGCAAAAATAGGAGAGATTGAAGGCTTGGTTGAACAACTTGAAGTAGCAAAAGAAGTGCCAGCCGCTGTGGGATACTCCTCCCGCCAGATCTCCTCGCGAGATCGCAACAACATAGTGACCAATTGACGATTTGAAGATTGGATCTCATTTTCTTCATTCGATATCATCGCCCATCCATCTATCCTTCGTCTTTCATCACTTATCTCCACCGCAAACTCATATCCACGATAGTTGTTCAATCATCCAAGCCGTGAGCTCATTTCCATCGCGAACTTTCTACAGGCCGTCTTAGCTCGCTGTTTGTGGTTTCTCGACTTCCTTGTGTCACCATTCATTTCTCGCCATTCTTTGGCGTTTGTTTTTCGCTATACCTTGCCGTTCATTTCTCGTTATTCCTCTTCTCGCCATCTGTTCCCATCTTGCTATATGTTTCTTGCCGTTCGTTTTTCATCACTATATCTTGCGATCGTAGCCGATCTCACGATCGTAGCCGATCTCACCTTTGTAGTCATTGCTAATATAAGGGAAGAAGATGTTACCAGCCGTCACGAGAGCTGGTGACGATTGTTCCTCAACACGCCATTCCTCGCCAGTTGTTTTTTATGATTGCTGCTGATTTGGCCATCACGGCCATTACCGGCGTAAGGGGAGAGGAGGTTACCGACCATCGTAGGAACTACCACCATCTCCAGTGATAGAAGAACTTATTGAAGATAGCGGCTTAGAGAATAGCAAAAATAATTTAGGGTGAAGGGTAAATTAGTAAAATAATCTCCTATGTTTAATCAGACATATACACACCATATCCTTTTATCTTGCTAATAGTGGATGGAGCTCCCTTATCAAACTCTAGTTTCTTTGTCACCATTTGTCTCATCCCTTTTGAGGAAAGGTTTAATTTTTGTTTTGAATGGTAAAACAAAAAATTTATTAAAAATGAGTAGAATACAAGCATCCCAGTTAAAAGATACTGATAAAATTCACCCAATAAACTCCCACAATACATAAACACCCCAACAACCTCTCTCAAGACATAAACCATAACCTATTATTTGATCCCAAAGACCTCAAAAGACACCATTGGCCTTAAAGATCAAAGCACCCTACTAACATAAAAAATTACCAAAGCCCCGGAAAACACATCATACAGGACCCATAAGTACAAGTGCTATAAAAATCTAATCTTTTATTCACCATTCCAACCTTTTCAATTCATTTAACAGTGCCAATTCTTTTGAGGAAAGTTTTATGATTATGGGCTGAGGGTAAACAAACAAAGACATAGAGAGAGGACATTTGTTGTGGGTGTGAAATTGAAGGATTGAGAGGCTTAAGAAGAAATGGTCATGGAGTGAAAAACACGGGCCTAAAAAGGTGTTTCCATCCCCCATTTCTCTATCTCTTTTTGTCAAAGAAGTGCCACATCATGAAGGGTTTGATGGAGATTGGAGACAAACTTGCAGTTAATGGTGCATATCGGGCTTGACTGGCCATGCCCCGGCATAGCATGCAAAATACGTGCAGGGCCTGGGTTGGACTTTTATTTTTTAATTTTTTTTAAAAATATTTGGTAAATTTTGATTTTAAAGAGAAACAGAACCACTAGTGTAATTTTTATTAATAAAAATCTAAGTGACACTTACAGACAATTTGAAATTAGCCTTACATGAAAAAATGATGAAACATTCTAAAAAAAGCCATTAATAAAACTTGTGATTTGTGTTCAACAGCATAATTAGATCAAATACATACTAAGAACCGAAAAGAAAAACCTAGAATATGGAAGTCTTTCTATCATCTTACAGTTCATCATCCAAACTCTTTTGGTTTTGCTTTCTTAAGGCAATAAGACCTCAGTCATGATTGCACATGCATACCTTCACTGTTTATAGACTTAACCTTGCGCCATTTCTCTGAAATGACTCATTTGCTAGCACTGAAAGCGAATTTGAATATGATGGTGGAAACCAGTACCGCTAGAACCTCTTTTGCAATGGTGGGCAGAATCGAAAATCTGTTACTTTTCACTTTTCACCACTCCAAAATATCATCCTTACTTGCCTCAAATAAGGTGTAGAGATAATCATCTCATTCCGGTAGGGCAGAGGTTGTGGGTCAAGGACATTTGAGTAGCTGTTCTGTGGGGTTGAATGGTGCTGATGAGGAAGAGGATGAAACGCCAGAAAATAGTGGTTTTTACCTTGTCTTTGTGGCAAGATAAATACTTCTTGTAGAGTTCCTGTAAGTGCTTATCTACTTTAGTCGTCATAGCTAAACCATTCATATGCTGCATTTCTAGAAAACTATAGTATCCTTAAAGTAAAAACAATTTACCCAAAATTTTCATGCTCAGCTCAAGTGTAGATGCAAGTAAAAAGATAAAGGTAATGTTAGAAAAATATACAATTCATTTGTCCTCCATTACTTTGATGGTGTCTTTTAAAAATAATTTTATCTTGTACCATTTTAAAACACAAATGATGTTTACCAAATTATTAAAACCTTGTAGATAGTGAGATAGTAATTTACTTTTAGTTTAATACAATACACTTTTAGTTTAATACATATCTCATACAGTTTAATACATTTTATTTCCAGTTTAACACATATTTCACACAGATTAATATAATTTACTTCCAGTTTAACAGATATCTTACATAATTTAATACATTTCACTTTCAGTTTCATACATTTTGCATCCTGTTGTTACCGGTGGCGATGACGATGTTCATTATGATGCTAGTAGTGACGATGAATTTGGTGTTTTTTTTTTGTGGCAATGTCATCTTCTCGTGTAATAATTTGCCACACAGATTAATACATTTGACTTTCAGTTTAATACGTTTCACATACAGTCTAATACATGGCCCAAACTATTTAATATGATTTACTTCCGGTTTAATATATATCTCACATAGTTTAATGCATTTCACTTCCAATTTAACATATATTTCACACAGATTCACATGCCCATACATTGTCGTCCCTACCACATACATACAACTTTTCAACCATAACATGGAACCACATAAATCTATCACAAGAACACATAATTGCCACATACAAGTCGACTCTCTAGAACAATACAACATAAAACCATACAAACAGATAACAGAACCATACAACAGGCCTCTAGAATCATACAAACGGCCTCCAAAATCATACATATGTACCTCATTCTATACAATTCCAACTTAAATACACAAAATTGCTCTAAGAGGAAACTAGACAAATGGATCACAGAACCATGCAACAAGACTCTAGAATCATATAACACACAGACACAAACAGACACACACACATACAAATTGATCATAGAATCATACAACAGGCTTATAGAATCATACAATCGGCCTCTAGAACCCTATGTATGTATGTTATTCCATACAATTCCAACTTAAAGACATACAATTGGACTACGAGAAAACCATACAAATAGATCACAGAACCATACAACACAATCCATGAATGTGTTCCTAAAAAAAAAAAAAAACCACCATCCTCTTAAATCTATTACATTTTCTCGTAAACCCATCTTATTTTGGATGTGAAAGCAACAAAACCATGTATGTTTTCACAAACTCATGTATTTTTCAAACAAATATATCAAACCCATTCTAATTTCAAAATGAAACTGACCTTCTCAACCATCTATTTTATCTCTGAAACGAACCATGCCCCGTTGTTCCTACCATCACCAGAATTGCATTTCGTCTCTATCAAAATTGGGGATTTCACTATAGATTAATGGGGATGGTAAGAGGAAATAATGAGGAATGAAAAAAAGTCCATGAAGTTCTTAGATGTTTTCCATCCGTGCTTCTTATCATGTTTTAGGGTAGAAAGATTTGGATAGAGTTTGGGAGGAGTTTGTATAGAAACTGACTATAATCCAGGATTTACCAGGATTTTAGCCCCTCTTTTTTTAGGTCCTCCCTTTTTTCAATTGCTTGATAATGGGTAACAAATGGAAGAAGCTCTAATAGAGTTAGATGATGCATATACACCGGGAGTATAGTCTCCAATCTTAGGCTACTAGAAGGAAAAAATGACAATTAATTTACTGCATTGCCAAAAAGAATTGCAAGAGCCCCCATTTTTTTCATAGTCGCAAAAGTCCAATTTGGTTGTTAAAAGCAAGCAAGTTAGAGCACAATTTAAGAAAGCTAGGCTAGTAAAGCTCTTTCAGTATGCCCACACCATCGTAGGTAGAGATGTCAATATGGCAGGTTTAGGAAAGGTAAAGTGATTCTTAAATCCTACCTGCAATATAAAAACTTTATCCAAATCTTCCTTCCACAACTTGCAGGGGATAGATTTTTTTCACCAAAATTCTGCCCACATTGGGGCGGGTAGGGTCAAGTATTATACCTGTAATATCCATACAAGTGATTACATAATATAAAATTGAAACTAAAGAAAGTACGATATACTTGAACATACAACATAACTAAAAACAAAGTAGCCTAGTTACATAATTGTCAATTTTAGGGTTTATTAGTTTAGAATTATATTATATATTTAGGTTCTATAGAACAAGAATTTGATATGTATATATAACATATGTAATATTTTATATACTTATATGCTATGTATAATATGCGGGTAGGGTATGAGCCGTGTTTGAGAAAGGTAGACTCCTAAACTCGTACCTCCTCATACTTGGCAAGTACAAAAACAAAAAACACTCAAATTCGGCCCAAATTTATCTAGTTGAAAAAAAAACCAAACTCATTGAGTAGAGTAAGGTAGGGTACCCATAGGTAAGGACATAAATTGACATCTCTACTTGTAGGTAATGCTGCCTTAATTTTGTTCTTAAGGATTGATTGGTGACTTGTGTTATTGATTCATTTTGGAGATAATAGACATTTAAAACCAAAATCAGAGATTTGAAATTTCAAAAATATACATTAGACATTTTTTTTACTAGAATTATATACTCAACCTATCATACTAGACATTTAATCAACATAATTGACCAATTGGATACTACAAACATGTAGACTAAATAATCCATTATCAGATTTAAACATCAACATATTATACTAGTCATTTAACCATTATAAACTGTATAATTGTTTTACATAAAATATAGTATAGTAAATGCTAACTGATTTGTATTCTTTAGAAAAATATGAAACCATACAAATAGTAAATAATTTTTTAGCATAAATATCCTAAAAAATAAAATAATTATCTTTTAATTAAATATATACTTTAAATATAAATTTATCTTATTTGCACTATATAGGCATTTAAAAACCAAAAGCAAACACTCAAACACTAAAAACATAAATTCTTGACCTAGTGTCACTGTAAACCAGACATTTTCAATCCAGTGTCATATACTAACATCTAATTAATGGCGTCAAGAGTTTCATCCCTAGTAAACATCCTCCACAGTAGATGATATACTATCTCATTGGTATTAATGATCAGGAAAAACCATTTAATCGTAATTCTTTACTTTAATAAATAGAAGATGAGAGATAATCTTTAATAGTGACTATTCATCAACAATTCCTTTAGCTTTTGCTCTTGATGGCACAATAGACTGAATTTCTACGCTTGTCTATAAGATGTTTCTTTAGCTTATTCAGTCTTTAGCTTATTCAGCTGAAGTTTAGTAAGGTACAAGCTTCCACATAGTATCATTTTAAATTTCTTTTCTTCTTTGTGAAGTAGATTATGTGATTTATAGTCAAGTTTCAGACTCCTGGGAAAATGAAAGACAAAGAAGAAAAAACCCTTGAAGACATGCCCACAACAAGTGATTTGTAAATTAACCGAGCCGTTGCTACAATGTTATAAGTCATGACGGTTCATGCACATTAATAGGTTCCAAATTTAAGGATAAAGCACATGAAGATGTATTTAGGGGATCATTGTGGCCATACATATAATGTATGTTTGGTTGCACATCCGATCCTAGTGCTTTTTTTTAGAAAAAAAAATTATCGCATAAGTGAAATCTACTGGTCCAAGAAGTTGTTTTGTTTGTCTAAAGAACTTGATACAATCCAGTGTATTGGAAGTAGTCTTTGCAAAATAACCATACTTCAGAATTCTCAAAGTCTTCGAATCATGATACAATCAGTTGAATCGTCAGTTCATTGTTATTTTTCATTTGTATTGCATGAGTTTTGAGTGACATGACAAAAATTAAAAAAAAATATGAAACTAAATAAGAATCTTTTACAAAAAAATAAAGAGTAAGTTCATATTTTACTTAAAATATTAAATTACAAACCCCAATATAAATATGTTCTCCTTAGCATAATATTATTGTGAACCAAACAATATATCCTTGAATATCATATTAAATGAACACATTTGCAAATAGTATGAATACATGGATTCATAAGCAGCATAAATGAATATAAACAAATGAATGAACAAACAATAACAAAAACATTAGGTATGTTAATAAGGGAATCATGTATAGATGGAGTACTTATGAATAAATGAACATATAAATAACAAACAAATGAATAAACAAATATATGAGCAAAAAATTGATTGAATATAAAAAAATAAATAATATCTTTATTTGTGTTCGTTCGTTTATATAAATGAATATAAAATCCTGTATATGTCAGTTCGTTTAAATAAATGGACATAAAATCATGTTTACATTCATTTATTTAACTAAATAAACAGATATAAATGAACTTTCGCTAAATGGTTGATAAATGTTAATTTTGTGGTCAAATATGTTAATTTTTTATCAACTGTAACCATCATTTTCTACCTTATCATCCTATATTTTCTACCAATTCTTGCTTCATTCTTTCATTTTGTAGGTTGGAGAAGCGGACCGTAACATTAAAATGGCACCGGGACAAGTGAAATGGAAAACGGGTATGTGAAAGTTAAAACTGGATTATGAATATGAGGCCTAGGCCCCATGAATAGCGCTTAAGTGCCACAATACAAAATGCTCCTGCCTAAAATTGAACACTTTGGGGCCTCGGCGCCAGGCACCCATCCTGAAGCTTAAATGCCCTTGTACATAGGAAAAATGGTCCTCCACCTCAAATTTGAACTTAAGTATGGTATTAGTTAAGAGATTTGATCCAAATGGATAGGTGAATGAAAGAGACTTCTCCAAGACTTAGAAAAATCTAAAACCAAGCTTAGGAAGAGATTATTCATCTTCATCTTCTCATCCTAGACTTAGGTTTTCTATAGCTACCACACCTTGCATTTTCACCTTTAAAGAGCACTTGTGGATTCTACTTGAAGAAGACTTAGAGGAGGACTTGAAGGCTTGTAGAGGTATTGAAGAGTCAAGCATTTAGAGTTTATTGTCTTTCTTTCCTTTTTCTTATATTGAAACATGGATGCTCTTTTACGTATATTCATGGTTATGTTTCATTTGAGTATGAAGTAGTAGTCTTGACACTTTTTATGACTATAGCTATTTGATTTGGTTAAGTTATTTGAATATATGACTATATGCTGTTGATTTTCTTTCTATTGCTTATTTCTTCTTTCTATTGTGCTTGTTGTGTGTTCGCTAATTGATGACCACAATTAGTTGCACTTGTGATTGCTTTTAAACTATTGGAAAAAAATAAAAGTAATTGGACCTAGGAGAAGGAGTTAATGACAATGGGTTTATTGGTAAACTAGTCTAAGTCATTAGGTGAACGTAAATTGAGCACTAATGACTCTATTTAATCTTGTAATTAGATGAAAATCCTTACTAAGCTTATAATAGAAAGAGTCAATCTTTTCACTTAGGAAAGTAAGGATTCAACTAATTGAATTCACCAATAAGTAATAAAAACCAAATCACTAGCTTAAATTCATTAACTAACCAACCCAAGTAGTGAACCCATAGGAAGTGTGCTTTAGTAACTTGATAAAATTCATAAATTTACTTTGCATTATTGCATCTTAGGTTAGTAGTATTTCATTAGCTAAGTTTAGTTACTTTTTGTCTTACATAAATCCTTATTTAACTTCGATTGTTTAGCTAAAGTTAACTTAGAGTAGTGGTATTTGGCAAATAAATCAATCAATCATTGTGGGAACGATATTTTTTCTCACCCAACTTCAACATCTAATGTATGTTTGTAGTTAGAGTTTAAAACTCACAACAATTGTTAATAAAACAATCTATTTGTTTATCGTCCTACTAATTTACAACTCAAACAAAAGACGCTAGTGTTTACGACAAGCAACAATTTCGATTCAGTATCCAATTATAGGTTTTGAAAACTTAGTTCTATGATTGTATGTTTTAGCTAAAGTCAATTCTCAAATTTTAACAGTTAGTTTGGGGAAATAGAGAGAGAAAAAAAAGGTAAACAAAATGCGCCACGCAACGCTAATTTAAAGGATGAGATCATTTCTCTACTCAATCAAAAATAAAAAGAACAACTACTTGTACTTCATTTCAATTGTGATGAGAATTATTGTATGGCATAAATCCATAATTCACCTCCTAAATTTTCTGGCCTGGATATTTAACCCCTTCAACTATGACTTAGGGCAACTCAGTCCCCAAAATTTGTAAATTGGGACACATAACTCTTCTAATTGATGATAATGTTAATTTTGATTTCTCAGGGGCTTAAATGATAATAACATTGAACAAGAAGGCCAAACTTGGTATTTTAGCATATTGTTATTTAAGAGGCCGTTTTCCTTCACAACTCTAATTAGCATGCTCAAGATACTTCCAATCCTTCAAGAAACTCTCTGACCTCCTGCATGTGAAACTGTATAGGAAGATGACCATGCTAAAACATCAACTTTGGTCTACTTGTTTAATGTTATTGTTATTTAACTCCCTTGAAAACCAAAAAGAACATTTTTATCAGTTAGAAGAGGTTAAATGTTCCAGTTTACAAAGTTTAGTAGCTGAGTTGCCTCGAGTCATATTTGAAGGGATTAAGTGCCTGAGTTAATAATATTTAAATAGAGTTTGTAACTAAATATTTCATTTATCAAATTTAATCACCAAAACATAATATTTTAACTTATGTTAATCAATTGTACTTTTTTCTTATCTAATATCATCATGTTACACTAAAAATAAATATTTAAAAAATAAAGAATTAAAGCTGCAGTTATACTTGAAGAAAATCTTTAACTTTACCTAACTAATTCCTAAGTTGCAAAATTTTATTATACAAATTGAAATGTTAATTCGAGATCTATTTTGGAGTATTACTAGAACTCACTACAGCAGAATTAGGTTACAGCGACCAAAGATGGCGACTGTAATTTTAGTGGCCATAACTTTGGTTGCCAAAATGGTCGCATAAAAGAAAAAGTAGCTTTTAGGTAACCAAATAGCCACGGATTGAGGATGGCCATCATTTTAGTCGTTATTATGGTCACCATAGCCACTGTTTGGGTGAATGAAAAGTTGGTCACTAAGTTTAGTAGCCAAACGGTCACCGTTGGCTGCCATAAGAGTGACCACATCTTATAGACCCCTTAATTTTGGTAGCTAGTGGTGGCTATTGCGGTTGCTCCACCATTATAAATCAACTCAACCTGTTGCTCCATTCATCATTTTAATCGTCCCATTTCTGTTGTCACGTTCTTCCTTTTTCTCCTTCATTTCCTTTTTACTCCACCCTATTTGCAAGAAGCAGCCACTGATCAACCGTCTGTTATATTGGTCTTTCCATATTATTAGTAATGTTATATTATATTCTATTGGCAATATATTTTAAAATAATTTTAAATTAGTAATATCTTATTAGCAATATTTTTAAATAAAGTAATATTTTTAAATGAAATTAATTTATTAAGAATATTATATTATTTTTAATTGCTAATATTCTAAAATAAAGGTATATCTAAATGAATTTGTATTTAAAGGTAAATATTAGTAAATAAAGGTTAAACATATTTAAAGGTAAATATATTTTAATATATTTAATATTTGTTTGCTTATTTGAAAGATAAAGACCAAATTCAAAGTGGGTCATAGGTTTTTTGGTGGTAAGGATGGTGGCCATGTCGAGGAAGGCTTAAAAAATTCAAATTTTTGGGACTACCGAATTCGCGGCCACTATTATGGTCACTCTTGCCAGTTAAAAGCCACACCCCTTTTACATTTCAGCGGAAACATAAAGTCTCTTTTTCCAAAATTCTTTGTTTACTGCTTTTGTTGCTGAAGGGATATTGCGAGCTCTTATGTGCTTCTTCAAATTCACTTGGAATTGCTAAGGAATTTCGAATATTGCTAGCTGTTGTTTTCTTCTCCAAATTTGGTTAGAATTGCTAAGGAATTAGTAAGTTTTTTCTCAAACTTTTTCATTTTTTCACATTTTCATTTTCAGAAGAAACTTCATACCAACATTTTATGTTATTTTTTTTAGGCCCTCTAATAGTTGTTTGCTCATAGCACCAGAAAAGTACACGTTGTTCTTGCTGAAGTGTGAAATATATATGGCAACTGGTGTTGCTGGGAGTTAGCATTTTTGGATGCATCATCCAACCTGCACATAGCAGCAGCATCTTAGGTGAGGGCTGAGGAGGAAAAGGAGGAAGAGGAGCAGCAGTAGCAGTATGATGCGTTTAGTAGGGATTATATGGGAAAACACCAATATTAAATAATTTTAGATATTTATGGAATTTGGCACTCTTATTTTTATGATGGATGTTTTAGTTAATTAGTACTTACATTCTCTATTTGGATTATGTTATGAATGTCTGAATTAATAAATATTTATATCCTCTATTTGGATCTTTTATTTTATTTTATTAATTTATATATATTATCTATATTAATAGTAAAATTAGATTATATATGAATCACACACATGAAACTGAAAAAAGAAAAAGATCGACTGTCTTATTTGGTTGACCTAACAACCACTTTATTTGGTTGCCACAGTCACTATGTTTTGACAGAATATTTTAGTCACTATGTTCAGTAGCCTTTTGGTGGCTATACCTTGGCCACTATTCAGCAAACAACTTTTTTGGTCACCTAAAAGGTGAAATGACTACAATTCAGCCACTATTTCTGTGATCGCTCCAACTCAGATAAAATATTTTAGTTATCATGTTTGGTAGCCTTTTTGTGGCTATACCTTAGCCACCATTAAGCAACCAACCTTTTCGGTCATCTAAAAGATGAAATAGCCAACATTCAACTACTATTTCTGCGGTTGCTCCAACCCTATTCTCTTGTGGTGAGTGTTTTTAATTGAGGTACATCTTTTATTTATTTGGAAATTTTTCTGGCTCAATCAATTGAGGAGAAAATCAACTTAATTCAAATCTTTACATAGCCAGGTACTGTTGCCAAAAAAGTTTACTAAATTGAATTTACTATAGTGTTTGTTTAAATAATGAAGCTGTTCATGAGCAGGAAAAGATTTTTTTGTTTATTAGATAATTCTTGCGACAAGAACAAATATATATTTTTTCTATTGACAACAACAAATAAATTTTGTTCTTCAATTTGAATTTTTACAATTTCTAAATTGCATTTTTCTCGAGTAGCAAAGTTGACATTGTTTTCTAAGAAGGCCAAAGTATAATAGAGGCCCCTGAACTTTTCCAACTCACACAAGTTGGTCCTTAAACTTTAACTCAGTTGGCAGAAGCCCTCTAACTTCGCAACTTGGTACATATTACTCCAATTTGTTGACTTGACTTAGTTTTTTAATGACTTAAATATATGAAGAGCTCTCAAATTTGACAACTCATTTAAGTTGGCCATCAAACTAGAACATCAACTGCAATAGGCCTTAAACTTTATAATAAATAATGAGTATCATAAAATTAATTATAAATTAGTTTAAATTGTTTTTTTAGGTTCAGTAAAGAAATTTTTTATGAAATTAGTTAATTCATAAAAATTAATTAAAGTCTCTTTAGTTTAGTCCCTACTATAGATCAAGTTTGTGGATGAACTGACCAAATACGAAGAAAAATAAAAAGAAAAGAATACTTACATAATTTGCATGACTTGTAATAATTATTAATTATTAATAAAGCTGTGAATAGAAACTTGTTCATGGGTTATTTTATTTTGTATTTATTCATAGTGTGTAAAGTAAAGTTTTATTTTATTCTAAACACCAAAGAGCAGGAAAATTAAAGCAAAGTAATATTAAATATAAGTACAAATATAAAACATACATTTTATACTACAGGTGGTCATTTACATTTTTCTAAGTATACCATTATGGTGGATAGAATAAAAGGTGGTTATTCGTAAAACTTTGTTGCAAATTTTTTGTTCCATATTTTTTTATCAAACATATTTTTTGTATTATGTTATTTTCTCATTATAGATAATACTTTATTTTATTTTTATTTTTATTTTTATTTTTATTTTTATTTTTATTTTTTTTATCTAGGACCAATATCATTTTATAGCTAATTCTATATTTACCTTATAAGCAACTGAAAAATATTTTTTATGAATTAATTAGTTTTAATAAATTTTTCATTGCTCAACCTAAAAAATTAATTTTAAGTAATTTACAATGAATTTAGGGCCTAGTGCAATCCAAGTTCTAGCTTGATGACTAACTTAAATGAGTTGTCAAAGTTTGATGGCTCTTGATGTATTTAAGCCATTAAAAAAAGAAGTCAAATCAATGAGTTGGACTAAAAGGTACAGAATTGCAAAGTTGAAGGGCTTCTGCAAACTGGGTTAAAGTTTAAGGACCAATTCGTACGAGTTGGGAAGGTTCAGGGGTTTCTATTGTACTTTGGCCAATTAAGGGCAGCTAATCGGAGAAAAGGATGATGCGACAACATAAACAGAAAACTATTCTTAATTAGCATATAAACTAAAAATTATACTATCTTCTGACAATTGAATTTTGTAATTGCAATCAGGGGCGTATCTATTTAAGGGCGAGAGGGGGCAGGCGCCCCCTAAAATTTTGAAAAATTTTATTGGGTACTTGAATATGTGATACAATTGTAGAAAAATTAAATTGAGGTACCTATCTGTAATTTTTATAATTAATAAGGGGCTCCAGTATATTTTATCCATTTAAGGTCTCAGTCATTTTCTTATTGAATAAATTACGTGATAGTCCTTACTCTTTAATTATTATTTCCTTTTAGTCCCTATCCTATTAAACATTCTGTTTTGGTTCTAAACATATTAAAAACATTTTGTTTTAGTCCTAAATTTATAAAAAAAAAATGTTTCATTTTGGTTTCATTGCATGAAATTTGTTAGCTCAAAGTATTTGTCTGATAACAACTTTTTAGATCATAATTTGGACTATCCGGTAAGTGCTATAAAATAAATTTAATTTGTATAATATTTTTTTTATAATTAATAGAAAATTCCAATAACTATTTTTACTCTATAAATTGAACTTAATTATTATAAATTTTTGAATTCAATGTGTCTATATATGTAAACTGTCTAATGAATTTTAGGTTGTAAACTTTTGAAATAATAAACTTAGTTATTATACACTTTCAAACTTTATATGTCTATATATAATATTATTTAGTATTTTCTATTAGTGATTGTAACTTTATACATGCTAATAATCCATTTCACGTCACGCCCCGCCCTCCCCAAGTGAAATTTCTGACTACGCCCTTGATTGCCATACTTCCGTTGAAAACTCGATTTAAATATTGGCTCGTACAAAAGATTTATTTCCTTTACAGCTACTGGATGAACGAAAGATATGTTAACTAGTAATTATCTCTTATATCGTTTTTAATGATGTTGAGTAGAAAAGAAAAAGAATAAACAGATAAAGTTACAGTAAAAAGAATAAACAGATAAAGTTACAGTTTGCAAGTTTGTTTCTTTAAGAAAAACTTAAGTATTTCAATATATTCTATATTTTTTAAGATAAAAAAATGAAAATATTTTAAATATAATTGCATCTAATATGTTATAAAAATATTTTTAATATTCACAAAAATAAGAAAAAATATAAAAATAACCGCAGATAATATTTTAAAATGTTAGTCAATATGGAACTTATGAATTATTTCTGGTCTTAAGTCTTAACCAACTTGAGTGTACTTTTGAAATTCGGACATCCAACACTACTGTTTACAACTAATCGTGGAATTTAGTTGGCAAAACGAGACTAATTGTCTCCTTTTTATATTTAAGCGTAAAGGACCAGAACTGGGCGCCTATTTGGCCAAACTCCCGGCGGCGTGAGAGCGAACGGGCACGGCTCCTTCATTAGGTGCCACCAAACCTGTTCTATCGTCTTCATTCCGTGCTCTGTTTTGCTTACACCACAAGCGTCGGAACTCCTTCTAGACCGGCGATCGGCGGGAGCGTCATCTCTCATGGGCCCGGACCTGGGTGATTCTATCAGTAGCGATGATGATTGTTCCTACTGCAACGATTGTCATGGAGAAGACGACGATGGCGACTCAATCGGGGTCAGCTCCCTCCAAAGCGAGTTGCTTTTGGCTAATGCCAGAGGCCCGAATGTGAAGGTTCGTTGCTTGTGACCCTGTTTTTATTGTGAATTTCTTTTCTGGATTTTCTGATGCGATATGGGCCTCCGGTGGACGGCCATTTTGCTGCTGTTCTTGTTTCTTCTGTGTCAATTTTGTTTCTCTTTGAGAAATTTCAGAGCCTTGCTATGCTGGTTACGTGGAAAGTGGAACTGTGTTGTTGGTGTTATTGTTCTCTCTCTCTCTCTCTCTCTCTCTCTCTCTTTTTGGAACCAAAGCTACTTTTTTTGGTTCGTAATCTGTCCAGTTTGGATTTTCGGTAATAAATGAATGTCATGAATCTGAACATTACTCACCTTGGTATGTCGACGGCAAAAAGGGGAAAGAAAGAAGAAGGAAAAAGAAAGTGATTGGTTTGAACGGTGAAAGTGATATCTTGAATTGTGTTTACCAGGTTGTTACAAGGGAGTCTCTCTTGGCTGCTCAGGTGCAGCACGCACTCAATTTCTGTTCGTTCTTTCATTCTTCTTCTCTCAGTTTAATTTTCTTTTTTCTTTTCTTTTATCATGAAGCAGCTTAAAGGAGTTTCATTTCTGTTTCACTTTATGTTAGATAGATAGAGGACCTGTACAAGATTATGGACCTGCTTTCTTTGAAGGAGTACCAAGCGAGAGCACTGCTTATTCATTATCAGTGGGATGTTGAGAAGTTGCTTGGTGTGCTCGTGGAGTATGGAAAAGATAAACTGTATGCTGCAGCAGGTTTGAAAATGCTGGAGGAAGGCGAGAGTTTGTCATCCCAACTGCCCCCCTTGGTTACTTGCAATATCTGCTATGAGGATGTTTCTTCTAGTAATGTGACTACCATGGACTGTGGTCACTATTTTTGCAATAATTGTGAGTCTTCTCCCATTTCTTCCCTTCATTTGGTACTTCTTGGATTACTCAAGTTTCTTATCCCCAAACTCTGTATTCAACACACCTTACAGCTGACGAAGATATTTCTGCATTTGTTACGCCTTTATTCTTATAGATTGTCATTGCAGAAACAGTTCTGCGTTGCAATGAGGATTTTTCGTTTTCGTTTTCGTTTTCTTTTCTTTTTTTTTTTTTTTGGTAGTTTTTATTTCTGTTTGCTTGCTTTGGTGTCATTGCAGCTATTGGTTGTTTAATGCAAAATCTGGTGAATCCCATTCCTAACTGTACTAAAAGTATGGTATATATACTAAACTTTTTGGACTTCTGTTGATGCCACTGGAGCAGGGGCCTTTTCGCTCGTTTTAGTGAAATTAGAACTACTTGTCTTAAAAAACTGAACAAGGTTGAAGTTGGAGATTGTGCCTTTTGCTTAGGTTGGGTTGAACATTTTGTTGTGAAGATAAATGAGGGCCAAAGCAGACGCATTAGATGCATGTCACACAATTGCAATGCTGTCTGCAACGAGGAAGCAATCAGGAAATTGGCTTGGGACAAGGATCCTGCTCTTTCTGAAAAATTTGACAGGTTTCTTTTAGAATCTTACATCGACGACAATAAGAGAGTCAAGTGGTGCCCTAGTGTTCCCCATTGTGGTAATGCTATTCGAGTTGAAGATGACGAAACTTGTGAGGTTGAATGTGCGTGTGGTGTGCAATTTTGCTTTAGTTGCTCTTCTGAAGTGCACTCACCTTGCTCTTGTGAAATTTGGGAACTCTGGTCTCAGAAATGCAAAGATGAATCAGTTACAGTCAAGTGGCTTATAGCAAACACAAAATCTTGTCCTAAGTGCCGCAAGCCGGTTGAAAAGAATGGAGGATGCAACCATGTTTCTTGTGTTTGTGGGCAATCCTTTTGGTAAGAGCAAGTTTTCAGTTCTTTTTTTTGCTCCTGCAATCACTTCTCGCTGCTCTTCTTTTTCTGATTGTTTCACACTTGACTCATTGTTTGCTACAGATTATTTGTTTCACCTTTTGTATTAGATGAAAAAATTTTAACCTGCAAAAGTAGACAAGTAGGCAAATTTGGCCCACCTGCTTTCTGAGTAAATGGTATTTGATTTTGGGTGTATTTCTTTTGTTACATCATACATGGAACATTTTGTTAGTTAACTGTTCATTTTGCTCTCTCCTTTTCCTGTTCATGCAGTTGGCTTTGTGGTGCTGCTACTGGTCGAGAACACACATATGGATCTATTGTTAATCATAGTTGCGGTCAGTACAAGGAAGAAAATGAAAAGAAAAGCACCCTTGCAAAACAATACCTTGAACGTTATATCCACTACTACAATCGATATAAAGCTCATTTACATTCTCTTAAACTTGAGTCAAAGCTAAAAGAAACCCTCCAGCACAAAATACACATATTGGAAGAAAAAGTAACATCTACAGATTTCAGTTGGATGATCAGTGGACTCTGCAGACTTTTTAGAGCAAGACGGATTCTTTCATATTCCTATGCATTTGCCTACTACATGTTTGGGGATGATCTATTCAGAAATGAAATGAGTGAGGAGCAGAGGAGACTAAAACAGAATTTGTTTGAGGATCAACAACAGCAATTTGAGGGCCATGTTGAGAAGCTTTCATCAGTCCTGGAGGAGAAATTTGATACTTACTCTGAGGTTGAAGTCTTGGACATGAAGATGAGGACCATGGCTCTCTTGGTGACTACAGATAATCTCTGTCGAAATATGTGAGTCCATTAACGAATTAGTGGTTTTGTGTCTAAGAGCACATCTAAAGGGTTTGATCAATAGGATTGAACTTCCAAAAGATCATTTTTTGTGGTTTGGTTCATTCGTAGTAGATATGAATGATGCTTGGAAATGAAACTGTTATAGCAACTGACGTGAATGTATCTTGGTTATACACAGGTATGAGTACATCGAAACAGACCTGCTAGGCTCTCTCAGGTGGACTATTCATAGAATAGCTCCCTACTTGTCAAAGGGTGTGCAGAAGGCTTCATTGTAATCTTCGGACTACTTGCTACTGAGAAGCCAAAGGGCTTAATGGTATAATCGTCTCCCACGACTGGATTATGTGTTCATTTTCCCTAACTTTTGTCTAATGAAAGTGAATTTATAAACTAATGCAGATTATTTGTTTCAGTGGGGCTTGGTCCGGAAGAGATTTTGATCGTCCTAAAGCATCAT
Organism: Aquilaria sinensis; assembly: GCA_005392925.1. NCBI lineage: Eukaryota > Viridiplantae > Streptophyta > Magnoliopsida > Malvales > Thymelaeaceae > Aquilaria > Aquilaria sinensis. Next base: position 56,787 of record SMDT01000115.1, read on the forward strand.
TTACCATTTTGTAAACCATGCAAGTCAGACTGGAACTGGATGCTCTATGCTAAAACGAAGAGAGGGTTTCTGGATCCCATTCTCAGTCATTTCTGGCGAATCGGTGCATCTCTCTTCTGGGGGTTCTCAGTTTCTCTCTCTCTCTTTTTTTTTTTGTTTTTTTTTTGTTTTCGGGCATCAAATTCATTCCACATAAAATATTGCAAATGCAAAAAAGGACAATCAAGAAATGTTCCGATTTTCTGTATCAGCAAGAATCTGGACAACCCTTGTTGAATCATGAGCTAATACTTCTGCAAGAGAAGTCAAATGAAATGCATTTTAGTCTTAAACATGAATATTTTCATGTTGCCGGCGGATGGTAACGGTAATGATCTTATTGATGAACTCACTTCCACCAGTTGGAAAAGCGAGAGTCGGGATTTCATGTAAACCCATCCTAGCTAGCGGTTTATTCAACTGATGCAGGTAAATGCTATTTTGTGTTTGATTCTAGAAGAAGCCTCCTCAGAGGTCTAGGTTTTGGTTGTAAAATGGATTAGTTGGCCAAAAGCATCAACTATAGTGGAGTTGTTTTCTGTTTTCTCCAACATCCAATGTATTAATCTGATTCCATAAAACACAAGCCCGGAAGAAAAAGAAAACCATAAGTGGAGCCGATCAAGAGGCTTTCATTTCCACAAAATGCTTGCCAGACTCATATTCTGCGTCTCTGTCACGCTAGCGACGTTAATAGTCATTCTCTTGGCTCTGCTCTCACCAATTCCCCACAACCACCCCCAAAACTCCGCCTCTGAGCCCCGGCTAGCTCTGTCCCTCTACATCCAACAACCAACACCTTCCACCACCAACTCCGCTCATCCGACAGCCACGCCCGCCGCTGGAGCCGTCGTCTTCCACCGCTCGCTAACCGAGGGTCCTGAGAACACATCGCGAGTCATTGGAAAGGCTCAGGGATTTATTATCCCGTTTGAGCATTTTGCTGAAACTGCGTTCAATATAATCTATCTGACCTTTGAGACCCCTCAATATTCCGGCAGCTTAAGCGTCCAAGCAAAGAAAGTCGGCGACACAGAGGACGAGGAATTTACGGTTGTGGGGGGGACAGGGAAGTTTGCATTCGCTCGTGGGGTTGCTGTTTTCGTAGAGACAGAGCACAAACAAGCGTCATCGGATGTTAATGTCGATGCTGCTTACCAAGTGAAGCTTCAGCTCAGCTTTCCCAACCATTCCAAGATAATTCCTAGATGACAACCTTATCCTGCGATTCTTACACCCGAAATTTAAAACTTCTTGTCGAGTATTTAGAACTAAGGTGTGTGTAGTGTGTGTGTGTGTGACAGTCCTTTACAGTTACAGCTGATAGACGCGTCCAACTTCCAACTTGTCGATCCAGTGTAGATTCTTGGATTTTAAAGGATATTATGTCATTTAATAGCTGAAATTGTAATGCTAATTGTGACGAATCTTTTATTAAATCACAAGTTTATGGAGCGTCACTTCATTTTGCATTAATTTAAATGTTTTTATAATATTCTTATATAAAATGATTATTTATCAAAATTACTAATTTATTAAAATTCTACACTTTAAGAAGTCTAAAAATAATTTCACAATATTTTTGTGAAAACAAATAGTTTTATTAATTTTTATTTTTTAGGTTGGTTAATTTAAAACATTAATAAAAATACTTACTTTTTTCTAAAAACATCTTCAAATTATTTTCTAGATTTTTAAAATATAAAATTTTAGTAAATCCATAATTTTGATAAATAATTAATTTATATAACAATCATGCACAATAGTATATTATATTCTCCATTTTCTGACGCATGTGAGTGAGACATTAATATGTTACGAGCTACTGTATTTGAGAACAGAATACAAAGTTGCTAGTTTGTTTTAATTGAAAAAGGGGATAACATAGTAAAGTTTTTATTTAAATAAATGATTGTTAACGCAGTAAAAGTTTCAAATAAACGTTCATTTGTCGTGTAACTCTTATTTGTTCGTAATGCAGGTAGTGATAAATACTAACTTGAAATGGATGGGGGAAGGAGGGTTTAGTGGAAGTGTGGAACGTTTAATAAATGTAAAGTAGATCTCTATTTTTGCTATATGATGACAAAAGGTATACCTTAAGCATACTAGCTAAGTAGTAGTTATTAATCTGGTTTAAGTTGCATTGGATTCCGTTATAGGATGAAATTTCTCTTAAAAGACCGTTTTTCTATTTAAAATGCTCAAAATTAATTCTTATTTAATGGAGAAACACCTTCTTTCTACTTCACCTTATGATTTGAGCATGAGATCTTTATATTAGTAGCATTACCTCTGGTACCTCACAAGTACATGATGTACTTTGTGTATATATGTTTTTCCTTTTCTTTGGTTTATATATGTTGTATAATGGAGTGTAAATCGATGGTGATTTCATTAATAATGTTGTGTACTTATAGGATAATTAAAGGGAGATGAAGATAACAATAGCTACAATAGAAAAATGATAATTATAAGTGAGATGATAAAATAGAGATAAATACAAGGAAATATCCTATTTCCTGATGCGTTTTCGCAAGATAGAGGATCCATTAGAGACACCGATCTTACTCCTCAGCATTTTAAAGCATGGCCTAGGGAGTTGTTTGGTGGGAGCATCTGCAATTTGAGACATAGTAGGAATGTGGCAGACTTGAAAAGATCCATTTTGGACTCATTCACGAACAAAATGATAGTCGATGGAGATATGCTTCATTCGGGGAGTGGAAGATAGGATTGGCATAGACATAAGTGGCATTGAGGTTATCACAATAAAGGGCAAGAACAGTAGTAGAGAAACTGAGTTCAACAAGAAGAGATTTAATCCATTATAATTCACATGTTGTTAGTTCAACAGCACGGTACTTAACCTCTTTGGAAGATAGAGTAAGCAACCGTCATTTATTTTTTGGTGCTCTAGAAGATATGAGTGTCATTAAGGAAAACAATATAAGCAGATGTTGATGTCTGAGTTTCATTATCACAAGCCTAATTGGAGTTTAAGAAAACTTTCAACTAACCAAAAGAGGGACACTGAATCATGATTCCATGAAATGATGTCACTTTGAGGTATCAGAACACACGTTTGAGAGTTGTCCAGTGGAGTTCAATAGGTCAAGGCATGCATTGTAAGAGGCAATTAACGGCAAAGGCAACATCAGACCTTGTAAATGTAAGGTATTGAAGGACTCTAACAACCTGACAATAAGTCATAACATCATAAGAGGAGGCATGTTCATTACTGTGGAAGGAAATTGAAGTAGCCGCAGGTGTGATGGTTTCCTTTGTTCCCAACATGTGAGCACATTCCAAAATTTCAAGGACATATTTATGTTGAGATAGAAACAAGCCGGAAGGTTGAAGAGTAGCTTCCACTCCAAAGAAGTAGTTGAGCATGCCCAGGTCTTTGATCGAGAGCTATCAAGAGAGTTTCTAAATAACATTATGCACATCAAATGAGTGTTGCTAGTGACAACAATGTTATCAATGCATACAAGGATGAATAAATACACACCTTTGGAATTATATATGAACAAAGAGGCATCAGAATTGGAATGCTTGAATCTAAATTGCTAAAAAAATAATCAAAGTGAACAATACCAGGCACGAAGGGCTTGTTTGAGGGTAGGTTTTGTCTTGAAAAGTAGGTGGTTGCTTCATATAAACCTCATCAAGAAATGTGCCTTAAAGGAAAACACTACTAACATTAATCTAACGTGGTGGCCATTGATGTGAGACAGCAATACAAAGAACAACTCTTATGGTTGTAGATTTAACTACCTGCCTGAATGTTTCATCGTAGTTAATTCTAGGTCACTAATAAAACTCCTTAGTAACCAAGCAAGCTTTATAGAAAGAGATAAACCCATTAGCATGTCATTTTGCATGGTAAATGCACCTGCAACCAACAACATTAAAATGTGGCTAGTTTGGGACAAGTTCCTAATTGCCATTTTGAATTTGAGCATTATATCTAGTAACCATAATATCATGTCATTTTGGGTTTTTGGAGGCTTGTATGACGAATGTGGGTTCTAAAGGTTCACTAAGAGGATGAGTGGCAGCATGAAGAAGTTCCATAGGTTTGAAGATATTGTTTTGGGATCTTGTAACCATTTGATGAGTATGAAGTGGATGTGGAGGGGATTGGCAAGCGAGCGGCCCTTGTGATGTTATAGGAAATGGTGAAGAGGGTTCGATAAGGCCAGCTAAAGCGATGTTAGGGGTTGGCTTAGGTGAGGAAATGGTTGTTGATTGACAAGATGTGTATCGCATGGTCATGTTGATATTGGGGAAATGTGAGACTTTTTGTGCTGGTAGTATGGTGGAAGGTGAAAAGGTGGTGTCATGAAAGGGTATTGTAGTTACACTAGTAAGTTGTTGTCACAATGGGAAGGGGAGAAAATTGGGTTGTATTACAAATGGGCTTATAGAGATAGTGTCTGGGTTTGAAGAAAGATGCCTAGTGGACAGGTGTAAGTTTGGCAAGGAACCATTTTGCATAGAGTGAAAAAAAAATTGGGTTTCATCAAACATAACATGACAGGATACATAAAACTTGTTGGACAAGGGCTTGAAACAGATATAGCCACTTTGGTTAAGTTAGTATTCAACAAAGACACAAGGATATGACCAAGGTTCTAGCTTGTTTTGAGTGCAAGGTTGTAGCTAGAGGTAATAAACACAACCAAAAACTCGAAGCTTAGAGTTGTTTGGGTCTTTGTTATAAAGGATTTAAAAAGAGAACTTGTGATTAAGAATTGATGTGAACATCTAGTTGATTAAATATGTTGTTGTAAGAAATGCAAAGGTCCAAAATGACGAGTCATCGAGGCTTGATAGAGGAGTATGAGCCCTGTTTTGATTACATGATGGTGGTGACGTTCAATTGAGCCATTGTGTTATGAAATATGAGGTGGAGTTGTGAAATGAGAAATGCCTTGTTTAGCAAGAAAGAGCTTAAGCTTAGTAAATTTGCCTTTATCATCTAAGTACAGATAGATGAAAAAGACCTGGAAAAAAATTTCAACAAGAGATTTAAATTTTGGAAAGATAATCGACACATCTACTTTCTTTCTCATAAGAAATAATCATATATATTTTAAAAAAATGATTAATAAATGAAATATAATAATAGAAACCATCAATTAGCTCAATAGGAGAAGGGTCCTAAACATTAGTGTAGACAAGTTCTAAAGGACCTTTACTTATGAGAGAGAGAACTAAAAAGGAAGCCTGTGGCTTTTATTACAAAGACACTAATTATGGTTGCTAATTTTTGTAGATGAATGTAGAAGAAAGAATTACTTCAAGACATGTTAAAGGATGAAAGAAGTTAGATGATCTAGACAACAATGCCATGTTGAGACAGAGGATTTAACACAAAGAGAAGTTGAGGGAGACACATTGGTAGATGTGGTTGTAGTAGGAAGAAGATAAACACCACAGTGATTAGGTTCACTTGTAAGAACGGTCTTGGTCTTCAGATCCTTGATGTTAAAATGAGAGCAAAACAATTCAATAAAAATATTGTTAGTTCGACATAGGTCTGAGATAAAAAGTAGATTTTGTTTGAGAGTAGGAACATGCAAAATATTTTTAAGTTAAAGGTGTGTGTGTGTGAAAAAAGGATTGATGGTGAAAAAAGGATTGATGATGAACCAATTCTAGATATGATTCACTAATTTAAAGGTTTTTAAGGTCTCATATGGCATGATGAGAGGCTTCTGAATTAATGCCCCAATTGCGACTCGCGAGAAGGTATCTAAGGAGCATAGTAGTTTGCCCCGTGGTGGTAGAGGTGGATTGTCTTCGTTGGGTTTGGCATGCCAACATATGTTGGTTGTGTGACCAAGCTTGTTACAGTATTAACAATGAGGAACTGGTCCAGTGGAATTTTTTCGAGGTCGATTGGGCTGCTGTTTGGGCATCTGGTTCTATTGCCAGATTGAATAAGACTGATTGTTCCCTTTAAAAGATTGTCCTTATGGCCCGATTGGTGGTCCTAGAAGTAGTGTTAGCAGTAACAGGATATATATTAGATGAATGTTCACCTCGCTTAAGGAAATCTTCAAAATCTATCAATTTATCATGAAATTCTTCAAATGTCAATGAAATGTCTAAGGCACGTATTGCAGCTTCAACTTTTTTATAATTAGCGCTAAGGCCATCAAGTGCATAGAGAGTAAGGTCGTCATCACCTACATGTTCATATGCCATTTTAAGCTTATTTGCTATACCTTTAACATACCGGAGATGTTCAGATACTATTTTGTTCTGTTGAGGAGTGCAAAGTCATTCTTTGAGAGACATAATGTGAGAATGGTACTTACTGGCAAAGAGAGTATTGATTTTTCCCTATGCTTGAGAAGAGGTTTACACCATGGCAAGAAGATGCTTCACTGGTTCTTATACTAAATAGAGAATTACATTTAGCAATAATTGGTCTTGGCGAATCCAAAATGTGTAATGTAGATTAGTTTTGCATGTTGGGGGTAGATTGTTGTTTTATGGCTTCGAGACAAGCACAATTGGACTTGGACAAGGATTAGAGCCATTGATGTAGCACTTAAGATCAAAGCTAAGGAGAAGAGGCAATAATTGAGCTCTCCAGGATGGAAAATTCTAAAGGGTTAATTTAATAGGTATTTGAGTTGCTACATTTATGTAGATAAATTTCTTCTTCGATGGATTTGAATTTCTCTTGATTGAATGACAGACATTTGAAGAAAAAAAAGTAATGTTGTTTCATTTGGACTTTTAAGAGAAAGGCTAGACATGGCTGATTTGTTTCGGAAAAGGCTTATGGATCTTTAATGCTTTGATACCATATAATTGAGTGTAAGGGCCAATTCGTTTTAACTTAAGCCAACTTAATTCAAAACAACTTATTTTGATGTTTACATCTTTTTTACTTGAAACCAATTTATTTGAAATTCAATATTATTTAGGTGAAATAATCCATTGATTGTAAAATTTTTATAATACTATTAATTTTTTTATGAATTTTTTTTAAACATTAAAAAGGAAAATTTCATAGAAATTTAATAACATGATAAAAATTTTGTTTCAAATGGATTATTACACCTATATAATACTGACTTTCAAATGAAATTGGTTCTAGGTGAAAAAGATTTAAAACCATTTTAGATTAAGTTGACTTAAATTAAAACGAATTGGGTGTAAATCGGTGGTGATTTTATTAACAATATTATGTACTTATAGGACAATTACAGTGAGATGAAGATAGCGATAAGTATAACAAAAAAAAGTGATAATTATAAGTGAGATGATAAAATAGACATAAATACAAGGAAATATCCTATTTCTTGATATGTTGTAGTACATATATATTGCATAAATATTGCAAAAGCACAAATATATGACCTTTCTATTTTGGATATCATGAAATTATTGAGGAAAAAAACAAAAACTTGTAATAAAAATGTTAAAATGCTCTTGGCAGCATGTTGTCAGTATTATTTTTTATATAATTTGAATAATTTAGAATAAAATTTTTTGTAGTTGTTGTTGATGTTGGAAGAGGCTCTTGGGAAGACTCAAATGCAAGTGGTGCATGAGGGAGTAAGAGTGTTCATTATTTGGATGAAATTGGAAATTCAAATACATTATTTGGATTACAGAAAATGGTGGTTATTTAGTTGGATTATTCAAAACTAAATTTCATATTTGGTTATAAATTCAATTATCAATTTCTAAATTTGAAATTGAATAAACCAAATAAATCTAAAAGTAATACATAGTTTGCAATTATTCTTACCAACTCTCTATATATAAATTTATTTTTTTTCTAATTTTGGAATAGATGCTATGAATTGTATTAAACTTTAGGTATGAAATGTAATTGGTGGCACAAGGTGCAACCAAGAGAGGGTGAATTGGTTGGTTTAAAAAAATTTCCCAAAACAATTTTTTGTTGCTTATAGTTAAGAGGCAAAGAAAAAAACTTGTGTAAACTTGCACTACTTAGAAATCTCTACCACAAATGTCCTAGAATTTGTTTTAAAAATATGCTTCGAAACAAATTAAAGAAAGGGTAACAAAGGTTTTATAATCTATAAATCGAAAAACACAAAGTAGTCAAGAAATGAAAGGAGAGAATAGAAGCGCTTGAACATCAAGATTTTTCTAGAGGTTTGCTCTTTCCTTTTGAAAGACTATTCTTCTTCTCAAGTTTACCACTTAAGAGTTTATTCTTTACTAAACAATTATAATTGTACAAGACCTTACACTCTTTGGTAGCTCTTTCTACCACCAACTTTCAATAGTTTTCCTAAATATTAACTAGAAATCTTACTAATACTCTTTTTCTCACTAGGTTTCCTACAAGCTAATTAAAAACCTCATAAACTCAATCTCACCAAATGGCATTTAAAAGTTTACAGGTTCAAATAATAACACTATTGCTAGATATACAAGTGAAAGTACATTCTTTCTTAAAAAACCTCAAATTAAGTACACTTGATTTGATCTAGATAATGAATTCTCACATCTAATGGCCAAGAGTCCTTTATAAAGTATTCTTCATGAATTTATACTCATTTGGGAGTAAGAAGACGACTAGAAGCAACTGAATAAGTTTAAAAAGGCCTCACAAATTCTAATGACTGTTGCTCTGTTTTTTATTTAAGAATATGTTCCAGTTTTTTGTGCTAAACTTTGAGTTTAACAAGTTAAACTTTGAATTCGTCATTCACTATTCTTCAACAGCTAGTTCTAACTTGCAAAGAGCAACTAAAATGTCTAGGTGTCACTCTTTGATTTATTTAAGAGGATTTTGAAATGTGGGCTTCATGTGAGCCAACTGAGAGAAACATTCGCAACATTCAAAATCTCTAGTTAATAGATTAAAAACTGAGTTTAACAAGGTAACAGATATATAAAAAAGAACCAGTAACTCAATATTTGGAATTAATTTGGTCTAATGGGTCAAAATAGAAATTTGGGAGTTGGGCAGATTAAACTTGAAACTATATAAAAAGACTTGTCATTTAGAAATCAAACTTGATCCAAATAAGAACATATTTTCAAGACTTGCTAACCACTTTTAAAAGACAAGATTTCTCAACAAACTCGAACCATTTTATTTGAAATACAACTTGAAACATTTGGAATTAAAATTTTTTTTAATCCAACTATTTAATCCTTTCAAATAAGATTAATCACACTAAAAATTACATTTTTCATCATCAAAATTAGTAATTTACTTGGAAAAATCCAGTAGCAATGTTATGAACTTTTATCATATTTTCTTTTCCAATTTTTATTTTATTTTTTTAGCTATCAACGTTTTTAGTTCTAATAAAGAAGATTCTAAGTACAAAATTCAAATCAACTGAATTATAATTTAAATAGTTTAGACAAAAATTGAATTAATCAGATTATAATTTGGATGGTTCTAACTAATTTTAACATGCAATTCATGGGAGTTTTATATCTCTACCAAATGACTTCAGCTGTGGGATTGTTATGCTTCAAATTGATTGTGAACCAATCCAACTGAATGAGCACCTTCAAAATGGAGGTTCATGTCTCTACCAGATGACTTGCTATGGGAGACTTTTAGTAATCACATTTTTCCACTTAAAGTTTAGGATAAATGACATCAAACGTTCCTAAACTATCACTTATGTTATACATTCATCACAAAACTATGAAATGTTACACCATTCATCTTAGAACTATCATTATATATATATTTTTTTTAACGTTAAGGAAATAAACTTTATTAAAGATTAGAACAAAATACAAACTCCTACCAGCTAGTTATTGGACAAACCTAAACACAAAACCCAAACTCCCAAAGACCCCTCACACCATTCTTAAAAACCCAATTCAAACCCTTGAACAATAATCCCTCACACTTACTTTCAAACACTTCGCATCAAGTCCCTAAAAGAATTCTCATCACCCTACTAAGCCTTGCTACTCCACTTTGACCTTCTCAATTCATTCCTCAAGCACTATCATTATATTGTCCCAACCACTCTAACAAAGTGGTTAAGGGACACCATAGAAAGTAGGAGGTCAGGAGTTCAACTTTTGCTTTCTTTACTTCCCCATATAATATCGTTTAAAAGTTTTGTTTGAGTGCCTTATAGGTCTTAAAAAATCAAACATTTCCCTCCTATTTATCCTATAGTATATCCCTTACCTCAATTAGACTTGTAAATATGCTATTATATAAAAAAATCATTATATTACATCATTTGTCTTTTGTCACTTCTTTCTATTAAATAATAGTTAAATTAAACAATTTAACTAAATTGAAGGTATAAAGAAAAATTTTGACCACAATAATTGGTTAGATGTTGTTGAGTCAATTTCTGACAACCATCAACAGACCAGTGACAAAGTTTCTCAAAAATAAAAACAAATTATGACGTTCAATTCTTTTAACTCCTTTTTATAATATATCCTAAAGGGTTGAACCTAAAATCTTAGATTATTCCTTTCCAATCAAAAGAAAAAAGCTTCTATGCTTGAAGTGTTTATGAATGTTTTGAAGGTATTAATATGATTTTGGATATAGTGTTTTAGTAAAAGTTGTAGAGGATGGTGAGAGAAACTAAATGATGAAGTTATATTAAAAACCTAGAATACTTTATAATGAGCCACCATGGGGTGCCACTGCCAAACATTTTCCAACTATCATTGGTGGCGACAAGAACTAAAAAATTCTAGATTTTTAATGTTTTTTGTGGTTCAATTCCTCTTATTTTCCTTTACAATTTTTACTAAAGTACTGAATCCAAAACTTAGCCTATTGCCTCTAAAAACTCTCTAAAGCTTTGAACTCAAAATATCTTTCTTCCGATTGGAGAGTAGTTGTAAGGAGGAGTTAAATGAATGGATTGGTCTAATTGGTTTTCAGTTATGAAAAATTTTATTGCCAAGCCACTCTAGATGCTTGCTTGAAAATAAACATAGCGACAAGTAGCTAATTTTTATGGTCAAACTTTTTCCTTATACCTTCAATTTAGTTGAATGTTGCTCTGTTTAGCCCTTATTTAACAAAAAATGAGTGATGAAGGATGAAACTACAATATTATGATAGTTTCACAGCAAATAGTGCAATGTTTCATATATCACATGAATGTGTAACAAGGATGTAGTCAGGGATGTTTAGTTCATTTAATCTAAAGTTTAGTACTAATTATCATGACGGCCCCTAGATTTAGAAGCCTATACTTAAGCCATGCTCTTTTTATAGTGTCTTTTGAAACTTTTTAAAATTTTAATTTGTTAATTATTCAAAAAAATCATTCTAAAATTCATTAATTTTAAAAAAAATAAATTTGTTGGCTTAAGTTGGCTTAAGTTAAAATAAACAGGCTTAAGTTAACTTAAGTTAGTTTAAGTTAAAATGAATTGACTTTAAATTTTTACATTAATACATTTTAAAATGTATTTTCCTTTTAAGGAAAATAACACAATTGGTTCGAGCTTCTCAATGTTACGGATTACATGATTCCGTTGAACAAAGTAATGAGGCTGAAGAATTCGCTTCTGGGCCAGGCCAACAAGTCCGCGGTCGTCCTTTGTTTTGGAGCTTGACGCCAGCAGACCGTAAATCAACTTCCTTTTCAAGATTTTTCACCCTGTCTTTTAACTCAACCGGGACTCTATTTCTTTCTTGGATAAAAAGCACCAGCAGTCTTAAGCCTTCAATTCTTATTGTAAAATTGGTTCTCAACTACATTTTGTTACATATTAGTTCCAAATTTTTATATTTCGTTATATATTTATTCTTAACCTTAAGTAAGATCAAATCAGCACAAAAAACCGAATTATGGATCGAAAAAACTATTCCAGAGATTGAATTTATAAAAGACAATTATGAAATAGTTTAAATTAGAGTTTAAAAAATTGAGTTCAGATAATTATATGAGAGTTAAAATTTGAACTGTTTGATAATTATTTTTTAATAAATTCAAACTTCACTATAATATTTGGAGAGTTAGTTATCAAAATTTTCTCTTTATAAATTGAACTTTTATGACAATTCAATTTTACATAAAGTCAGTGATCAATATATAATATATTATAAAAATTGGAGACTAATATGTAATGTAATAGAGGATGAGGATTAATTTGCAATAAAAATTAATGTTTTGAGTGCCTTAATTTCTTCTTCGGTCATCTCTTGTCAACTTCTCAGGCTGCGGAAGAAATTTTTACTTCTCTCTTCGTGTCTGTTAACTGTTAATCACGCAGAGCATATTCTCTCTCGTTCTCAGGCTCTCAGCTTGAATTGTTTAACAGAGCAATTTGAATGGCGAAGTCGACCGCCGATGACGAGGAGCTCCGGCGAGCCTGCCAGGCGGCTATTGAGGGCTCCAAGCAAAATATAGTGATGGCGATTCGAGTGGTCAAGACCAACGGGATCTGGGGAAAAACCATCAGCAAAAACATGGCCAAACCTAGGGTTCTAGCTCTCTCCGGTGTGTTTCTTTCTTCAATTTGGCGGCCAACTATCTTTGCTACTTATACTGAAATTTGATAGCTAGATCCCAAATTTTCCTCCATGGACTTGGATGTGAAGTGCTTATTTCAATTGATGAGTTGAGATGTTGAGCTTTCAGCTGAATTAGTTAGTCCTAACCATCCGTGCTGCTGATCAAACTGCTGAGCTATGATAGTTAACATCGTGGATATTTATCTTGTGAACATTTCATTGCAACCATTGCACGAGAAATTCTGCGTAATAGCTTTTCTGCGCATTCTTGGTGCCATCCGTTTGAGACGTTTGTTAAGTAGTTAAACAGATTCCATTTGAAGCTGTTTCCCTTGAAGATTTGGTTACGGCCAAGCTCAAGCTGTAGAGTTTTTGTGAATAGTTTTTGGCTTTTTTTTTTGCATTTTTTAGTAGCTGTGGAGGAAAAGAAAAGAAAAGAAAGTATTATTTTTGTTGAACTGGTAAATTTGTATGAGTTATATACTGTATATACTTTCTATACTGAATTCTGAGGCAATGAATAGAACGACTGCCTGTGACAGACTTGTTTGTGCAGTTCAATCAAAAGGTCAGCGGACTAATGCTTTTCTAAGGGTCTTGAAGTACTCCACAGGAGGAGTTCTTGAGGTAACTATGTGATTTCTGGAAGAAGCGACAGTTTTCTCGAATCCACATTAGGTCCTTACTGATGCAGAATAAAGGATCTGGTTGTTTATTGGAATTTCATCATGTGCAGCCTGCAAAGTTGTACAAGCTTAAGCATCTTGCCAAGGTGGAGGTTCTGTCTAATGATCCCAGTGGATGCACGTTTATCCTGGTATTGTACTTTCTGTTCCGCCTTTCTTCTCTGAAAAGAAATGTGAAAATTATGCATACGTTGTTTGTGCCAGGAGGTCTGAACCCACCTAAGTGAGCAATCAAGCAGATATAGATTAAATGTGATGTGTCAGCTATTATCTGTCCTAGTTTTCCCCTTAAATCTCCTGACAAGACTTCCAACAGGGATTTGATAACCTCAGAAGTCAATCTGTTGCTCCACCCCAATGGACCATGCGCAACATTGATGATAGGTAATATTTGTATCACATTATACACTTTAATTTACTCCATTATTTTTTACTTATGATGCTAAAATTAATGTTCGACATTCCCTTATTTCTAGTCTAATTTGTTGTTTTCCTTGTCTTGCTACTTTGTCTTGCTCTGGGCAGCTAAAAATACTCTATGGCCATTGTTACTTCTACCATTTTCACAGTTGGCTCACCTTACTGTCTTCTCTTGATATTCTGACATGTTCTTTTTCTCATAGGAATCGACTTTTGCTTTGCATATTTAACACTTGCAAAGATGTTCTTGGTCATCTTCCCAAGATTGTTGGTGTAGATGTAGTGGAGATGGCACTTTGGGCTAAGGTATATACTTGATGCTTGCAGCCCCATGTTAGATAAATTTCCATAAACCTATGGTTACATAGTATATCGAATAATTTTAGTGAGTTCTGTTTGTTATCTTATGTTATACCACCTTTGTCCCGCGTTCTTTGCAACAATTACTATTTTGGGCCATCCCAAAGCTTTGTAACATTTCCATATTCAGTATATTACTTTAACATATCACCCTTCAAACTGTTATTTCAGTATTCACCTCGTCCATCTTTCTCAATTTACGTGCAAAAAGTGAATGGAAACAACACAAATTTTTTCCTTTTCCTTAATCTTGGCACCAATTCCATATGTCAAAACACATAATATTAAGCCTCTTCATTCTTTTTCTACCATGTTGCATCCTTGATACAATCTGGTGATATGTATCACAAGATCAAGAAATTTCTGCATGCAGCTCCTAATACATTAATAATTAGCACTCCTTCCATCGATTTTAATTGATTCCTCCTGTATGTGTGTTAACTTCTCTATGTGTAAGTTGTGTTATTAAGTATGATTTATGAGGTTACTTCACTGTGTGGGTGGCCCTTCAGGTGTATTGATGATTCTGCATTACCTTTTTCTACCTGTTTAACTTTGTTTGCCTACTGGATTTAGGAGAATACGCCCCCTGCTACATTAACAGAAAGCAACAATGTACAAGATGGCCCTCTTACAGCTGCAGTAACAGAAAGTGATCTGAAAGTGAGTGTTGAAAAGGAGTTGGTCTCTCAAGCTGAGGAAGAGGAAATGGAGGCTCTCTTGGGAACGTATGTAATTTTTTTTTCCTTTTATTTTTTGTTTTTGCTTAGGGGTTTCGCATGAGGTTCGTCTTTGACATATTATAATCAAGTAGATGATTAGTTTTTTCTTGTGGTTTATTACGTCTCCTAGACACAGACTTAGTACAGAATATGAAGGCATATTATACCTCTTTGTGCTTGTTCTTTAATAGTGGGCTGAACTGAAGGCTCTGGCATTGCCTTTCTTTTACAGTTCATATGTTTCTGTGAGAAAAATGAGTGAAGTTGGGTCCAGCATTTGAAGATGTATGCAGAAGGAAAAATTTTCCCAAATGGCATAAGAAGAATATTTTCATTTCGAACTGATTTTTGGAGATTTTCATGTATGTATTTGTTTTGCTAAATTTTGTTCGGTTAGTGATAAGTGATAAACAGTGACCTGTATTTTTATTTTGCATCCTCTTCATTAGGGATGTTAGTTCCCTCTTCTGACATGTGCTATATTTTCGAATGAAGACAATGGATTTTAATGACATGATTCGGCTTCTATGTGTTCTTAGATCATAAATCTTGTTTTCCTCTGTTTCCCATTTTCTTGTGAACCACAGCAATAAGTTCCTTTCTTTCTTTTTTCCCTGTAAAATTCTTTTAGCTGTAAATTGTTCAAATACCTTCATATCTCATGCTTGTCAATGAATACATGATTCTTGGACAGTTATGTCATGGGTATTGGAGAGGCAGAAGCATTTTCTGAAAGGTTGAAGCGGGAGCTTCTTGCCCTGGAAGCAGCAAATGTGCATGCCATATTGGAAAGTGAACCTCTGATAGAAGAGGTATTTTCTATTTCAGTGTTTTCTGAAAGTGTCTACTTCTTTGTTCTGTTTTCTTTTTCTTTATCTGGTTTCTGTTATTTGACTTGACATTTGTGTTCCCCAGGGGGGTAAGTTCTGATGAATAGAATTATTTTCTTATTTTCCATTCCTTCAGTAAAAACGAATTTCTGGATGCCTCTGTACAATATTCCTATTTGAAGCAATGCTGCCATTTTTGCATTTTTTAAGGTGTGAGACAATGTAACTCTAGGTGGTGAGATTTTCCCTGAACTTGACTACAGTTCTGTCAAATTTGTGAATACTTCTAAGCCTCATTATAGTACCTTCACCAATAAATTTTACCATTGAAGTAAATGCTTACTGGTCTTATGCTTGTATCTCTTGAGATGTCGTGTGTGTCTACGAATATCTCTATCATCCAATTGTCATACTTTCTCTGTGTGTGTGTGTTTATACACTGGCCTTCTCTTGTGCTTTCCAGCTGTTGATTTGAGTTCGTTTTTCCTTTTGAATTATATGAGGGCTTGCCATATGTGGCTATATGGAATGTAGTTCTCGTCATTGTCATTGTCACCATGTTTTATGTTGGTCTCTGGAATTGCTTACTTTAGTACTATATGTTCTTGGTCTTGTAGGTTTTGCAAGGGCTTGAGGCAGCCTCAAATTGTGTTGATGACATGGATGAATGGTTAGGTATCTTTAATCTCAAGCTACGCCACATGAGAGAAGATATTGAGTCGGTGGGTACCTGTCAGGGAAACTTTTGTATTCTAGGATTGTTATTTTTAGTGCATTGTGGCTTCTGATTTCCTTGGTTCATCTAGGGGGAAAACTTTGTTTGGAGGCTTGCTTAAAGTCTATTTCGACTTGCTGCATCATTGCACCTAATATAGACAGTCAAAAGTATCTCTATGCCTGGGTAGCAGGTGCAAATCTATGTTTGTTTGCCCTCTGTGCAACGAGCATGAGAAAACAATGCGCTTACTCTTGACTATGAGATAATTCTAAATTTTTGCCATTTAGAATCACATTTTTTTTTTCTTTTGTTCCTTACAAAAAATTATTTAGCCGTTGAGATATTGTTCTTTTACAATTAGTTTTTCTAGCGGTGGCCTATAATCATCCAGCTGCTATGCAGATTGAAACACGCAATAACAAACTGGAGATGCAATCTGTTAACAATAAAGCCCTGATTCAAGAACTTGACAAGCTTCTTGAGCGGTTGCGTGTTCCCTCTGAGGTACATTATTAACTGTATTCCCTGCTTTTAGGCAAATGTTCCCCTCTAAGATTCTTTTTACTGGTCACAGTATGCAGCATGCTTAACAGGAGGACCATTTGATGAGGCACGCATGCTTCAAAATGTTGAAGCATGTGAGTGGTTAGCTAATGCTCTGCGTGCCCTCGAAGTACCTAAACTGGATCCTGCTTATGCAAACATGCGAGCAGTATGTTCCTCCTCTCTCTGGTTCTCAATATGTACACATGCATATTTCCTTTTCTACAACTTTGAGGTTGAATGTACAATTCTTCAGCATCCATACGATTTACTCTATACTCCCTTTTAGGTTAAAGAGAAGCGAGCAGAACTTGAAAAATTAAAAACCACATTTGTCCGAAGAGCTTCTGAGTTCCTGAGAAACTACTTTTCTAGTTTAGTGGACTTCATCATTAGTGACAAGAGCTATTTCTCTCAGGTATCTCCTCAGCTTTGTATTTGTTCATTTTAATGACGAGCCTTAGTTGTGTGGTTGGTTTTTCTGAAGTATAACATACTAATCCAAACAGAGAGGGCAATTAAAGAGGCCTGATCATGCAGACCTTCGGTACAAATGTCGCACTTATGCTCGGCTTCTGCAACATTTAAAGGTTAGCAAACCCATTTTAACAACTACTAAAGGTTGTGTGTCGCTATTTTTTTCCTAACGTAAATATATATTTTTTCCATTCTCAGAGTCTTGATAAAAATTGCTTGGGACCTTTGAGGAAGGCTTATTGTAGCTCTCTTAATTTGCTTCTGAGAAGAGAGGTCAGAGAACATAATTTCCTGTCGAAAATATGGAGCTCTTCCCCTGTGTGTGTGTGTATTGAGGTTTATTGCTATGTCTTCACCTTCTTTCCTCCTTTCCTCCATGCCCAAAATTTGCTTCATTGTCCATCAGTTTTTCAAGATGGACTTGGTATAGATAGTGCATTTAATTTGGTGCTCCAAACTTCCAGAATACATATAGCGGCTGAAAAAAATTCTCTGGAAAGTAGGTTTTCCTTTTCACTGGGATGGGAACATATCATGACTTATAATATGGTTTAGTTGAATCTATTTTTCCAAAGTGGAGAAAGGCATTCATATGCACTGTATTGTATGAAACATCCAGGGATCTGATGTTGCCTATTTTACTGTTCTTTTTCTCTTTGGACATTGGCTTATTTGGTTTTTACTCTGCTGCTCAAAAAACAGAGTACTTTTAGGGATGATTTAGATTATTGTCTGATACTTCCAGTGCTACTGAACATTCTTTTCCCAATTAACATGGTGTACAATTACATTAGTTTATGTTCGCGAATTGTTCTCTAATGAAAATTGTTCATGAAATAACAGATGAGAATGAAAACTTTGCGATTTGAATCTCTGACCCCATGCAGGAGATTAAATAAAAACCTGCCTCTTGGCTTTTGGATGAATTTATAGTATCAATATGAGAGAAGTTTTTATTGACATAATGAACTTCATGCCTGGACCCAAACTAGTTGGGATAAAGCAGCTGTATGATGATGATGATGATGATGATGATGACTGTTTTAAAGTTGTTGTTGTTGTTGTTGTTGTTATTATTATTATTATTAGTTTTTTTTCTGTTCAGGCTCGTGAGTTTGCAAATGAACTTCGTGCCAGTACAAAAGCTTCAAGAAATCCAACTGTCTGGCTTGAAGCCTCCACAGGTTCTGGTCATGGTGGAAATAGTGCTGACACTTCTGCAGTTTCTGATGCGTATGCAAAAATGCTGACAATTTTCATTCCACTTCTTGTAGATGAGGTCATAGTCCTGTAAGCATTTCTTTTGAAATCTAAATGTTAATTGAAAATTAATTGACTGTAAGCTCAACTTGCAGAGTTCTTTCTTTGCACATTTCATGTGCTTTGAGGTTCCTGCTCTTGTACCACCAGCAGGTGTTGTTGCTGGTAGTAAGGGTGGGTCCTATAATGGCGACGCAACTGATGATGATTTGGGAATTATGGACATTGATGACAATGACAGTAATGCTGGTATTTACTGTAAATAAATTGTTTGATAAGCATGATTTCTACCTCTTCTGAATCACTATCTTTGAAAATCTCGTAGGCAAAAACCAAGCAGAACTTCAGGCCTTAAATGAATCTTTGCAGGAGTTGCTTGATGGAATCCAAGTATGTTTGCATTCCTTAAGTTTTCTCCCGAACCTCACTGCCTTCCTGTTTTCTTTTTCTCAAACAATAATTTCTTATTTGTTTAAAGCTGAATTAGGATAGCTTTTATTTTATTATAGAGGTGTATTATTGAATAAAAATTTTCATTTTGGTAAGGTATGGTAAGATTCTAAAAATTTGTGGTTCCAGGGATATGCACCACCTTTCTTGGTTGGTTTATCTTTGGTGTTGATTAAAGCAGTTTATACTGAGGGGTGTCTATTCCACTTGCTCAGATTTAGTTCAGGATGCGATTCATATTTTGTATTTTTTGAGTGTTTGTGGAGATGTTACCTTCATAATCAAAGCATACAAGAAGAAAGGAAAGCACAGAATCACTTGATACAAGTACAATCTTCCCAGCCCTTAAAAAGTTCTTTTGAATCCTAAATGTTCCTAAACGACCTCCTACCCCTTTCTCAAAAGTTGGATTGAAAAGTTGTGCCAGATGCTGGTTTTAGTTATTCGGTAGTCTTAAAAGATGAGTCACTTGCATCTGTTTTCCTGCCCCTTCTGCCATATTAGTCTTTTCTGCTGTTTGTTATTGTCATTGCTTAATTGGTTTTGAATGGGTCTTTTGTTGTATAAATTCTTGTCCAATGAATTCAGGAAGACTTCTATGCTGTGGTGGATTGGGCATACAAGATTGATCCTTTACGCTGCATATCCATGCATGGCATTACAGAACGGTATCTGTCTGGTCAGAAAGCTGATGCAGCAGGATTTGTGCGTCTACTTCTTGGAGACCTGGAGTCAAGAATATCAATGCAGTTCACCCGAGTATGTTTTTAATGGACCAAAATGGGCTTTCTGTTATGTAATAAGGTAAACTGAGTTCTTATTGATGCGTGAGCTGTCTTGCAGTTTGTTGATGAAGCTTGCCATCAAATTGAAAGAAATGAGCGTAATGTGCGACAGATGGGCGTCTTGTCATACATTCCTAGGTAATAGATCTCAGTCACTTTCAGTTTCATTATCTTTATGAAAGTTCCCTTTCCTGAGTGTAGAGATTGTGGAACTGAAGCTGAAGCTTCTATATTTAAAAAAAAATAAAAAAGAAAAGAGGAAAAAAAGATTAGTAGTGTTATTTCACATTGCTTGTTGAACATCTTTTTTTAGCACATGTTTCCAAAGTGCCTTTTCTTGATCACTGTGACTAGGCGTGTTGGTATTGAAGATTTGAGTTGCATCTTCATCCAAAGATTTTCTACATCTGTTTAAGTTTTTCCTTTATATAAATAGCATAAATTTTTCCAATTTAAGAAGGAATTAGTGTTGATCACGTCAAATTGTAATTAGCTTTGAATGATCTTTTCTAGTGTTGTAGAATTCTTTCTTCTCCATCATCTTCACGTGGTTGGACTTTATCGTGTATTCTTTAGTTTCATGTCAGAAATTGGCATGACAGTATGTTTGGTATAAACCTGCTAGGAATGAATGTTTTCATTCTACTTGTGAACATTATGAATTTCATGCTCACTTTCATCTGATACTTCATTTCTTCTCCTCCAAGGTTTGCAACGTTGGCCACCCGTATGGAGCAGTACATCCAAGGACAATCTAGGGATTTGGTTGATCAAGCTTACACGAAGTTTGTAAGTTTTAGGATTAGAACAATTTTTTTTTTGTTTTTGTTTTTTGGCCTTGTTTTTCTCCATTAAAGTAAGTGGGGCAGCTTGACACCAAATATCTTGAGTTGTCTTATGATGCTAATATGCCCGAGCACTGTGATAAGATCTACCCATATTCATTATAATTTGATTGCTTCAAGTAATCCTGCAAACATCGTCAGTGGATTGCTTTGGTCTTGATATAAAAGCAAGTTGGTATACTCTCTAACTGATAAACTAAGAAAAAATGTACTATTGCCAGCTGTGCTGGCAGTTTGATGTTTCAAAGTCTATAGTATTTATATTCTACCTCCTACCATGCAAGCATGTTTCCTGTTTGGAAGGTATCATGCCATAATAGTAAATCGTTGAGGCCTGGCACTACCTTGCTGGTTTTCCATAATTCTTATCTGTGTGATTTGTGATTGTCTATCCATGTGCATGCATCTTTATTTCAAAAGACTTAGAGCATCATTGACCCACAGGTCAGCGTAATGTTTGCAACTTTGGAAAAAATTGCACAAACAGATCCAAAATATGCTGATATATTTCTTTTAGAGAACTATGCAGCATTTCAAAATAGGTATGGCTCTTTGTTTTCGCATTTTTATGTTACTGTTATCAAACTGTTGCGTCAGATTTCCGCTGTTTTCTGTGTATGGTCTGCTGATTGGGATATGTCGGTTTCAGTTTATATGACCTGGCTAATGTTGTGCAAACATTAGCCAAATTTTACCACCAAGCAAGTGAAGCTTATGAACAAGCTTGCACACGTCATATCAGCATGATTATATATTCTGTAAGTACTCCACCTTAAGGTTTTAGTAGAAAGAAATAATAGCTCCACCTAAAATGGAGTGTAATTAATTCTTTTATGTCCGTGTTTATGGTAATTCCTTGTGTTTGTATTATGCCCATCTAGATATTAATTGCATGGAGGATTGCCTAACCTTTGTTTCTCCTTTGGCAGCAATTCGAACGGCTTTTCCAGTTCTCCAAAAGGATTGAAGATCTGATGTATACTATTACGCCAGAAGAGGTTGGCATTGTGACCAACATAATTTGGAATAATTTTATTGTCAATCTACTAAGTCCTAATTGCTAGGTAGTTATGGTTGGCATGTAAATGGTTTTTTCTTGCCAATTTTGTTCCTTGATTTCATCTCCTAGCTTAGAACGTCTGAAAGCAGTAATGAGGATGCCATTTCCTGTGTAGCGTGATTTTGGTGATGTTAGTGGTACAGATCTGTGAAAGAGCATCCCATTCCCAGTCCCAGGATCTATTTTTAACTTGTAAGCGTGTAATGGCAGGGATTGGTTATCCCATCTCTCAAAAGCAAACTAGCAATAATAAGTGCTGAGGGCTTGTTTACCTGACCAAATTTCATGATGTTGCATTAGTTATAATTTTGGTCAACTAGATGTGCCTGAATGATGTGTGACATGACATGTATGTAGCATGAATTTCCTGTCCTAGTCTTTCCAGGTTGTAATTTTAAATCTCTAAACATCTGGGGACATTAAGATTTGCACGTGAGGATTGGAAATTTATAAAGGAATGAAGTTTCCCTTCTGATTAGTTCTATCATGCAAATGCCAATTGTCAGTGGCATAGCAATTTTTGTTCTCTTGTTCGCTGTTAGATGGGTTTTTTTACCTAACTGTGCTATATGAATTTCAGATCCCTTTTCAGCTAGGGTTGTCAAAAATGGATCTTCGGAAGACATTAAAGTCTAGTCTATCTGGGGTGAGTGTCAATTCTTGCTAAGGAGCTTCTCTTTCTGGCAGAAAGGTTGAAACTAATACTTTGTCACCTACCATATAGGTCGACAAAACTATTGCTGGAATGTATAAGAAGTTGCAGAAGAACTTAACATCTGAAGAACTATTGCCTTCTTTGTGGGACAAATGCAAGGTAAGCTGCAAGTTTTGAGTTCCCAAGATTTCTCTCCAACATTAGCAGTTGTCAAAGATTTTTTTTTTCCAGCTATAAAAAGAATGGTCAGTTTTTCGTGTTTAGATAAACTTCAGCATTGGGCTCTTCATTATGATTCAGTAATTTTTGTCTGTGACGTTCACTCTGTTTTCAGTGCATCGGATGGGAGGGGAAGGGGAGAATAGGCTTTTGTACATTCAGAGTGGAAGACTAATGGTCTTGCCTCCTCTGCTAGGTTAGGAGTCAGTTTTAGTCAGTCATCATCTTCATCATCATCATCATATTGGACCTCAACCCCAACATGGGGTTGGTTACATAAAGTTCTTAAATGTCAATCAAATCGAAAATCAGCTTGAGACTATGATTTCATGCACAAGCAAGGCTTCAATGCTTTACGTTGGATGATCTTTCTGACAAAAGCCTCTTATGAGGGGGAAAAAGAAAAGAAAGTAATATCAAAACCATGTTCATCATACGTTTTCTTATTTTGCACGAAAAAGTATAATGGGAGGGTGATTAGTAGAGATTGTTGCTATTAGTCATATTCTATTACAGCTTCGTCATTATGTGACATACAGAACATGACCAAGTCAGTTTTAGTTATTTATATGAGATACATTTGGCTGTGGAGGGGATGAAATCAAGGGAAGATCACTTGTTTTTGCTGTGATAAATTTTTGATTCAGCGGCATATCAAAGCATGTTTCTTACCATTTTACTTCCTGAGAATCTGACAGAAGGAGTTTCTGGACAAGTATGATAGCTTCGCACAACTAGTTGCCAAAATTTACCCCAATGAGTCTGTTCCTTCTGTAGCAGAGATGAGAGAACTCCTTGCCTCCATGTAAAAGGTGCCAGTTTTTGTAGTTTCCCTTTGTATATGTTTTTTGCTGCCATGCCTTGCTTGGAGTATGGCACTTTCGCGTAGTGTAATTGTTCATGCGTTGGCCATGCTATTCTTTTGTCAATATAGGTGTTCAGCCCGTGTATGCCATTTATATATGATAAAAGTTCAATTTTTCTCATGTAAAATGCTCGAACTAAGTCTGCGGAACCTGATTTTGTACTGTGTCCTGGCCGTGATTTATTTGCTTGAATGCTTGAGTTAGCTGCTAGAATGGAACTTTCAATTCATCCTGTTCTTTAGATTTTGCTTTCTTCTTTTCTTGAGCTTATCCTTTCCGGTTTGGTTAGCTGCCGTATTGTATTGTTAGATGCGGCTTACATTATACAGTGTAACACCCTATCTCACCGCAACGGTACTCTCGAGTCAACAGTTCTTGATAATGAAATGTAATACGCAAGCTTAAAAGAAGTCTCAAAGGCACGAGCTTTCGATCATGCAGCAAATTAGAGTTTTAGGGTGCAACTGAAACAAAATGAAAGGTTTGGGGACATTTCATAGAGGATCACGCTAGAGCCGGAGTATATTAACTAATTTTGTGGATAAAAACAGTGTACGTGCGGCTGCGGTGCTAGGCCTTTTACTTTTTGGCCCGAAATATTTCTTTGTGCTGTTTACAAATTTCGGGCGAAAAGAAGGTAAATTATGCAAGGTCCTCTGCTTTTCGGTAGAATTTTGGTCAAGGAAATATTAGACCGTGGAGTGTAATGTGGCTTGGTGAGAAATTTTTTCCTGGTGCGAGTTTGGAGACCAAATTTTTTTGATCGTTCAGATCACATAGCACTTTTATTTTGCTTGTTCCTCAACCTAGGCGCCCGATCATGATGTCTTGTTTGGTTTTTGGTCACTGAACCATCATGTAACGCTTAGTGGCTGAAGTATGGGGTGATGGCCAGCTTGGGCAAGACGATTGGGGTTTAGTGCATGATAAATTGGCTTCTTGTTGCCAACAATTGAAAGGGGAATGAGAAGGAATTTCATAACATTCCCCAGCGTATTGAAGATTTAATTAGAGAAGTTCATTCATGATTCCATGGTACCAGGAGTTGATGTGGATGTTGATTTACTCGAGCATTAATTGTTAGAATTGAATGCTCTCATGAGCAAGATGGAGCAGACGCGAAGTCGGGACGAAAATTCAAAGGAGATAAAAATATGAAATATATCACCATGTTGCGTCTACAAGGAACAAGAAAAATCTGATTTCAAAATTGCAGCATGGCGACGGGGTTACAAAAGATCTTAACGAGATTCAGGCTGAGGTGCTTCAGTTTAATTTCTGAGCAGATTTATATTTCAGACGGATGTAATTAGATTGAGGTGTTGGTGTTGCAGAAGGTCCCAAGTTTGTCACTGAAGTTACGAATGCGCAATTGTTGCTGTCTTCTTCGGTCTGAGAAGGTGAAAATGGTTTTCTTTCAGATGGGTACGACAAAGGCCCCCTGATGGTTCTCGTACACTGTTTCTTCAGAAGTATTGGGAAACTATTGGTATAAAGGAGATAAATTTAAATTCATGATGTATACCACATGATCTTAATTTTAAATATATTGTTTTGATTCCAGAAAGAGCCATTCTTCTTCTATGTCAGATTTTCGGACTATTAGTTATGTAGTGTTATTTATAAATTGATCTCTAAGGTCCTTGCTAATAGGCTTAACGAGATTTGACCTGATTTTATTTCTAACGGCCAAGGTGCTTTTATTCCAAGAAAAATGACTCAAGATAATGTTCTTGTAGCACTGGAGACTTTTCATTTTATGAGACTTAATACTTCTGCTGATTCACGACAGGTTACACTGAGGCTACATGTAGCAAAGCCTATGGTCAGACTGAGTGAAATTTTTTGGAATGTATGATGCAGGCTCTTGGTTTTTGTGACCATTGGGTGTCGTTAATGATGGGGTGTGTATGTACAATTTCTTTTGTTGTGCTGGGATCCCACGTCAATTCGTACTCTAGAAAGAGGTATTAGACAAGGTGATCCGTTATCTCTTTTTTTGTTCCTTTTATGTGTGAAGGGTCTTATAGAGCTAATTCGTCATGTAGAGTTGTCTGGATTGGTTTTGGGCAGGGGTGGAAATGAGTTGGGCTGCGCTCGAACACTCAAACTCAAAGCTTGGCTCGATGGGCTCGAGACTCAATTTAAGGTTTGACCTCGATTTAAGCTTAATTCGAGGTTTATGCTCAATTTGAGCTTGATTTGAGGTTCGAGTTGAACAGTTCCAGACTTGAAGCTCATCTTGTTAAGAGTTCAAACTTAAAATGTAACTCAAAACTTAACTCGAGCAGTTTCAAGCTCAAAGCTTAGCTCGTTTCCACCCCTAGGCTTTTGGTTGTAGCTGTTTGTGATAGGGCTCCATCGATTACTCATCTTTTATTTGTTGATAACAACTTGTTACTTATATGCTACAAATGAGGGGTGTAGGCATCCACTTACTCTATTGGAGTTGCAGGAGCATGCCTCTAGCCAATATAAAAACTATAAAAAATTTTCAATATTTTTCAATTCAAATATTGATTATTCTCAAATATATCAACTGCAACAATATTTCCAGATTCCAAACCAATTGTAGGATGATTGAAATTTAGGCTTTCATCTTCTATTAGGAAGGCAAAGATTGGCTCCTTTTGATTACTTATTGGTGAAACTTAAAAGGGTGAAAGTTAAAATTATTGGCACAGACAAGCTATGAGTGGGGTACTTCTACAATCAGTTATTCAGGCTGTACCAACATATATCATGACATGCTTTTTGATTCTGAAAGCGATTTGTGATGAAATAAATCATTTATCTGCTCAACTTTTAATTTGGGTTTCCAAACAAAGGCTTGGAAGATTTATTGGTGCAGTTGGCAGAGAATGTGTGTTTCTAAAAGAAACAGTAGTTTTGGTTTTTGCATTCTAAATGTTTTCAATTTGGCTTTACTAGCAAAACAAGGATGGAGTCTAATGTAGAATCTTCATTCTTTGGTTTTGTGAGTTTTAAAACAAAGGTACTACCTTTAATCCAATTTTTTACAAGCTAAGTCGGGTCAATTAGTACCTACATTCGGGGAGCATGGCAAGTAAGAGATAGTAGGGAGATTTTTTTGTGGTTTGATAACTAGATTTATCCTACTCCGTTGGTTAAATTAATGGCCAAACCAATTCTTAGCCTTGAGCAGCTAAACTTAAACAATCATATTTTGAGAAGAGGAAAGCATGTTATGATGATTTCTACATCATGTCAATACCTTTTAAGATGATTCATAGACTAGATAATTTTATTTAGGGGATAACAGACAATGGAGAATTCAGCGAAATCAACTTATCATCTAGCTCTTGTGTTAGAAGAGGAACACAATGAGGCTTCCATTCATGATAAAAAAATTTTGGTCATGGAATTTATCTTTGCCTCCTAAATTATTAGATTTTGCATTAGGGGGCGTGTTTCAATGCATTGCAATCTAGAGATAATCTTAGGTGGCGAGGTATGAATGTTGACAACACATATATATTGTTTGTTGAGCACGGACAAAGTCTCTAATTCATTATTTTTTTTCCTGGGTAAAATTCATTCGTGGTCCCCTAACATTTACAATCGTCCTAATATGATCTTTTATCTTCAATTTGTCCTAATAAAGTCCCTTAACACCAAAATCATGTCCTAATTGTGGTCATTCTATCAATTTCAGCAGTTACCTAATTGTGGTCCTTCTATCAATTTCAGCAGTTAACTTCAATAGAAATGTTGATGTGGCAATTTAAAAAATTTTGTTGGGACCTGAACATGCTGATGTGGCTTCTTCTTTAACTACCATAGATGGCCATGTTATATAAAAGTTTCAATTTTGACCATAACTGGCATAAACATATAATTTTGAGAGTTAAAAAATGATTTCCTTATATTTGATTTCACATTCTCCTTAGACACTCTCTTTCGAAAATCTCTTATCTCTCTGTGAACCTTTTGTTGTCCATCACCCAGTGTCACTAGCCACTTGCCACTTGCCACTTGCCACCAAAATTTGGGCAGGGCCATCCTTGTCCTCGGCCGATTAACATAGCCTCTACCCCTCTCAAACACAAACAACACAAGGTTGACGGTTTTGCTCTTGGAAGCGGACTAGCTGGACTATTTCACTGATTTCGTAGCCATCATCTCTGATTCTCTTAGCTCTCTCCTACTAAACCCTCATATCCCACCATCTCCGATTCTCTCTATCTCTTTCCGACAAAACCCCCGTCCCTAAATGAGCGTTGTTGCCACCATTTTTGATTCTTTCCATCTCTCTCCCATGAAACCCTCGTCCCACTGTCTTTGATTCTCTTGCCACTGTCGTCGTCAACCATTCTAATTTTCCTCTTGCCCTTTCTCCCTGTCTCCAATTTTTTGATTCAAGCGTTTAGGCTAAGTGTCATGCCCAACATAGCCTCTAGCCAATTTGAGAGGTTTAGAACCTCTAACAAAAGGTTTAGACACTCAATTATGCTTATCAGGTTTAGTTCTAGTACTCGTTTCATAAGTATGTAGTGTGTACTAGACTTATGAGTTCAGGTATCTTAGGCTCTGCT
The DNA here is from genome assembly GCA_005392925.1 of Aquilaria sinensis. Taxonomy (NCBI): domain Eukaryota; kingdom Viridiplantae; phylum Streptophyta; class Magnoliopsida; order Malvales; family Thymelaeaceae; genus Aquilaria; species Aquilaria sinensis. The sequence goes on from SMDT01000115.1 coordinate 84,756, forward strand.
AGGACACAGGGGAGGGGCACTAGGGTGTGCCTGGACATTGCCAGGACTTATAGGCATGTACCTAGGATACTTATGCAGCACAAAACTTGTTAAACACCTAAAATGTCTTTGCTCATCCGAAACAAGTTAAGTGCCTAGATGGATTTCATGCTTGTATCAATGTAAACTTCAATCAATCATTCCATATGTGTATGACAACCAAAACACCAGTTCAAGTTTTGAAAACATAGGTTTCATGCATATGACAACATAAACATGTGTCTCAGTAAGCTTACAAAACGAACATTAGCTTATATGCACACGAGCATCAGTTTACTAACAAACGAACACCAGTATACTATCAAGTGAACACCTTCACTGTATATACATCAACAATTGAACATCAATATACTACAATTGAACAGCAGTATTCTACAAACGAACACCTTCACCATGCAATAGTTTAAACATATTTTTGGCACACATATTCATCCTAATCAACTTTATCTTGCATACACATAGTCTTGGTTAGCCTACCATAGGCCATCTTAGTGCACTATAACCCGAAAGTGCACATACACACAAAACCATTATAAATCACAACTTAAGCATATCCATCATCATTATGACTTGTTCCCGTGACACATAGCTTATAAAGCCTGCAAGTAATGGATTCCCACACATTAGCTTGCCACATAAGTAAGACTTAGAATAATAATATTGAGCAATGCATATAACTGAAACACTAAAGCACATGGACTTGAACACCAGTGCATATAAATTGAAACACTGAAGCACATGGACTAGAACACCAGCACACATAAATTGGTATACTACCTTGCTCAAACCCGAAAGAGTAATAACCACTCTTAGCTTCTTTGTTTCTTTAGTAAACCTTTCCCTACATCCAAAAGAGCAGGGCAATGAGTTTGATAACTCAATAAGGATTCCATATGGCCTCCAAGGCCTATCATAGGCTAAGACTAAGCTTAACCAAATCATACTGCAAGTACCTACAAAGAAAACATGAAGACATAAGCATGAGATACAATATATACATAGCAATAAGCAATATAAAGGGGTTAACATGCACAAGCAAACATAGAAGCACACAAGATTAACACACTCAAACACCAACCAAAAGGCATAGCAAGCATGATTCCATATTCACATAGTTCTAATCAAATCCGAGAGCTCCATAGCTTGGGAATTGAGTCGGCCCTCTTAATTCCTAGCCATAATGCTTGCCAAACGTAGTTAATTAGCATCATAGTTATAGTTGTCCAATAATCGTAGCCTTCATAGCTTTCTTAGGATCACTTGGCTTTAAAATTCATCACCTAAGTGCTTGACATTCACCAAATTAACATAGTTCAACTATGAAACTTAGTGAATCCATAGAATTATTACCTTTGTTAGCAATCCTTGTTGCCCAAAGCTTTGAAAGCTAAATTTTGTGCTTTTCCTAGCTCTTCGTTGTCAGAATCTTCCTCCTTAGCTCAATTGGTGCATGAATTTAGCTTCTCCACTTAGAATCCACCTTAGAAAGTCTCGGTTTGTATTAGAAATTGCATCAACTCACCAAGAACACAAGCTCAAGCTTTCAACTATGGTGAAGTCAATTGGATAAAGAAGAAGATAGTTTAGTGGGACCATAATATAACCAGAAATGGCCAAGTGTCCCAAATAAATGGGCTAATCATTAGCTTAGTCAAGTCAAAATTTTGCATAAAGCAATTAGACCTCCACATAAAAGATTCTTTCAGTTTGGCCATTTGATAGACTTGTTAATTAAGTCCCTTAAATTCCACAAATCATCATTTGCATCTTCTTCTTCTCGATCATGTCATGATTGAGTCCATAAGTGTTTCATTCGAACCCAATAGTGTTCTAGTTGAGTTTAAGAGTGTTCTAGTTGGATCTGTGAGTGTTCTACACTCAATTACTTCTCATCCTCCAATGAAACTTCACTTTCTAAGCTCCACAAACTCAGAATTAGGGTTCCTTATGTTTCTTAAGCTCTTATTCCACATGACCTATAGCTTAAGCACTTAGGAACTTAAGGGCATTATAACCTCCCTTCCTTAAGAAATTTGGTCCTCCAAATTTCTCACACGTCTAGGTATTAGACTTGGATAGCTCTTAAGTATTTCAGCTTCAACTTACCATGTAGCTTTTTCCTCAGAATGATTAGTCCATTAGATTTTAATCATAGGTGTCTATTTATTCCTAAGCTTTCTCGTGTTCTTTACCAATACCCGAATTGGTTCTTCTTCATAAGTAAGGTTTAGAGCAATAGGAACACTAGTAACATGTACTATTTGCCTTGGGTCAGAAACACATTTCTTCGATAAGCTTACATGGAAGGTGTCATGTACATGTCTTAGCTCAGGTGGTAGTTCTAGCTTGTAGGCTACACTTCCGATGCTTGTCATTACTTGGTATGGTCCTACATACCTTGGGGCTAACTTCCCTATTTTGCCAAATCTCATCACCCTTTTCATAGGTGATACCTTCAACCACACCCAATCTCCCACTTGGAACTCGAGGTCCCTCATTCTCTTTTGGTTGGCATAGGACTCTTGCTTATTGTTGGCAGCTCTAATCCTTTCTTGGATGAGCTTGATCTTCCCAATAGTCTATCATATGAACTCTAGGCCTATCTCCAACTTATCTCCAGGTTCATGCCAACAATGTGAAGTTATGCACTTCCTACCATAGAGTGTTTCATAAGGTGTCATGCCAATCATTGAATGATGATTATTATTATAAGAAAACTCCACTAAAGGCAAGTGTTTGTCTCATTCTCCTTGGAAGTCTATGGCAAAACACCTCAGCATATCTTCTAAGACCTGAATGGTTCTATTAGTTTACTCATCTATTTGAGGATGATATGTTGAGCTAAACTTTAGCTTTGTGCTTACGGCATGGTGCAAGGACCTCCAAAACCTAGAAACAAATCTAGGGTCTCTGTTTAAGACAATATCATTTGGTATACCATGCAACCTCACAATCTCCCTAATGTAGAGCTGAGCCAACTTATCCAAGGAATCAGTGAGGTTTATAGGTATCAAGTGGCCTGCCTTAGTCAATCCATCCACTATGACCCAGATTGTGTTGTGTTTTCTTCTAGTTAGTGGCATACCTACCACAAAGTCCATAGATATGAAGCCCCACTTTCTTTCTGGTATAGGTAAGCTCTGTAGCTTACCTCCAGGCTTCTGGTGCTCAACCTTAACTTGTTGTTGCCACCATCTTTGATTCTCTCCATCTCTCTCCCATAAAACCTTCATCCCACTGTCTCTAATTCTCCACCTACTGCCTTCGTCAATCATTAAATCAAAGCCGCTGTTTGGTTCGATCTTAATCTCTAGCCATTGTCTGCTATGTATCAGGAAAAAGAAATAATTTTGACCATCACCATTTTTGCAAAATTGCATCTAAATAATTTGAGATAACTTATGTTTTAAGTCTTAGATTTTGTGTTTGTGTTAGTTTGGGTTTAAGTTTTCATTTCTGTACAAAATAGTCACTCATTTTAGTTAAAGAGGAAGCCACGTGATATTGTAGGTGACATATAGGCAAGTTTCATCCAAAATAATAGCTCAACTAATGGATGAGACTCAAATTGAACGCGTTGCTTGAGTTAAGGGACCTTAATAGCCACTTTTAGAATTAAGGGACCATTTTAGACAACCCAAATATTTAAGGGACTAAATTTGGATTTTATCCTTTTTTCCCATATATCGCATGGCACGACCGGTATTGTAGTTATTGAATTTTCGTTTTCCGGAATTATCATCTTTTTCGGCTCTTCATTCAAATTATCAACACAAAGGACAAATATTATTAGTGACTTACTGAAAGTTATGGTGGAATTGGAACCAGAATTGTTTTTTCTGGCCCCAACAATTGGTTATGTTGGTTAACTTGTTTACGGAGTTAATGAACAAGTGTCAGCTGGATACAAATTCTTTGAATTTGTTTCCGGCCGTTGGGTTCTAAAAGTGGGAGGCTCCGGTAATTAAATGAACATTGATGTGGCTTTCTTTCGTTTTCATGATTAGACGGGTTTTGGGATTGTTTCACATGACTATTTGGGACATTTTTTGTTACTTGTATCTCAGGAACTACTTTCTATATGAGAGTGTTATGTAGGTGGGAGGCATTGACTATTTACTATGGATCGTTGGAAGTCAATAAGTTTGGTAAGTCTTCTATCAAGAATCAGATTCTCAAATTATATAGTTCGTGTTTTACTTAGAGGTTTTGTCTTTTAATTTTCCGTTTGGCAATTAGTTTAGAGGATCTACTATTAGTTTGGGTTTCTATTACTTTTATCCGTAAGTCCAGAAATTGTAATAGAGTAGTTCATGCCGTTGCTCGAGCTTCTTATTCATAATTAAGAAGACGAGAGTATTTCGTCGAGCCTTTTCCGAGCTGGCTCCTTGGATTCTGATAGTTGTTAATGATATACGAGAAGTTTAATAAAAATAAAATGACTTCTTTTAAAACAATATTTTTTTTTCATTGTATGTTATCTGCTTATATATATAATTTTTTTTAAAGTATGTTTTAGAAGACATGTTTAGTTGTTCTAGACTCTAGACTAAGTAGATGTGATTATTATATATATATATATATATATATATATATATAGAGAGAGAGAGAGAGAGAGAGAGAGAGAGAGAGAGAGAGGAAAAGTTTCATACCTTAGTTGAAAGTTGAGGGAAGGTTCATGTACTATAATAGAGCATTTCCCAAGTCTATCAGCTTCAAAAGAAAAATGTAAAATTATGTAAGTGAGTTCTCAACGTTTTGCTCTTTGCCCGCTTAGCTAGGCTGCCATATTCCCTTATATTTGCACCACCAACACGTGATATTCCAGCACTGCCGCCATTGTCCACTGCCAGCCCACGCACTTTCCACCGCCAAGTTGGCAATCCTAGAGCTCCGATGTTGCTGCTATCGCTTTTCCAGGATCACTTCATTCACCAAGGCTAGCTTAGTCACCCAGAATCGAAGGAAAGAGGAGAGGATTTAACGAGAAGTGGAGGGAGGGAGGGGTTGGTCGGGTTGCGACATTTGAAGAGTTGTGCGACGCTGGTCAGGTGGTGGTGACAGCGGGGTTGGACGGGTGGTGACGGCAAGAGAGAGATGGGTGGTCGAGTGGCAGCGGGAAGGGAGATATGGCGGTGGTGGGATGTGAAGAAGTTGACAAGATCGAGAGCTAAACACATGTTCTCTTTTCATTTTCTAATTTTTAGAAATTTTTTCTAAAAAATTGAATAATTTTCTAGAGCTAAACTTCGCCTAATTGTTACTATTGTTGCTCATTTTTCTGCCAAAATTGTTATTTGTTTCAGGCAAAATATATGATTTGACATCTGAACCAAAGTCAGTTGCTGGACTAGCTTGCACTTTCAATTCGGTGCCTAACTAGTGAAGGGTGGGTTCCGGGTTGCTTGGGGAGAGGAACAAAACTTCCATTATTTTCGAATTAATTGCTATTCTATAATCAAATTTCCCTCTTGCATTTCAGTTAATGGCCTATTAATTGAACTGATTCACTAATTGATCCACGTGAAACCAGCAAACACAGCGCATCTGGTGGAGCTCATCGGGCATTCAGGGGTTCAGATTGAAAGCTTCTCTGCGGGATAACCACTCAAGGGGTTGTTTAGGGGCCAAAAGGTCATGCTCGCTTTGTTTCATAATATTTTTCAATTTCTATATTGTGAGATTAATTTTTTCAGGATTTTTCTCATATAAATTATTGTTAAATTTTTTTGAAAATTAACATTTAAACCGTACACGTTTCATTTATTTTCAAATGAATCTTATATATTTATGCATCATTTACAAAAGAGCTACGGAAATGAACAGAATTCCAAAAATTACAGAAGTAACAGATAAGCATAGACCCATTTTTTTTTTTTAGTTTAAGTGCCAAGTCAAGATTTTACCCCTCAAGTTACTGTTGGTAGAATGGCTTTATGTGATTTTTTTAATAAGTTGAACATGAATCATTGGAATTGGACGGATGAATCCTAAAACCTACATGGCTGCCCTAGCAAACCAAAACTCTTGAGGCTGATGAAAGTATCATATCAAATTACGAAAAATAGGGGAACTAAACTAAGCCTTGGAATCTAAACCAAATTCTATAACCAATTGAAATTAAGTAGAAAATTGACAGAAACATTATCCCTAAAACCCCATTATTACTTATATAATCTCACACCAAACCAAAACCGTAAGAGACCTACTTAAACCTAAGACATACACTTGCACGTTCCCGGCGCCACCGCCGAGAGATCAATGGCTTACAATGATGATTCCTGCTATTACAATGATGCGGAAGATACTTATGCGGAAGAAGAAGAAGATGAAGAAGAAGACGCTTCTTCGCGGGATTACATCGTACTCAAGCCAGAAGACATAAACTATCACATCGAAGAAAAGATCAGCAAGCTCGCCTCCGTACTCTGTCTATCCAAAGCCGACGCGACCACTTTGCTGCTGCACTTTCAATGGAGCGTCGGTAAGGTTCACGACGCTTGGTTTGCGGATGATAAATCGACCCGTGTAAAGGCCGGCTTGGTGGACAAGCCGCTGATGAATAACCAATGTAAGAGTGATCCGTCCAATATTACTTGTTTGATCTGTTTTGAAACCTATGCTGCTAGGGAAACGGCTTCAGCCCCATGTGGGCATCGTTTTTGTAAAACATGCTGGAAATCCTACATTAAGACAATGATCAATGAAGGCCCGGGCTGCTTGACCATGCGGTGCCCGGATCCGGATTGCTCTGCCGCCGTTGATCGAGACCTAATAAAATCGCTAACAACCAGTGCCGAGGAGGAGAGGTACTCCAGGTATCTGATTATGTCTTACGCTGAACAGAACAAGAAGATGAAATGGTGCCCTGCACCAGGCTGCGAGAAGGCGATTTATTTCACTGTTGGGTGCGGGAAGCATGACATTTTGTGTGACTGTACCTACTATTTTTGCTGGAATTGTGGCGAGGAAGCTCATCGTCCACTCGACTGCAAGACGGTGGCCGAATGGATTAAGAAGAACAGCTCTGAATCAGAGAATGTCAACTACATTCTGGCTTTCACAAAGCCTTGCCCCAAGTGCAATAGGCCGATAGAGAAAAACCAAGGCTGCAACCACATGACTTGCAGGGCCCCATGCCTGCATCAGTTTTGCTGGGCTTGTCTCTCAGACTGGAAAGGCCATTACAATTGCAACAAGTACGATTCGGGGAGCAAACAAAGAGAATACGCGAGGAAGGACCTCAAGAGATACCATCACTATTTCGAGCGCTGGGCCAACAACCAAAGGGCAACCAAGAAAGCCACTGGCGAATTTCGCCAAACAGTTGACAAGCAGGAGGATCAACTGATGAAGACCCAGAGTCAGCCCGCTAGCCAGACCAAATTCCTTACGGATGCGTGGAAACAGATCATAGAATGCCGGAAAGTGCTGATGTGGACGTACGTTTACGGGTATTACTTACCGCAACAAGAGTCGGCGAAGCGGAATCTGTTCGAAGACTTGCAGGGGGCCGCGGAACGTTTGCTGGAAATGCTCCACAGCTGCGCCGAGGAGGAGATAGGAAACTATCTTTACACCAGAAGACAAATGGAGTTTGTCCAGTTCCGGAAGAAGGTGATGGGTCTGACGCAAATGACAAAGAAATACTTCGCCAATTTGGTGACGGCTCTGGAGAATGGTTTGTCGGAGGTGAAGGCGGTGGGGTGTTCGAGGCCCAGGAGCAAGCGCATGAAGAAAGGCGACGGCAGTAGCAGAGATAAGGAGGAAGAGGAAGAGAAGGAGGAGGATTGGCTCTGTGATTTTTGTTCCGCCGTCAATAGCAGCTACTTGGAGAGGTGTCACTCGTGCGACCGAGGGGAGTGGGTTTGTGGGAATTGCACCTTCGCCAATGTCCCGACCGCCGAGATATGCCAAATGTGTGACGCCGACCATTCTGTCAACGCATTTGATGATTGATTTGAGATGCATGTCATGTGTTGGTTTCGTTATGTGTATTTAGATGCTTAGGCTGCCTCTTGCTATTGCCAGTGTATTAGTAAGACGTTTGAGAGAACTAGTAATATATCTTTATTATTTTCAAATTAGGACTAGTTTATGTTTGCCTCAAATATTTAAGGTTATTCTCTACAGTAGAGCCTTTCCTCCATTATCACTTTTGTTGTTGACAAATACACAATGGACAAAAATTGTCTAACATAAACGTTCAGCTTCAAATTTTTTTTAATTGGAACAACAAATAGGGCCAAAAGAACTCATAGCTACTAACGAAAAAAAAACTAACACATAGCTACTAATGAAAAAAAAACTATGTCCAAAAGAACACATAGCTACTAACAAAAAAAAACTATGTTTTATAAAAAAATAAATAATAAATTGAGCCAAAAAAACAAGTAGGTATGAATAATTATCACTACTAAAAAATAGGTATTTCCCAGCCAAATTTCCAACGGCCATACCGTTGGAAATTTCAAATGAGAAAGGTCAGCAGAAAAATGGATGACTATTTTCCAACAACTAATGTGTTACAAATTTATATTAGCATTATTTTTAACAGCCTGGTTGTTGGAATTTCCAACACTATATGTGGTTGGAAATTTCTACTGCTAAGCCATTGGAAAAAGGACCATTGGAAATATATTTTAAATATATTTTGCACATTTTTATAATATATTATACCTAAAAATATATAAAAAAAACACAAACACACACAGATATAATAATAATAATAATAATAATAATAATAATAATAAATAATTATTATTATTTTATTATTATTATTATTATTATTATTATTATTATTATTATTATTATGTGTATCAAAAAATCATATATGTGTGAGTACTAGTAGTAGTAACAACAATAATAATAATATAATCATACTCCCTCTGTTTCACAAAAAAATTGACCATTTTATTATTTACAACAATTAATTTATAATTTTATTTCTTTCAAAATTTATTATAAAAATATAAATATTTTATATGAAAATGAAAAAAACTTTAAATATCATAGTTTCTAAATATTATTTTTAAGAATTTTTTTCAATACATATTAATACTTATAAGCTTAAGTCATACATTAGTAAAAAAAGTAAAAATAGTCAATTAATATGAAAAGGATGAAGTATTATATGTGTATAATATATTTTACACATATTTATAATATATTTTACCTAAAATTATTCTAAAAAAAATGAATATATACACACACACATATTTATATAATAATTATTATTATTATTATTACTATTACTACCGGTACTATTATCATTATGCACACACATATATGATTATTATGCTGCACATATAATAATATGGTTATTATATCATACAAACCCAGCCCATATGTATGTAACCCAGCCCATATATCACAAATATCCTAGAAACCCTAACCCTAACACGTCTCCATCTCCAAACTCAACACTGCCGCGTCCCTTCTCCCTCTACCTCTCCTATCTCTCATCCGATCTCCCTCTCCCTCTCCCTCTCGTTTCGCTCATCCAATCTACGCCGTCCTTCACTTTCTCGGCCATAGCTCTCCTCGGCCGTCGCTCTCTGCCGTTTGCTTCGTCATCTCACCTGTTCGCGATCCGCCGTCTCCGTTTCACGCTGTTCCTCGCCGTCGCTAGTCGTGGCTCATCGCCATTTTTTTGGTCCACAGCTGTCGCCGTTTCTCCCTGTTCATCGCAGTCGCCATCGCCGTTTCTCACTGTTCCCCGCCGTCGCTCGTCGCCTCCTCTTGTTTGTGGCTTCTCTCTCGTTCTCTTCTCCTCTTTGTCTCTCCTCACGCAGTCCTCCCTTCCTCGGCATTCTTCGTCATACCTCCATATTTCTAATTTGTGGGTTTCATTCCTCCGCCTCCTTTCACGGTCCTCGGCCCACTGCCTCCTTTCGCCCTCCTCTTCCCTCCAATTCGCCTCCTCTTCCCTTCGATTCTCCCTCCTCTTCCCCTCGCCCTCCTCTGCTGTCCTCCGCATTTCTGATTTGCGGGTTTCGTTTTGATTTTGGTGCAGATTTTTTTATTTTTGTTTGATTTTCGATTTTGGCTTGATTTACGTGCAGATCTGATCCAAATTTGGTTTGATTTTTTGAATTTTCTTTTTGATTTTGGTGCAGATCAGATGTGATTTTTCATTTTGGTTAAATTTTTTAATTTAGTTTTCATTTTTAATTTTTGGTTTGATTTTTTTTATTTTTGTGCAGATTTGATAAGACTTTGAATTTTTAATTTTTAATTTTTGTGATTTTGTTTTGAATTTGAAAATTTTTGATTGATTTATCTTATTTTGGATTGATTTTGAATTTTTGCAAATATAAAAAATATATATTTTTTATAAATGTAAAATATAAGGTTAGTAAAATATAAAATATATATTTTTATTATAATTTATCATTTTAGTAACGTGTAAAATACAAATCTTATTTTATATGATGGGGTGATTTTGTGTTTTTGGATAGATTTAATGTTTCAATTTTCTGATGTTTGTATTTTTTACTCCTTCCCCTCCTTTTCAAAATTTTTCTAACATTTTTCTCTTTGGATGTCCCAAAATCTTTATACCATTTTCTCTTTTAACAAGTTTTTATAATAAATGTACCACATTATCCTTATTTTATTTTTTATTTTACTCTTTTAACTTAAGAAAAAAAAATCTATGAACAATAAATAGATCCTAAGAGATTAAAACAACCAGATGAAAAAGAAAAGAAATGCAAATCTGGGTAAGACAAAAGGATGATGGATGATTAGAGAAGCCTCATGCAATTAATTTCCTCTTCTTTTATCCCTTGTTCCACCCCACGCAAGAACCATAGCTACCGTTTCTTTGGTTAATCGACCGCCCAGATTTGCTGCTTGATTAGAATTTGAAGAAGGCAGAGAGGAGGGAGGAGGTGAAGAGGAGGAAGAAGGGAGAAGGTTGACCTGCGACTTGACCCAAACAAGACGAAGATCAAACGAATTCGTGACTCGAGCAAGCACCTAGTCTACCAACCGGATGCAGGCTTGGGGTAAATGGGTGTCTGAAATTCGCCAACCTCAGAGGGAGATCAATGCGGCATGGAGATCGACGGAGAATGAGGACCTCGATTCTCCCCTTTCGGCGACTTTGAGGTGGAAGGCCACCTGGGCTTGGCTCGCCAGTGGCAGGCGACCTTAAGAAGGGTGACTGGCAGCTGGTGGCGTCGAGGACGGTGAGGCAGAGGGAGGGTGAGATTGCAATCAGTCTTTTCCTTGCTACTTCGACGTTCGATGGCAACGAGGGAAGCTGGGCAAGGTGGCACGATGTCAGGGGATCAGGGGCGATTGATGGCAGTGTGGCTGGCGGAGGCTTGAGGACAAAGGGAATCAGAGAGAGCGTGTGAATCAGAGGAGGAATTAGGCGAGGGGGAAGACAGGGAGAAGAACGCGAAGACAGAGGACTTACGAGGAGACAGAGGTTAGGGTAAATTTGGAAGATTTGTGTAAAAACACTCCTTGCCTAAAACCACGTGTAATACCAAATAAAGCAGAAATTACGGGACAGAGGGAGTATTATTTTTATTTTTCTTGTAATTTTTGTTATTTGTAATTTTATTCAACCTAATTGTTGTAAAGTTTATTCTAATTCTTATAATATTTTTTATATAAGTTATTTTAATTATTTTTAAAAATGATAGATTTCATTGAGAATTGTTATAATTTTTTGTATATATTTACAATTTTGTCAATGGCTTTGACTATTTATAAGTATCAATAGGTATTACCAATAGTTTAACCCGTTGGTAGATTACCAATACTAATAGATTGAACTGATTGTATTTTACTAACGGTTTAAATCATTGGTATTGATCAAAGGTTTTGAGTTTGTAAAAACTTCATTCATTAGAAAATAGGTCTGCTCTACGACAAACTACCAACGGTCAAATTTTCAACGTATTTGGTTTGAATTATAACCATTAGTAATATGGTTTCTAATAATTGATTTATTAATGGGCTGCTTTTACAAGTTATGTGTTGGTAATTTTAAATTTTTCATTTTAAATTTTCTAACAAATGACCGTCAGAAACGACTGTCGCAAAACTATCTGTTTTTTTGTAGTGAATGTTTGTCTGCTGGGAGGCTGCTGGAAGAATCACATAATTAATGACCCAACTTGGAAAGGAGATTTGGATTTCATATTCATTCATATATTTTTTTTTTCAGATTTATGGATATCATACGTACTGTTTGTTTATTTATATGGAAGAGTTGTTGCTCGATCATTATTTATTCTATGTTAATGCTAGCATCCTTAGTATCTTTGATCACAATGCAATAAAAACTTCTTTTCTTCTTGCATCTAACTGATGAAAGAAGAGAGTGATGAGTAGCAACCAAAACCTGGTTCACAATAAAAATATAAAATGTACAGTAATAGGTACGTTGATGTAGTATAATTATCAGAATCAAAGAATTAATATACTGCGATGTCCGGGTTTGTTTTTTTATATTTTTTAATTGTATATATAATCATATAATTATTTTTATAATAATAACAAAATAATATAAGAGATTGAAAATGACACTATATTTAATAAATTTAATGAAATTTAGTTATTTTTAATATTTTTATTAGAAAGCAACGAATATAAGAATTATACAAATAATGATTGTTTAAAATCTAAAAGTGAGTTCAATTTTTAATATTTTTTCTTTCTTAGGTTCCCCATAACCAAACAGTGAATAGAACAACAACCCCTCCCTAATCATCAGACTTGGAAGTGCAAATTTCAATTAATTCTTCAAACATAAATAGTAAAAATAAAATATGTACAGTTGTGATGATTTTTTTATTTTTATATTAATAAATGTTTAATGAAAAGTGCTTAAATTAGTTATTGGAAGGCAAAGAAAATAAAAGGGAATTGAAAATTATGAAAATATATTAATTTTAATTTTTATCTAAAAAGAGAAAATATTAGTTTAGTGAAATTAAAAATAACACAATTAATTTCATCTAACCATATCTCAAATAATTTTATGAAGCAGTTGAAACTATTATATAGAAAAAACTCAAACCCATCAACATTAATGCATAAATTATAGAAATATTAGATAGTATGAGAAATTTCTTTTTTTTAAAAAAATAAATGAAATAAGAGAAACAAATGATTAAAATGATTATGGATAGAATTAGAATTACCTGAAGTTATATATCTAAATCCTTTTTATTTTGGCATCGTATAGACTTGAAAATTTTTTGTTCCTTTCCTCTAACTAACAAGGTTAGGCTAATTTATACTAATTAGGCTTTTTCTTTCTAATTACCATGTAATTAGTTTTGGTTTAAAGAACTAAATTGCACAATCAATGTGTAATTTGGAGTAATTAGTGCATTAAATTTATTACCTAATAAATGTCATTAATTGAAACATTAAATAAAATAATAAATACTTTTAATAGCACTACTAACATAACACGCTATTTTGTAACTGTAACTTTAGGGGAAAAAAAACCCATAAATGTGCTTAGTAGGTATATGATTAACTACAAGTCCATTAATGTGCTTTAATAGGTGGAATTATTTTTAAAATGGGTGTAAATAGAATATAAGGACCAAATTACAACAAAACAAACATTCATGAGGATGTCAATAAAATAAAAATTTAAATAAAATAGTATAGTTAAAACATTCCTAAAATATTTTGATATTGAAGAGTAAGCTAAACAATTTTAAAAAGAACAAAGAAGCTCCATAAATAATGTTTTCAACTTGTTATCTAGGTTTTTCCTGTATATATACACTAGCTAGTGTGCGTATGCATGCTCGCATGTATTTAATGGTTATAATAAAATTTTTTATTTGTTACATGTTGATATATATATATATATATATATATATATATATATATATATATATATATATGCTTCTTAATTTCCTGTTGTATTATAATTAGCTGGTCTTGACGGATTACTTCAGCGGTGCGGTGCCTTGTGAAAGCCTGGAGAGAAGGAACATAGAAGCGGAGGAAACAAGAAGAGCTGCAGCGAAGCAGGCAAGATCCAGGCTTGTGACCAGAGACGTGTGGGTGAACTTGTCCACAAGCCCCACTTGAAATATCATCACCACCGCATGCGCTATTCTCGATTTTGCCCTCGAAACTGATTCCACTTCAACCCACCTCGGAACCCCCTGCATCCATGAACCAATCGACTTTAATTTCTCTTAATTAATTTTTGAAAACTTGGAAAAGAAAACGGACACTTTCCTAGAGAAAAAACTCTCTCTCTCACACACACAGAGTACCTTCAAGTTCAAGTGGAAGAGTCCCAACAGGTTTGATCCCGGGCCGGTTTGTTTCAACTTGTTTAATCCCACAAACATGACATGTAAACCCACACCAAACCTATACAAAGTGATTCCAATCGAGAACATGCCTGCAAATTAATTAGTTACATATAATATGTTTCTGAATTAATTAAAAATAAATGCAGAGTTAATTAGTTTTATGAATATATAAGAGATCGATCAGAGTAGTCCGAACCTATGGCTTCCATGAGCAACTGGACCACTTGTCCTTGATCCGACCTTTGTGATAAGGTATGGAAATAACGACAATATGACTCTGCCACGAAAAAGCAACCCTATATATACATAGTAATTAAAATTATAACGTATGAAAAAAGTAATTAGGTACTATATTAAAATATCACAATGACCATTACTTTCTATGATGTGATTTAAACCACTTGGTTTCATATATTTTTTAAAACTTACATTTTGCCCTTTACTTTTTTTATACAATCTAACAATAACTTCTAAAATCCTAGTTTAGATTATACAATAGCCATTTTTTAGTAATTTTAATCTCTATAATATTGTTTTATAGTTAATAGATATTTTAAATTATCAATTTTTTTTTACAAACGCATTTTGCATTTTATAAATGTAAATCAATATTTTTTAAACATTAGTTAGCTCCAAAAAAAATATGAAAAATATTGAAATTACCGTAACATAGTTACAAGATGGTTTAAATTATAATTTCATAAATCATATTGTCAGATAGTATAAAAGAAGTAGAGGATAAAGTGTAGATTTTTGAAAGTAGAGGAGATAAATTGTATATTAGACAAATCTGGGGGGTTTTCTGTAATTTTTCCAAATAATTAAGCAAAGCCCGATACACACACACACTCTCTCTCTAATTTTGTTTCGTAATTGATTTCCAGAAATTTCATAGTGTTTGTATATTACCTCAAGGAAGCACAAAACTGAACCGAGTAAGGATCCAGCAACGGCCAACAAAGTGAAAAATCGACAATCAAGCATAGCCTGCAATATATATTGAATTAAGCATCAAAATATGAAACAAATTAAAGCTAGTCCTATCTGACTAGCTATGGGTAGACAAAAGTGTGTGTGTGTATGTATGTATGTATGTATGTATAGTTGTTAACTATATATACATGAATAATCACGGTATATAGATACGATCGATTAAGGGGGATATTTATAATATTACCCTTTCAGCCAACATTTGGATGTCAAATATGGCAAACTCTTGTTCCCCAGCCCGCACCGCCTTCAAAACGGTCCCGACCCACTTAGCCAAACTGTTTTCTCGCTGGGCCTGCTCTCCCGTCCCTGATACAGCCACGGCCTCCGGCGATGTGCCCATCACAGCGACCGCTGACTTCTGGATCTTCCCGTGATCTTCGCTGCCGCCTAAGCATCCCTCTTTGATTCCACACCTGACCGCCGTTTTCCCCGACGAAGGAAAAGGAGAAATGTACTGGCCCCTGTTATTAGGTGGCCGGAGCAGCAATCTTGCGATGGCCATTCTTAATGATCAGTTTGCTTCGATATTCAGTCGTTTGAGGTTTAGCTAGGGTTCCTGTTCGGTCACATTCTAATTTATACGGGAAACGGATAAAAGGGAAGATTCTGAGCATATTAGAAACCGGTGAGCTGCCATATTGTCGCTGGACGGAGGGGACTTTTGCTTCGAGAGGCAGCTTTTGACGGTCCAACCTGTTATTGTACACACGTGGAAGCTATTAAGCTAAGGAGTGAAATGTTTCTCGGTTTTGTTGTGAACCGCACACGTGTCCGCTTGTCGTTTCGTGCTCCCGCCAAGTGAGAATAGTATTTTTGCACGCAGCGCAGGAGCAAAAAGGAATCAGAAATTTTGCTTCCCGCGTGACGGTTTGAGCCTTAGCTTGTCTCTGCCTGGAAACTGAAAGGACTTCCACTTGCAAGACATTCCTACCGTTGCTTCACTTTTCACACCCTTATATTCACGAGAAAAGTTTCAAAAACGGACTTTTATATATAAATTTTGGTTCGACCTCAAAATAAATTTTATATAAGTGAAGAAATTTGAGACTTTCATTTAAGATAAATGGTATAATTAGATGAAAGGAGAGTTTTATTCACCCTTGTAATACGTGTGCGACAAAGAAAGTGTCATGGAATACAATGATTCAATTTCAATGCATTCAAAATTATTGATGTAGTTGCAAAGAAACACAATAATAATTTAACCAAAAATATTATTGTCAACAATGTAGTTCAACTATTCAATTCTTATTACGCATATTGCCCAGGTTTCCTAATCTAAGACCACACACAAATGACAAGTGGGGGTGTAAAGGAGCTGGGGCTCGAGCTCAAATTACTTGACTTTAATTCTTTATGCTTAAGCTCGGCTCGAGGAGAGCTCGAGCTCGGCCAATGAGCCCACTAGGCTTGAAATTGCAATTATGACCCAAATGTAATAATTTAACACTTGAGGCCTAATGTGACAAAAACACAATTTCAAAGACTAAATTTGTATTTATTCCTAAAGGTTTGTCAAAGTTAAAAAAAAATTGTAAATGGGACACGAGATTCGGCTGTCCTAGATAAGGGTGATCAAAATTTTGGTTATATCCAAAATAATAGAATAATTGAAAAACATTTTGATTTTTAGTTATCATATTTAGGTATAATTTCAATTTTTTGTTATAATCGAAAATTGACATATAATTTTGGTTCAATTTTTTATTTGCTTCAATTGAAATTCAGTTAACAAAAATAACAAAGTTTTTACTCTACTAGTATTTATGTTTGAGATTTGGAAAAGACTACATATGTGATGGATGTTTGTTATATGTATAAATGTAATGTTTAGATTTGAAATGGATTATAGATGTTTGCTATGTGATTAGAATGTGTGTTTAGATTCAAATATGTGATTGATGTTTGAGGTTTTGAATACGTATAGTTATTTCAGTTTTCTCCTATAATTCAGTCTATTTGGTTATTAGTACATAAAACCAAAAATTGAATAAATTTGGTTATTCTATTTCAGTTAAAACCGAAAAAACCAATTAAGCACCTTAGTCCCGCAACCGTCAAATATGTCATCAAGTTTCCAGTGAATTCCCACTAATGAAACTACGGTGGCTTTAGTGCTAAATGATGCGGCAAAAATGGACTAAGGTGGTGGATGAATCCGGAGTAACATCGGGGTAGAGATAGAGGAAATGTGGATGATGGTGGTGGATGAAAGGAACAATTGTAAGGTAAGGGTAGGGCCGGGAGTGGTAGGGGAGGAGAGGGTTAGGTAGACACTAGGTGAGGAATGAGATCAGTGGAGGCGTGATGGAGGTAAGGGTTGGGGCTAAATAGCGGCGAGGAAGAGGAAAGGGAATTGTTTTTGGGGCCAGGTTTTTTTAGAACTTATGGACGTGTGGAAATTGGGTTCGGGCAGAGAAAATATATGAAGGCCCGATTGGGCCCAATAAGAATTAGGGCTAAGCCTCACCAGGCCTAAGCTCGGCTCGTTTAAGTACTGAGCCCAAAAATAGGCTCGAGATCAGGTAACCCGATAAAAGCCCTGCCTGTTTACACCCCTAATAACAAGTAGAACATATAAGGCTGAGAAGCCTAAATAAGATAAATTCAGCCCAACAAAACTCAGCCCCAACCCGAACACCCTACTTACCTTTCCTACGTCCACAAAAAGTGGCACTGGTTACCTATGTCAAAAGAGTGGATAAAATACTCATGTTCTAGTAAATTTTCATCCATGTTGGGGATCTCCACTCACTCTAAATTAGAATGTTGGGCTTCATTTTCTGGAAAGCCACATGCTAGAGTTAAGGTTGATCCGTTTTCGTGTGGAAGTTTGATGGTTTAAAATTGCAGAGATTAACCAAAAAATCAACTACGATTCTTACATTACCTGTGTGCTTTCAAGCGATCCCACTGAAAGCAATTCTCACACCCAAAAATGATTCAAACAGATTAACCAGCAGAAAAAGAAAAAGGTAATTAAACATTTTCTTATTTCAGGTTTTTTCTCAAACACATTCTGAACTAGTTTCCTTTGCGCAAGTGTGAGTGTTTTACTCTGCACAAAGAACTGATACCGATAAGCAGATGATTAATGGACTTTGTGAACTAGACTTTTGGTAATGGTAGCTTGATCTTGGATCAAGATACTACATTTAAAGATAGCATTCAAAAGTCCACACATGTGTCTGCTGAGAAAATCTTTGACATTCAAGTTAGCTCTTGAAGACTGGAAATAGTATATATGAAAATTTAGGATTTTAGTACTTATTCATTGGCATAAATTTCGTCAATACTAGCGGCCTTGAGATTATTTTTACAATCCAAAGCACTAAAGATTTCCTTTTCATAAAAAACATTAGAAATATTATGCACAAAAGACCAATCTATATTAGTAGAGTAATCCTAACCATTATAAATTTGACGGAGAGAAGTTGTAAACAGTTAAAAAAAATGCTTGTTTGATATGCATCAAGATGTCCATGTTAGAAAAATAAGAAATGATGGAAATGATGAAAGACTTTAAGGTGTAAAATCATTTCACTATAATAAAGACAATTATTACCTCACTATATAATACCAGGAATATGTCTCCTGGATATAACAAAGCTTTATAAAAAAGTCTTTCAAATTGTGAAAGGTCTCATTTATATAGAAAATGAAAAATCACAACTCTTCCCCTAATAAACACAACCATATATATATATGCGTTTATTGGAATAAACACAATTAGTTGAGAAAAGATATGTCACTTGGAAAGGACACAATTATTAAAAAATTCATATCTCTTTGAATTTTAATTAATTGATGAAATTAATTGAATTCAAATAATTAAAATACATTTTTCATTTATGTGGAACTTACAAAGTACACATGGAACTTAAAAATGTTTCAATAATCCCCTACTAGTTCATAAGTACACATTAATTTTTACCAAATAATACATTATGTATACAAGAATGTATCTCTTGATTTGAACCTTTAATTGGTGTATGTCTCAAAGTTTTAATAAATTTATAAATATCACGAAGATTTGAACCCCAATTCCTTGTATTAGAACCAAAGACATAATACACATGATACTCGTCAAAATTTAATCAAGATTTTTCTTCTATCTTAGCACTATTATATACGACATTGTGCTAATCCTGAGTTCTGTAATATCTATAAGTGATAGGCACTTAAAATTCCTATATATTTCACCCACCCTTGTGCCATTTTATTATTAGATTTGCTAGATCTTAGTTGTACTTTGTTGTTTTTTTCAATGGTGGGTTACATTGTATTACTTGGGGGCTTAAGTGACCAAATTGTATAGATTTGAGGCCAAATTGCACAAGGCAAATAAGGGACAGAAACTTTCCATACTATCGCATGGACCATTCATGTAGTAGCATGAGGGGGAGCTTTTAGCTTATTTTTCAAGATCCTAACATCAAGTTGTACTATGGAAATTTCCATACAGTTGCATCGAGGTATTTGCAGATATTTCTCTATTTCTTTAAAGGGATTTTGACATTCTTGGATGGCCCACTAATCTCATTTAACCGTTTTATGATCAAAAGATTATGAGTTATTGAAAGAGGATAAGACTAAGGGTTTTTGAGTTTCGAAATATATTCTAGTCTAAGCCTTGTCTTTCAATTCCTCTTGTTCTTCTATGGTTGGTGGCACACAAAAACTTTGTTCTTGGATATTTTTAGTATTCTTATTATAGAGAACTTTGGAGAGAAAGCTTGGAGCTTAGGAGCTTCTTGGAGGGCCAGGAGACTAGAGCTTCAAAGGAGTTTCTTGGTTCTTTCTTTTCTCTTTCTTTGTAGTTGGTTATGTATTTATTAGATTCTAGCATGATGTTTGTTCTAGATTGAACATGAAGTAGATTCCCTTATCTCTCTCAGATGTAACTTTTGACTCTTGCTGTTTTTATGTTAATTTGAAGCATTTCATGAATGTTTCCTCTATTGTGTTGCCCACTTTTCTGCTTAATTCTTGTATGTTGATTGATCACCTTCACACATCACACAATATCTACTTTAAGCTCGAGAGAGAGGAAGTAGAGGTGGAATTATGGAGTGAAACATAGTGGGTACGAGAGAAATGAGAGTATTTACTCAACCCATTAGGTTTACAATAGGGGTTAGGTCTTAATCTACCTTAGATTAATGAATGAGCTCGAGAGATGTCATTGCTAGTTCATATTCCATAAGTGAGCAAAGCTCAGTCTTAAGAGAAAGAATTTTGATTTTAGAATCCCCACACCACAATAGGAGTTAATATCCATTTATCTCAATTGACTTAGGTAGCAAGATAAAGTAGTGAAATCCTAAGGAAATAGCTCATTTACATAAGTTTTGTCCAATCGTAGCTAGTTATAGTTAACAGTAGTTGCATTGTTACTTTCTTTTCATATAGTTCCTTGGTTGTTAGTCTTGTCTTAATCATTTCTTATCAATTCCTTGCATTCAATCATTTAACTAGCTAAGTTAAGTGTTTAATTGAGTACTTGGTGTTCACTTGGATCCAACAACTTGCTCTTGAGATGATATCCGTACTTGCCACTTGCACATAATTACACTATTCACTTGTGGAAAAATAAGGGTTTTTAAATTTGAAACTCTTGTTTCAAAACAATAAGAAGTTTCTTAATATTCATAATTGAAGCGACAACACTTTGATATTACATAGATGGAGTTTCACCATTTAATTTGTCTCAATTGCTAGCACACACAAATTGTGGTAACTCCACTAAGAGTACAAACTCATCCTACCAATCACAGCAACTGTTTGCACTAGTTTCAAAATTATGAGATTTATCTAGTGCACACAAACATATAACTGTAACTTATTTTACTCATTGAACTTTAAAATTAGTGTTCAACTAACTTAAAGTTGGGTTCCCATTATATGTGGTTTTATTAAGGATTTAAGTTTCATATCTCTCATTATAAAGATAAATGAAATCTCTACCAAGTTATGTCCACATTTTATATAATTAACAGTGACTATTCTGTCAATATTAATCATGAACATAATTATATCATACACTACTATGTGTAGACTTTCTATTACAAATTTCACTGTATGCTTTTGAAATAGTAGTCTCAATAACATAGTAGAAGGAATTAGCGGCATTAGTTGTGGTCACATTTCTTTTTTAAATAACAATATTTAAGTCATTCTAATTTCCTTTCTTTAACAACCAAAGTGATAAAAAATTTTATACCAATCATTAAAACAAATTTGTTTCTCAGGTGCCTAACTTATAGCATTTTCACATAGAATAAATATCCACCTATAAGTGGTCTTGTTTTCACCAATATTTCTAACTCAATTTCCATTACACTCCCCTCTAACATAGGGTGATAATTTGAATAAAACAACTTCAAATGTTTGGTTCTTTTTAAAATTTCACAAAACGGAATTGCTTCCCAATGTTCTATTTGTTGGGATTTGTGCATAGTTCAATGTTATTAAATTAGCATGTATCAGGATCAGATCATAGGAATAGTAATACAATTGCAGAATTTCTAAGTTTTTGAATCTACAAGTGTATAATCTTTATGTTTTACATGCACAAATTCCTCACTCTTCCTAATTTGCTTGAAGCATGTTTTTGTGATGTTGTTGTCATACAATTTTACAACTCACAAAACTCTTACTAATAGGCAAAATGGAAAAGAGATTAGAATATGACATAAGACCTACTAGGATCACCTTATCCTATCAAATCAGTTCTAAATTAATTTATTGTTTGTAAGTCAGTACTTTATTTTAGACGAGTTTGCAAAATTAACTAAGAGTTCAGAGAGTGTCACAAGTATTCATTTACTTTATATTATTTGAATCACCAACTAATATTTATATATGCTTTGAATTAGATCTACCAATTATTGTTGAAGCACTGTCACTCAGAAAACTCACATGCTTATATATCCATGTGATTTGGATATAAAAACAAGTTAGAAAAAATTTGAAATATATATTATCTATATATAATTTCATACACTAAAATAACAGTTAATATTGCATTAAAGTAGAAAAACCTTAAAAATGGCTCAATTGTCTTATTATTAGTTTTAAATTTAACATATCATGATTATCTCTCTAATTAATGATAAAATTTAAAAGTAAAAAAAAATTATTTTATCCATTTAATATTAACACCGTTAATGTTCCAACTAGTGGTTGACATCAAGTAGGGTGAATGCAAGAAGTTCCGGATTGAGGGTTACCATAAGCCTTTAGACCAAAGTCTTCATAGACAATTATTTATTGAACAATTTTACCCTTATCAGTTAAAAAGAGAAAGTAACTAAATTAGAAAGTTTTCAAATTCGATATTAATTGCAGCAGGAGAAGAATAACAAAAAAAAAAATGGAAACAAGTAACTCAGGCATGTGGCAAGATTTAGGAATGGAAATTCATCGATAGAGGTTTAGGAACTATTCCCCAAAAATTCAAATAAGACCCCTTGAAAACCCAAATTGGACTTTCTCAAATTAGATCTTCACATCATCAAAACATTACCCCAACTCCATACTTGTCAGAAAATCAAAGGAAAAAGATGCATTCCATCGTGATTCATCAGCCTTCATCATCTTGCCACCACACTTCAATAGTCTGGCCACTGCGCTTTGCCTCGATTTGCCGCCTCATCGCTGCGCTTCAGAATCTATGGCCGTCATGCGCCGCTGTGCCTTGTCATCGAAGATCCAAGCCAAGCGCTTGATAAGGTTCAAGACTCTGCCTCTACACAAAAACTTTGGAACCACAAAGAAACAAGTCCGCGCTTGAGAAATCAATGTCCGTTTAAATTCTTAAATTCCTGATTTTTTGCCTCAAAATCTTTATTGACTAAATATTTTAATCATATTTTGCCTCAAATTCTAACATTTTATACTTAACAGAAAGCATCCTGACCAATGTTTTTAATTTCGTACCGTGTTAATACCGGATCGGAAACGGTAAGGTACAACCGGAACCAAGTTTGTCTTTTGTATTGAACTGCATGTACCGGCTGGTCTTGCCACATACCTACTGTACCGTCTCGGTACCTGCCAAATATATATATTTTTTATTTTTTTATTTTTTTTAATATTTTTAAGCAAAATATATTATAGAATGTGTAATTAATTAGTTATATAACAAATATTTACTATTATTTGAAATAAAATTTTTACTTTTAATTATTTATACCTTAAAAGTTATGGTTTTAATGTATATAGGGAATATTTATATAAAAAAAATCTTAATCCGAATCACCCATTCTGAACTCATATCCAATTAAAGTGAAATGAGAAAAAACCCAAAACCTGAATTACCCAAACCCAAAATACCAAAATTGGGAATAACCCGAACTCAAATTGGACTAAACCCGAAATGACCTTAATCCAAGACTGACCTGACCTAAACCCGAGAAGACCTGAGTCTAGACCCAACAAGCCTCAATTTTAACCCAAATCAACATAAAATATATACTTGACAGATATTTAAAAATTTATGATTTTTTATATATTGATTACTATCTAAATTGTATATTAATTATGACCATGCAATTGAAAGAATTCAAAACATACTTTAAAAATATTTTTTATTTAGGTATCTTATGGAATTTGAAGAATAAATTAATAAAATAATTTGTCTTGACTCTTGGTTTGTTTAGGGGTCTTCTAGTATTTATTAGTTAGGAGATTTTAATAATTTTCAATATTCTAAAATTTGGTAATCTCACCTATAGTGATTAGCTTAATTTGACAATTTTAATCTAAAAGGATTTGTTTTAGTATAATCCTATAAAGCTACTAAATCAGACTTTGATTTTTTATAACATGAAGAACCCCTATTTATACTAGGGGAATCATAAACATGACTAACAAGATTTTAAGGGATTAAACCTCATCCAGATCTAATTTGGAGAGGTTTATATCTTAGGATATAATTTGGCCAGAATTCCAGTTTTTCAACAAAACTCTTAGGCTAGTGTTCCGGTCCCTAGTTTTATGCAAATTCTCAATTTAGCCCATTTTTTTCAAGATTTGTTAAATTAACCTGTAACTTTATGAGATGATCAAATTTTGCCCAAAATTTTATAAAATTGTCAAAATTACCTTAAACTCTTAAGAGTTGATAGATTTGCCCTAAAGTTTTGAATTTGCCTAGAACTTTCTAAAAACCTCTAATTCACACCAAAACTCTTCCATTTTTCCTACACTATTCTTAAACAACCTTTAGGATTTCTAAACTTTTCAAATCTTTACATAAAAAATTGAATTCTTTAATTTAAATTTTAGCAAAATCTAAATAAAAAATTGAATCAATCCAATCATTTCAGTCCTGCCTATGCACTAATAATCCAATTAAACACTAATACCAACTTGAATCTAACCCAAAACCCAAATAATATAATATAAAGCTACCTGAGATTAAAATTGACCCGATTTGAATTAGACCCAAACCTGAATAAACCAACCAAATGTGAACCTAAAATCTATTAGACTTGAAATCAAACTAGGCCCAAGTAACCCAACTTAAAATCTACTTGAACTTGAATGATCTGGCTCAAATCTAATTTGACCCATCCAATTATTATCTCCAGTTGATACATATATATATACCCAATATAATACTTCCCTCATCCCATATTCTTTGCACCATTCACTTTTCAGTAATTAATATATGATTTTTTATTTTTAATATTTTAGTGTATAAATGAAAATTTTTTATATAAGAACAATAAATGAAGACATATAGTTTTTAAATATATTATTTTTAAAATTTTTTCTAACAAATACTAATATAAATAAATTGAAGTTAAACTATATGAAAAAGATAAATTGTGTAAATATTATAAGACAAATGTAGTATAATATGGTATCAGTACTACATCATATCTTTAGAAAAATGATATACTATATTGTACGAGATTTAAAAGTTTGATCCTGACGTCGACCATGGTATACGTTCTCATCTCTCCCCTCAAGCTAATCTTCTCGTGTACGTTCTCATATCTGATATCTCCCCCAAATTTCAAAATCAAATAATTCGCTACATCTTTGCTCCACGTTCGAGAAAGATCATACACACACGTGATTAATTACTTCTTTTTTTTTTTTTTTTTCATTTCATTAATTTGGGAACACCATGTGGTCACCTGCAGGCATGTGGTCGCCATGTGAACGTGGTATGAGAAAGCTTGTCTGTGGCGCACTTTTCTTTTTCTTTTCCTTCTTTTCGATTTTAGTATGTGCCATGTGTTAGCCCAGCTATTGAGTTATGTGTGGAACGTTTGGTGGATTATAATTTATAAACACCCCCGTATCCACACAAAACTACACTTACTACTCTAATCTTAGGTTGTGAAATGGTTAACCCGTCAGATTTCATGAAATAATTACAACAACCTTAAAATAACACTTCTTCTGTCTCAAATTATTGACAATTATAATATCTATTTTTTTCATTTTAAATATTTACAATATTTTCATATTTAATAATTTTTTTTACTACATTACTCTTGAAACTATCATTTTTAGTGTTCAATTTTTTTTTTGTGCATATTTCTTGATATATACATGTAAAAAGTGAATGAAAAAAAGTAGAAAAATACATAAATTTTCTATTGTTTCTTATATACGTGTTAAGCACAAATATTTCAACCAATTTAAGACGGATGAAGTGATTTATAATAATAATTTTTATTTTTTAACCACAATTTTTCATAAAACAGTCTACTAGATGCTAAGATGATAAAATCATTAAAATTAAAATTTCATATTTCAAAATTTTGAGTAGTGTGATTTTCAAAAACATTAAAATTGAATTTTTTATATTTCATAAAATTTTCTATAGTTTCCTAATAGGAAAAGTGATAGAGTAAGCTGGGCTCAAGAGTTTGGTGAATAGTAAACTAGAATCCTGCGTGTAAGGACAACATTAGAGCCTCGGGATGTGCTCCCAGGGGAAACTCTTTGATGCTTAAATTAGATTTCCAATAAAGAATAGTAGGGAGCAGGAAAGAAGAGCCAGGATCCCTTACCTCAGGGTTGGTAAAGGGTTTATATAGTCAAAGCATACTCCAAATAATTCACTATGGGAATAGAAATCCTATAGTTTATCCTGTGTTTGCAGGATATAGTTTTCTTCTGAGAGGGAATTACCTTTAGGCCATATATGGGCTTCTAGGATGACTCAACCCTTAGACATCCGAGTTTAGGCCTTCAGGTCTATTTCCTACCAATGGGTCCCCCTATAAAGGAATGCGGGTTGAGGGCTCCATGTTCCTAGGTGCATCCAGGCAACATCATTTTGAGGGTAAGGGTGCGATCCCCTCTGTTGGCTTCCTAGGGAAGTTGGTTGTACATCACCGTTTCAAGTTTTATTCCCCACCATTCCTATGCAGTTATAACACATGTTAGCTAAAAGGAAGGCGAGGAGATGTTCACTAAATGCTCTTTAGGAAAATGATCAGGCATGGTTATCTTGGCGGCTGCTAGTGGCCATGTGTCCTTCGGTGATTGGCCTATTCATCCATAGTGGTGGTTTCCAGGTTTCCCTATATATGTTGTGGGGTTTTCAGCCCTGCCTCTTTTACTGTTTTGTTTGTTCTACTATTTTGTAATTTTGTTTCTTGATTGTTGGCACCAGAGTTGTCTAGAGTTTTACTTCTGAAGTTTTTATTCTTCTTCTTGCAATGTTCATTCTTTTTCAATGTATTCAAGTAGTGGTTTTTTCATTTTTTCTTCTTATCTTATGTTTTTGTTTTTACTTCTTTCGTGTTTTGAGTTTTTTTGGGTTTCCGTTTTTCCACTGAATCATTGTGTTGGCGGCAGCCCTGATGTGTCTCGCTGGTTTTTCCAGATAGCCTCTGCAAAATCGTCATTCGAGGTTACCACTGATGTATATGATTTTTCCAAGATGCCTTTTTTTTCCCCCAATGTTGGGGTGATAAAACGAACTGTGATTCAGCATAACGAAGGCACAATGGCGATGAATCCTGCCAAATATTTTTTTCCTAACGACATTGTAACCGCCCTTTCTCGTGCATAGGCTCTAAACGATGGGAGCCTAGTAGGGGGAAACAAATGAGAAGACATGTTGTTTATGTTTATGAATTAGCTCTAGGTGGGGCTCCACTTCCCCTTTCACCTGTTAGTAGAATAAATTGCCCTTGTTAACTGAGGCAGGAATAAGGCTTTTGCCTTCATATCCTGTGAGGACTTGTGGTCAAGGTAGAAATAGTGTCGTTTCTTCACGGTGAAGAAGTAGAAATGGGGGTTCCCTTGTGAGTTCATGGACACTCCTCAGTTTGCTTTGGTCAGGATGTTGCCCATATACGAGGGCTCGTTGGTTCGCTGGCTGGAAAGAGTAGTGGGGAACAAAATTTTTTTGGAGTTGTTCTTTGTTCATTACACAGATATAGATAGGGCTGGGTATTTGGTCAATTTGGTTTTGACCGAACCAAATTGGTTGGTTTAATCAGTTTTCAATTTTTAACTATTACAAACCAAAATAACTGAATCAATTAAGAAAACTGAATAAAATTGAAAATGAAATTTTTAAGTTCATTTTTTATTAAACTGAAATAACCAATTTGTTCCATCTTCTTTTCCTAGAGCATTTCCGAGAAGCAGTCAACAGCAAGTGTCTGAGGAGACCCTTGACCCAATAGTCTTTTATCTCTTAACTGACATTTCGCAACACCCAATAATCTCTTTTCTCTTAACTAACATTTCACATCCCCCACTAGCCACATCCCACATATGTCCAAAAAATCCATTTCTTTGACATTAAAACTGCCAAATCAGTTGAAGCCGATAGTAGAGGAGAGAGATGGTTACTTTGTATTGCAAGAGAAGTTCAGGGGGAAATCAATAGGCAAAAGAAGGTGAAAGTCAAGAAAGAACCCATGAAGCTTTTCATAGAGGGTGGAATCGAGGAGCTTGCAAAGATGTCGATGGAGGAAATTGATAAGGCCAAGATTTCAGTTCGGTTTTAATTAAACCAAAATAATTGAAACAACGTCAAAGCTAAAGCGAAATGGCGCTACGATAGCAGTGGGGCGGTGAAGCAATGCTGATTGCCGGGGATGATAAGGGGAAGGGCCAATGGGACTCAGGGGAGGGCGACAAATATGAGAAAGAGAAAGGGGAATAGGCAATTATACCAAACAGGTTAATGAAAGGGGTTTTTAATTGGGCTTATGGGTATAGGTTGGGTAGAGCAGGTTAACAGCAAGCTAGTAGGGGCCCAAACACCTAAAATAATTTGGTTAATTCGAGTAATTGAATTAATTGACTCTCTCAACTGAAACCGAGCTGAAACTGTTATTAAGAATTTAAGTTTTAACTAAAATTGAACCGAAAAATTGAAATGATTCAATTTTTTAGTTTTTTTAGTTTTGGTCGAATAATGCACACCTCTAGATATAGATGAGGCAACCCTTAGGTGGATAAAGATCAATAGGGCCCACTAATCATATACGGGAGTGAGGGACCCATGCAATTGGGAGGAAGGCCAGGAAAGAAGGCTGGTTGAAGCCTATGGTGTTGCCTCTAGGGCCCAACGGGGCCCCCCGTGAAGGAGTTGTGTCCCAGCTGTAATATTTTTTTTTTGTGCATGGTTATGGTATCTAATTGTGCCTTTTTTTTTTCCAGAAATATACAGCCACGCTAAGAAGTTCCTAAAAAGGCGAAAAGGCATTGCTAACGACTTGGTAGACACTCATAAAGCCAGCTACTCCTGACCAGCGTGGTACATCTGGCAGGAGCACCGTTGTCCAAGTCGCCATCTGAAATGGTGGAGCTCTTTGAATCCCCTCCAGAGGCACAATTGGTCAACAATAGGGTAAAGCTAATTGGTCCCCCTAAAGAAGGTGCTTCCTATAGTGGAGGTAGTGGTAAGCCATTGTTTGAGCAATTTTTCCATGCTAACTTTATTGACGTAGGGTTATTTTTGTGCTGATTGTGGGTGTTTCGATCTAGTGGCTTCAGAAAAGCGTGCGATATCATCTGAGGACCTTTCTATCGAAGACCTAGTGGTGTCACAAAAGAAAGAGGTAGCCCTGAGGCCTTCGAAGGATGCCGGTTTTGCACTGCTTCCTCCCCCTACGCAGGCTCCAATGGGTTATTCCTGAGAAGGTCCCATTTGCCTAAAGGTGGTCACCTGAGTTGAAACCAGACAAGCGTTTCTAGCAGCATAACTTGATCCCTAAATGAAGTCAACTGTAGAAGAGGGATTTGGTGCTAAAGGGGATTGTGCCTAACCAAGTCTTTGGCTTTTTGTGTAAATTGATCCTTAAGGATTAGTCCAACACTTGCCATCGCATCCTTGAGGGGTTAAGGACCTGCAAGGATCTGCAATTTTTGGCTTACCCCCTAGGTCAGAAAAGAGCCAGTTGATAAGCATAGGCTGCAACATTTTCTAGGTACACTCTTTTATTTATTTTTAGTACTTGAGATGTTTTTCCCTTTCTGATTAATTGAGTTTTGGCAAGAGGTCATCGTTGTTCATAGTTCAGGGGAGCGATGGTCAGCTCGGCAAAAGACTTTACCTTCTGAGCTTAAGACCTTTCGCACGAATGCTATCTTTCTCCAACTGGAGTTGAGCAGCGAGCGAACTACCAAGGAGGCACTCGCAAAGGACCTTAAGTTGGAGAAGGAAGCCAAGTGGGCAAAGGAAGGTGTCACCAAGAAGGTGAAGTTGAAGGTAGTGGAGCTGCATGAGGCTCTAAAGCAATCTTTAGAGAATGAAGCTGAGGCCTGTAAGGAGGCCGATCGCTTGTTGGCCTTGCTGAAAGCGATAAAGTCCAAGATAAATGCTTTTGAAGTTACTCTGCTAATGAACAAGTATGCTCCCTTAGGCCCAATGACTGTTGTGGGCAAGGCTAGCTCAAGTTTACTTGCCTCCGTGATGCCCCTAGTAAAACGTGTCAAGCAAGTTGGCTTCATTAGGCATGGGGGCCATTTGTCCGTCCATTCGATGGTTGTTTCATTCTTTAGTATTCGAAAAAATGGCTTACATCTATCATCAAACCGTAAGATGAACCGTCCCAACACGGTTACCTTTTGGCAAGTTTTTAGATATCCTTCTTATTCTAAAGGTTAGGCATCATAAGGATGGTCTCTATATTGTCGAGGTTGGCATCAATTCCTCTTTTGGAGACCATGTAACCAAGGAATTTAGCAACAACTACACCGAACGTGCACCTTTTAGGGTTCAGTTTCATGTTCCATTGATGCATCCTTTGGAAGGTTTCTCGAAGGTTATCAAGATACTATCTTATGGCTTTACTTTTGACGATCATGTTGTCCAAATAGACTTCTATGTTTCTCCCTATTTGATCTGCGAAGATGTGGTTCATCAATCTTTGATAGGTGGCTTTGGCATTTTTCAGGCCAAACGACATTCATTGGTAGTAATAGACAGCCTTGCCTGTTGTGAAGGTCGTATTCTCTTTATCTTCAGGGCACATCCAGATTTGGTGATAGCCACTGAAAGCATCCATAAAGAATAGTACTTGGAATCCGAATTTGGCATCGACCAATTGGTCTATTGATGACAAGGGATGGATCCTTTGGGCATACATCACTGAGATTGATATAGTCGATGCACATGCACTAGTCTTCATTTTCCTTTTTACTAATACCATGTTAGCGAGCCATTTGGGGTATCACACTTCCCGAATTATTCTGGCCTTCAACAGCCTTTCAACTTCTCATCTGACGAATTTGTGTCTCTTAGGTGCCATAATATCTTTTTTCTGCTGTACTGGACAGGTGGAGGGGTTTACTTACAGGCTGTGAGTAATGGCCTATAGGTCTATCCC
This sequence comes from Aquilaria sinensis, assembly GCA_005392925.1. Classification (NCBI taxonomy): domain Eukaryota; kingdom Viridiplantae; phylum Streptophyta; class Magnoliopsida; order Malvales; family Thymelaeaceae; genus Aquilaria; species Aquilaria sinensis. The sequence goes on from SMDT01000115.1 coordinate 115,924, forward strand.
AAGCATCTCACTAGAGGACTAGGCAAATACATATGTATTTGCTTTAAGAAATTGAATTAACATCTGTCTTACCTTAAGTGGGAGGTCCTTGCCAATCTTTATTACCTTCCCAAGGACCATATCTATCAACTCAAAATGTCAAGGTAAAGCCCCGCCATCCTCATTTTCCTGGAGGGCCTCTCTACACCTTTTGGACTCGGTCAGTATAGGAGCATTCTCTCTAGCCCTTCATAATGTTGCCATATAACCTTGGTGTGTCATTGCTTTGTTGACAAACACTGTTGTGTCCACAATGAGGGTCGCAAAAAACACCATTAGGCTTTTAATGTCAGCTCGAATGTGGAACTGCACATGGGCAAGCCAACCTAATATCGCATTATAAGGTGGCAGGATGTCGAGGACAAATAATTCTGCATCGTGGGAGTCGCAGGCGAGTCCCCCATTATGATCTTTTCCTATCAACATCAATGAAACCCTGATGGTCCCGATGATAATGACTTCGTCATTGTTTATCCCATAAGTGGGCTGCTGACGGGCAACAGGGAAGATCTCTTAACTTTTATTTTTTTCAACAGTTCAATGAAAATGACGTTGTTGGCCCCTGTATCCAAGTAGACCTTTCTTACGTTGAAGTTTATGTGTGCCTTAAAGATGAGCGGATCTAGGTGTGGGACTACTACCTAGGATCCATCGGCCCTGTTTATGACCCGACCAAGGTTAAATACCTCGAGTTATGCGATTTCACGCTGCTATCTCTTCCAAGCCGCTGAGGCTTCTTTTTTTTATGATCATATAGACCAACCTAGCTAGGGGTCCAAGGTTCTAGCACTCTCTTGGAGGCCTTCAGCCCTTGTCGCTGTCGCCTTCGTCGTCTCTTCTACAGGGCCTCTCTTTTTACCTATGGCAGAAAGGTGTTCAGCTGGATAGATACTATTTTAGCTTCCTATCCTAGATGATTTCCTCAAACAGCTTCTTCAGCTGCCAACATTCCTCGATATCATGCTTTTTGTCTTTGTGGTGTCGGCAGTATTTTTTAAGGTTTTTTTTACCTTAGGTAGCATCGCTGGTTGCTACCTAAGGATCTGGTTCTTCTTTTCAAGGCCATAAAAGGATGTTCAACATTGTTCCTGTCAAGGGTATGAGTATGGGTTCCAATCAGAAGTCTCTTTTGCCCCTTTTTGGGATTTACTTTCTTTGGCTTTGGGGTGGTTCTTAGGAACCGTCAAGCAATTAAGTTCCTCGGTATGCATGTATTTTGTGGCTCGATCAAAGAATTCCTCAAGGTCCCTCACAGGGTTCTTATAAAGGTCCCAAGCTAGTCTTGAATTTCAAGATAGCCCTTTGGTGCTGGCTGTTAAGTGTAACTCTGGAGATAGCCTTTGTACTTATACTGCCTCAGCATTGAACCTCCGGACGTAGTCCCTTCGGGGTTCTTCACAGCCCTGCCAAATTTTTAGTAGGTGCACTAACATTTTTGGAATTAGTTGTCTTCCCAATAAGTGTCTTAGGAACACCTGGGAAAGATCTATGAATGAGGTGAAGCGGCTCCCCTGATTGATCCCAAACCAAGAAGCAGCGGCCCCTATTAACATAGAGCTAAATGCTCTACACATGATGGCATCGAAGGTCCTTTCAAGTCTCATTGATGTAACATATCTCTGTAGATGGTTTACAGAGTCCGTGAGGCCATCGTAAAAGTCAATCTTCGGCATGCGGAACCCCTTAAGTGTATGGGTGTTAATTATTTGTTCTGATAAAGGTTGGAGCTATAAGTACTCTACATCTATACCCATTATAACGCCTTTCTTCAGCCATTCTAAAGCCCTGAATGCATTGCTCCGTCCAGTCAAGTCTCTATAGGATCGCACTGATGTCACTAGGATTATCTGAGCAGTACAAAAATAATTGTCTTTCATGGGTCTATGCCCTTGAAGGCTGGGCTTATTGAAGGGCTAAGTGAGGCCCCTCTGCTGGGTAATTCTTAGCGGCCTTTTACGGAGCCTTAGGTAAGGCTCTTTTGATTTCTTGTTAGACTGTCACCCTCAATTGCTTGAACAAGACATGTTGTAATGCTTGAAATTGTTCATTGTTTAAGGGTAAAGGGACCTTGCCCATGCAGGGGTCCCTTTGAAGCCTCACAGGATTGTTTAGGTCATCTTCTTGGTGTGTTTCTTCACCTATAGGCCCTATGGACCTTTTAATTTCTTGCTCAGTCTTTTGTAGGTCATAGTTCTCCATTCATGATCTTCATGTGTTCACCATATTAGGTTCCTACAGACAATGCCAAATTGATAGGGAAAGTGATAGGGTAAGCTTGGCCCAAAAGCTTAGAAAACAACACACCAGAATCCTGCATGCAAAGATAGTGTCAGATCCCCAAAATGTGCTCCCTGGGGAAACCCTATGATGTTTAAGTTAGTTTTCTAGTAAAGAATAACAGGGAGCAGGAGAGGAAAGACAGGATCTCTTACCTTGGGGTTATTGAAGGGTTTATATAGTGAAGACGTGCTTTGAATAGTTCACTATAAGGATAGAAATCCTGTAGCTTATCCCATATTTGTAGAATACAATTTCCTTCTGAGAGGGAATTCCCTTTTACGGCTTATCTAGGCTTCCAGGGGCTGCGCAACCCTTAGACATCTGGGTCTGGGCCTTCAAGTCCATTTCCTACCATCTCTTTTTTCTATTTAACAAAAAATATAAAAAATTTATCAAATATATTTTTTATTTTCAAAACAAGTGAAAATATGAAAATGAGAAACAAAACAGGAAGTATAGATGATTAGACAAATCCTAAATTTCCAAGGCTCATGATTGATCATGAACCTATATTATAACTATATATTGATTGCAGACTTCGATTATTGTTTATAAACAGTACCTTTTCTTTTGTTTTAATTTTTTCTAAGCAATGGTCTAACGCCTTTCTAGCCCTCTATGAATTTTCTCTCTTTCATTTTGGTCCTTAAACTATTCCATCTGATAATTAGACCTTAAGAGACATTATTAGGGCAATGACAAGGTCGATAAATTTGCAAGTGTTGAGATTGCAGTTGCTAAAGATAAAAAATACAAGAACTTTCTCCACTTTTTTGTCCTTTTTGCCTTTTTTTTTTGCATAAATTTATTTTAGTCCATGAGCTATTAGTCTTTTTCATTTTAGCCCTTAAATTTTTTCTGTTTTCCATTTTCGTTATTCTTTTCCTTTTTTCTTTTTTCTTTTATGTTTATTAAATCAATATTAAATTCTTATTACCTATAGTATTTCCATTTGCTTCATTTTGGTTACCTATAGTCCCAAAACTTTGCTTTGAGTTTTGTACCAATGCTTAAACATAACTTTTTTTTAGGAAAGTTATTTATATCTTCTATAGAAAAACTTTGGTTGCTATGGTTTGTCTAGTTTTGGCCATGAGTTGGATTGCTCGAAGATTTTGCTTGGAAATTTCTATTTAAACCCCCATGTACCATTTTTATATCTTTTTTTTTTGTCAATGGTAAACACCACTTTTAATTGCTAAAAAATCTTGCTATTTAGCCTATTAATTCCAAAAAATTACTCTAAAGAGATTATACCTTGATTTTATGTCAACTTCAAATCCCAGTTTTTTTCATTTCATTGAATTTTTTTACATTAATAGTTATACTCAATTTTAATTGCTAGAACTTTAATTTCTCCTTTTTTCATCCCCAAAAATTATTATTTAATAATTATTTTTCTATATTTACATAAAATGGTACCATAGATTGAACCATTGTAATACATGAGACATATAAACCTCATTAACGTTATTTGCGCCATTTCAAAAATTTTGACTATTTGACAATAGTCAAAATTATATTCAATAGAATAATTGGTAGGGTGCTGAAACTTAAAAGAGTACATTATAATTTCTCTAAAGGTTATAGTTTAATTTTTTTTTTTTTACAAAAGATGCTTCATTGAAATTAAAAAGTGAGTCAAATGGTATCTTATAAACCAACAACAGCATAAAATTCTAAGGGCCACATGAACATAAAATTGACCATAACAATGCTACTCATTCCTGTAATACCGAATAAAGAGAAGAAAATTGGATCAAGCTGAACCTTTTATATAAGCCAGAATAAATCTAAAGTACAAAACTCGCCAATAACTAAAAGAAAGCTCAATCCAAGCCAGCAATATCCAAGTAATACTATAACTAACCAAGTATTAAAGGCTTGAACAAGACTAACTACAAAAACAAAAAGAATACCTATAAAACCTAAAAAAATAAAGACTAACTTTATTCTATACAATCGTCTCTATATCAGTGGCCAAGCATCGGGATACCCCCAATATAGCCGAGATTCTAATGAACCCAAAAGACCTAGATCCATCATTGGCACCTTTAATTGAAGATCTATCATGTAAAAGTCTTAAATCACTTTTGAGCACCAAAATTTGGAGGATATTATGTTGTTATAAAATCAAATATATAACATCAGATAAGGTCAATTAAACAATCAAAAGATTGAAAAAAAACCAACCATATTTAGACCGAAGTCCGAATCTGGCCGAAAACGGTGGAGAATAATGGGGGAGACAACAGAATGAAATGGGTTGAAGGAGAGGAAAAGAGGTATGCTAGGGTTTTTTTTAATAAGCTTATAGTTTACCCTTTGGTGAAAATGAAAGTGAAATTCAAGTTTTATTTAAAAAACTTTCAAGTTTCAAATTATTATTTGTATGGGGTAAAATGTGGTGCTTTCCTCGAATTTTTATGCCGAAACTTGCATTTAACTTCACTAAGTGGGAAATTTTGAGGATAATTATTCTAGGCAGTATAGTAGAGTTATTGTATGCTACTAATAAAATGTTACTAATTCCATACACCTTTTAAAATGTTACACCTTTCTTCTCCACATACACCGCCATCGACAATTATGAGCTTCATGTCTATCTAGGGAAAACAAAAGAAAAGAAAAACCTTCTTGTACTTCCTCAGTTGATTTAGCAGTATGTAAGACAATAATTAGTTGGCCTGTCGGCGTCTCCACTAGGTAAACCTGGTTGGCTGATCTAACCTAGGTCATACATAAGGATGATTGTCTATGCACCTTTGACCTAATGGTTAAAGTGCTTGGGATATTATGAGGAGATTCAGGGTTCTACTCTAGCCTCCTCATTCTTTACCTCAAAATACCATATAAAGCTGGTTTGGTTTTTGAAATCTGAAAAAGTTGATATTCCTTTTATCTTACCTAGAATACGAATACCTTTTAAAGTGTACATCTAAATATGCAAAAAAAGAAATACATAAATATGGTTCACTAAACTCAAGACCGGTCATCATAATGCATCGATTATACAGTCCATCTGCCCTTGATCTCATTAGGATTAGGGAATCTATGATCAATTGTGATCGGTCATCATTATGGCAGACCTTTACTTTAAAATTTTTTTATAAAAAATTTGTAAGATCGTAAAAATGAAAATTTTGGTTAATATAAAAATTAGGATCTCAAGATAAAAATATAAACTTTTCAGAAATATATCTGTTAACTCATAAAGCCTTTTTGTATAGCCACCACCTCATAGAACTTTCCAAATTACACTTAATAACCTATTAATTGATGTTTTTAAATTAAATGTATTGATTCTTGAGTGTATTTTTTTTTTGCAAACATCATTACCAAACGTTCTAGAAATATGCCCTATATTGCACATTCATTATCAAAGTACAAAATGTTACGTCATTCATCCTGAAAGTATGTAGTTATTACATCATTTGTCCTTATGTTAAGCTTTATCATTGGAAGGTGGTAGAACGTTGACCTGACAGGACGAATGGTGCAATATAAGGCATACTTCTGAAACAAATGGTGTAACATAAAACATATTTTAATGATGAAAAGTGCAACATGAGACCTACCCTTCAATAGAAAAGTTAATGGAAGGACGAATGATGCAACAATTATATACTTCTCGAATGAATGGTGTAATATTTTGTACTTCTAGGATGAATGTGCAACATAGCACATACTTCTAGGACATTTGGTGATATTTACCCGTTTTTTTGTGTTTTCAAATTAAAACTCAAAAACTAGCAGTTCATATGTTGCTGCACTGGTAAAAATGTTAAGAAATTCACAAATATAAAATTTAGAGCACATTTGCATCTCAACTGTCGTATGAAGATATATGAAAGGTTAATTCTTCAATAAAAAGTTAGTAGATTATAAAGTAAAATAGGTTAAAAAATAAGAGAATATTATCACTTATATATTAAGAATAAGTTGAGTTGAGTCATGTGTTTACCCACTTTCTTATTGTACCTCCACACACAAATACACTACTTTGGAGCAAAACTCCACAAAGGGCACACTATGTATATATGAATGGTGGCAATTGCTGCCATTGGATTTTTAGAAAAAGAAAAGTATATAATTGGTGTATGATCTTTTAGGAAATACATGTTCCACCCTGATAGATTATTTTTTTAATAATGGCCCTACTCACTAAAAAGTGTATGAACTTAGTTTTGATAAGTGGTAAAAAAAAAAAGTAGGTAAAAGGTAATGGTGAAACTAAAAACTACACGGAATGTTAGTATACTTATTGAGTTTAAAACACAAGCTGATTAAAAACAGAAAGCTTTACCTCTCACTGCCCAAAAATGAAAAACACAAGTAAAAAGTGTAAATAATAGCAAAAAAAAATATTAACTTGAAACCTTCAACAAGCTAAATACTAAAGATTCATTAAATAAGTAGAAATAATACTCCCTTTGGCTCACAAAAATTATCTTCTTTACTATTCACAATAATTAATCTATGATTTTATTTCTTTCAAAATTTACCATAAAAGTGTAAATCTTTTAGATGAAAATGGAATATTAAAGATTATAGTTTCTAAATACAATTTTAGGATTTTTTTTCAATATACATTACTATGAATATATATTAAAATTTAGTTAAAAAAAGTAAAATGGCCAATTATAGCGAGACAAATGGAGTAACTAGAATTGGTTGTAAACAAGTTTTTTCTCTCTTCTTAGACATTAGCACTGTCCACATAAGCTTGTCCCTCTTTTTTCGTTTTTTACGAAAAAGAGTGTATCAAATGTTAATCTCCGCAAGTATTACATATTACAAATCCCTCATCTAAATATGCATTATATACTTCTCTATCAATTCTTAAGAAAAACCCTTATGTATCAATTTATAGAATAAAAGTACTAAGATACATTGTTTTAATTTCTAAATTTTATTTTTATATAATTTATGCTTATTCACTTAAGAAAAAGTTATTGATACTGAAGATAAACCGTTAAAATATTGAAAATAATATATTTAGTAGTAAAAATAATGATATTATTATGTAACATTTTTCAAGTTATAAAACCTCATTGTGGATGATTATAAATGTGAAAGTATTTATTAATAATATTTTTCATTATCCCTACTGACATAATCCTTTAGTTCCCACTTGAGTCCTACCCATACTTTTTTTTTAGCCAATACTTAAGATAAAATATTTTTCAAATTCAAAGAAATACAAAAAAAAATATGGAGAGAATGAGAGAAGGGTGATCACAGGTAAAGGTGATTGGTGGGCTGACCTGGCCCAGGCTTGGCCGGGCTTGGGTTGGGAAATTTGGACTTGGGCTCGGCCTAACCAGGGCCCGGGCTAGGCCGGAGCAGGTCCATGCTAGGCCAAAGTTTCCCGATTTTAGCAAAAAAGTGTTGAAATGTATTCCGAAATATTATTTAAGTATAATTTGATTAAACATATTTTTATCAATGAAAAATCAAACTATACTTAATCATTTGGAGCGTGTTTTACACTTGAAAATAGCAAAATGTTCCAGAAAAAAAATCGGAAAGTAAAATATAAAATCTTATAATTTTTCATGTAAAAATATTTTAATTTTCTTACAATTTTTAAATTTTCATTTGAGTAGATTTTTATTAATAATTTTTTATGTTTTTCAAATTTAGAAAATAAAAAAGCTATTGAACAATAACCAATTTTATATGTCAAATGTCTTTTAGGTTAGGCAGGTATAACATTAATATAAATGATGAAAACAAAGATATTCTCAACAAAGTATAATTTTTTATCATTCGATGTATAACTAGAAAAATATTATTTATTTTTTTGGGAAAATTGAACAGAAAAGAAGATTTGTGCTTTTCAATGTAAGAGAATGGATGATCAATTTTATAAAGCATTTGGAAGAAAATATAATGAAAGGCAAATTGATATTTTCCCAAAAGATTTAGAATCGCCAACATAAGAAAAGTGGGAAATACCACTTTTAGTCCTAAAATGTTTATAATTTTTCTATTTAATTCCTAAAATTTTTCTTTTTTTTTTTTTCTCTAAATTTTTTAATGTTGCCAACAATCACTTGGAAAAGGTGACCCAGGCTTAGCCGAGCTCAGCCGAATCAGGTCTGGGTCCAAGTTGTTCGAGCTAATTAATGACCCAGACTGAGCTTACTTGGGCTTCCCTCCTTTTCCTGTCCCATATTCGCCCTACCTCCTCCTGAGTCAACTCCGTGTTGGGCTGAACCCGGGTTTGACCAAGCCGGGTCTAGGGTGGGCCCGAGTTTAACCGAGCCAAGTCAACCCAACCCACTGGCCACCTTTAATCTTAGAATACAAAGTCACACAACTCAATGAAGGAGGCCGTTTATATTCCCAAACGGCTAGAAATTAAAACCTTTTTTTTATAGAAATAAATTACTCCAACAATTCAAAATTAAGACATGCGAGTACTATATTCTTCTGTCCTAAATTGGTTGAAACATTTTTTTTTTACACAAAATCAACTATTATAACTTCAGGGAGTTAGGATAGGTCCTTACATTATAGTAATTAGGAGAATGCTTGTTTATTTGAACCGCGAAAGGCAACCAAATGACATTATGTGGTATTGGCGGAGATGGCAGGAAAGGGTTAAATATGGGACCCCAAGTTCATGTCTATAGCGCTTTTGCCGTTTAAGCTAGGGCGTGAGGAACGATTGGAACATTTGGGTTTAACACGAAGATTAACAAAGGAAAAAAAATTTATTGTTGTTTTTACCTTTACCTTTCATGTTCTGCACTAAATTAAGAAATATAGGAAAAATGAATAATGAAATGACAATTTAAAATGGTAATATGGTAAGTAATTTTATTTTTGCAAAGATAAAGTAATCTTTTAAATATGAAAATGTTGCAAAAAAATTGGGATGACAACAAATAAAATATGTCACAAATAATTTGGAATAGAGCGAACTGTATTTGCTGTAACTTAATCAAAAAGAGCGCGATACTGCTTCTTCTCAATTTTTCTTATTTTTTATTCTAAAATTAATCAAATTTTGTAGCCAATATCATATGTACTTAATATTAACTTAAATAATATTATTTTTAAAATATATTTTTTATGAAAATTTTTCATTATCTATCTTAAAAAATAAAAAAAAATACTCTCTCCGTAAAAAAAAAAGAAACATATTCCTGTCTTGAATGTCTCAAAAAGAATAAAACGTTTCCCATTTTAGAAAATTTTTAATTTATCTTACTACCCTCATTTAAAGTCCCATTATACAAAACCCAATAAAGAATTTTTTTTTCAGTTTTTATTTAAACTCTCACTGCACAAAATCTTTAAACAAAATTTCTTTTTTTATTAATTATTTAAACTTTTACAACACAAACACCTTAATTTCCGTATCTAGAGAAACATTTAATATATTATCAGACGAAAGGAGTACTTATTTTTTACATAAATGTTTTAAAATATAATTTTGAGGGTTTTATAATTGAAAAATTGAAATGTGTACAACAGGCATATAGTTTGAATAAATAATCATTAATAATCTGTTATTAGTAATCTTCCACAAGTGCAACAATGGTGTGTTTGGGGCCGGGGAAATTTGATGCAGTGAAGTTGCGTGAATAAAACTACTTCTTTGACTAAGTTTCAAGAACAAGAATAGAACACACGTATTATCCTATGATAAAATAATGAGTTTCAATCCAAAAATCCAAAATTTGTAGAGAAATATAAACAATTTTTTAATTGATTGCTATTTTAATCTTGTACATGTCTTTATATAGGCTAACATGGCACAACGTCCTCATTCTAAGCTAACTAGAATGGAAAAATTAAAATTAAGCATAGCTAAGAAATCTAATCTTAACTAATATCTTTTTCAATATAAGATCTCTATAACATCCTTATTAATATCATAATTAATAAGGACTTTAATTAACCTCATGAAACTAAGATATAAATCTTAAACTAGAGCATAAAATACCCTTAAAAATAATTACGAAAATCATATATAGTAATTTCTTATTTGCATTCTCATCCTCTTGAAAAAGAAAAAGAAAAAACTTATAATTAAACTCCTAAGTTGAAATTGAACTCTTCCATACCAAAAGAACAAATATTTGGAGCATGGGAAGCTCTATTAATGCTTCTTGAATGTCAAACTATGTTGATATTCTTCAACTTCCAAATTTATCCACTAACAATTTAAATCATTTTGGCTTGATAAAATCTATTAACTCCAATAAAATCCACAAAAATAAACTTTAACTTGTAGAGATCCTCATCGATCACCAATTCCATTCCCCGAATTTCTTCACTTCAATTGCTTCGTATAAACCTTGCTTCTTCCTCCCCGCTTGCAAATTTCAATTCATCTTACCAGCAGCTTCTTTTTATGTTTTCGGTCATCATCACTCAAGGCATCTTCAAATTAATCTCTCTTCTTTATGTGCCATACGAGCGACGTTAATTGAGATGCCTGTCGTAAACAATCGCCCATCAATTTGAATATGTTGCTATATGATCTGCTTGTACTCTTCATCACCGGCTGACAAATAATCATCGGGAACTAAATTCACTAAATCCGCTCATGTTGCTACATGGTTTCCCTTGTAAAAATTGGACTACTTCATGTAAAAGCATCGAGAAATAAATTTACTACAAGAAAAATCTAAAATTGATTTATACAAACCATAGAGGTATGCTCCAACGGAGCACATCCATTGATAAAAAAAATACTATAACTAAAGGGTTACATCACACCAAGAAACCTGTTGTTTGTCGGAGCAGCCTATCAAGCTTATCAACAGATAATTAGGAGTTAGCAAAGGATTAGACGAATGGTCTTTTACCCATTAGTAGAAATATATATGAGATGACTTTGGCCTACCTATAAGGCTATACACATAGATATGTCTGTAATTATTATTATTATTATTATTATTATTGTGTATTTCATAAAATTGACTTCATGAATAAAAAGGTGAAAATCAAAGTTAATACAAGTCTCATCTTTCAACCTAAAAATATATATAGTCAATTCATTTTAACTTAAATTAACTTAATTCAAAATAATTTATTTTTATTTTTATATTTTTTACAAATCAATTTCTTTTGAAAATTAATATTATTTAGGTATAATAATCCATTAATCATAAAATTTTTATGATATTAATAAATTTTATAAATTTTTCTTGTTTTAGGCATTAAAAAGGAAAATTTGTAAAAATTTAATAACATGATAAAAAATTTATACCGAATTGATTATTACGCTTACATAATATTAACTTTCAAATTAAACTGGTTATGAGTAAAAAAGATGTAACAATAAAAATAAATTTATATTGGATTAAATTGATTTAAATTGAAACAAGCTAACTCATAGTAGATAACTAATACTAATATTATACATACGTACACACATATATATATGAGTCGGATATAGGATGAATGAATTCTAAACCCGCATTCTACTCAAATCTAATAGTAAGTGAAAAAAGAAAAATCACATTCGTCTAAAATTCAATCAATTGCTAAAAAAATCTGGCCAATCGAATTGGATATAATCAGATACTCATCGGATTGAACATCCATTAACATCCTATTGAAAAGCATAGACAGCCAAACGTACAGTTACACACTTACACTAACTCGCTGCTATTAATATAAAGACCAAAGTCACCAGCTGCGAGAATTGCAATTTTGGGCCATCAGATCGAGCGATACTTGCAATTCACTCCTCCAGGTGTAATTTGAAAAAAAAAAAATCGTAAGCTGCAGTTTGCACATAGCATCTGGCCGGCAGTGAGAAACCGAAAAAAGAGAAGCAGCGAAGCAACAGACAACGTGGTCGGAGGTTCAAACAGTTGCCTTTAGATGTTGACATAACAGTTTGACCGTCTTGCTTTGACTTCCTCTTGGTTGTTGTTTTTTGGGGGGTACTCGCTTTGATTTTCAAACCCAACAGTATAAAGGCCAAAGTCGCCATTGCCCAGCTTACGGTTTCCGTTTTATTACGCTCCTATCCAAACTCAGAAAACTGCCACGTAACCGCACTCCATGCAACAGCAAAAAGCCACTCGCGCTTTCAGCCATTATGAGTTCAAAGTCAACTCCTTCTGCTTTATTTGGCCGCGCACGCGCCGCGTTAGGGGGCCCACCACTGCCTTGCCTTGTTCTTGTTTTGGACCATGGACGGCACCACCATGAGATAACGCCGTTTCTAATTTTTACATTTTCCTGTCTTCAACTGGAGGCACTCCCCAATCCTCAGTCCTCACTGGCGTTTCAGTAACGTTTCCGTTAAAGTTTTTTTTTTTTTTTTTTTTTTTTCTGTTTTCCCTCGAAAGTCTTCCCATAAAGATTTTTGTTTAACAATTGGGAGTATATTGCAGTCCATAATAACGAAAGGATAATTACATATGACTCATTTAAATTACGGCTTTGTAACTAAACACTACTTTGAGACAAACTGCATCTCTCTTTAGCACGTTGGCTATTGCTCAGAATATACTCCAAAAAATATGAAAATCGATTTTTTTATGATTTCAGAATTTTTTTTATAAAAAAACCAGCATGTAACCTATAATTTATGTATGCGCACATGGATAAAAATTTTTCTTTTACTCAGTCTAGGGGTGTAAGAAAATGACACTAACTTGATATCCGACCCGAAACCCGATCTAAAATATCGGGTTAGGGTTGGGTCAGAGAGAAGAAAATGTATTAATCAGATTGACCCGAACCCGACCCGATTTTTAAAAGTGAAAATCGGGTTGGTTCGGGTCAAACCCTAATCAACCCAAAAAACCAGATTCTCATTTCTACATTCTCTAACCATTTTCTAGCCCAAGACCTAATTATTTCCCAACCCAGCCCAAGCCCAAGCCCACCACATACTTAACTATATCTAACCCTAACCCTAACAGACCTTTCCCCCTCCCCTTGCATCATGTTTGCCTCTTGCCTCTGCCGTTCTCCAAGCCCACCACATACTTAACTATATCTAACCCTAACCCTAACAGACCTTTCCCCCTCCCCTTACATCATGTTTGCCTCTTGCCTCTGCCGTTCTGCGTGTTTGCTGCCGTTTGCCGTCAGCCGCTCTCCCTCCGCGTCATCATTGCACCACCCTCCTTGCTCGTCGTCCTTCCACCCCCTCGGTCATCCCGTCATCTTTACTCCTCTCCTCGTCATCCTTTGAAGCCATTTGTTCTCCTCCCTCGTCATTGTGCCGCCCTTCTGTGTCGCTCGCCTCCCTCGTTATCGTGCCACCCTCCCGCGTTATTCGCCTCCGTCGTTCACTGTGCTGTCTATCTCTCACTCCGTCGTCGGTCTTTCTCCCATTGCTCATTGTTCTATCATTGTCTTTCTCTTCTAATTCGTGTTTGTTGTCAACACGCCACTAGATCGCTAGCATCTCCCAGCTGGATGCACACACGCAGCTGTATATCTCCCTGCCGGATGAATGCACACAGATCGTCGTCTAGCCGCTCATCTTCATCACTGTTGATCTCGTCAATCATTGTCGATTTGGTCAGTGGCAGAGGAGGAGAACGAAGGGAAGAGGAGCTGGTGGGTCAAACCCGATCCAATCCGACCCAAACCCATTATTTTCGGGTTAGGGTCGGTTCGGATTATGTCTCTATTTTGGGTCGGTTCGGGTTGAATTTTTTGGATTATGAAAGACTTCATTTTTTTCGGGTTCCGACCCTAACCCGATCCGAACCCAAAACTTTCACCCCTAACTCAGTCCAATGGGAATAGTCCACAACCCTTTTTTTAGAGGGGAAAAAACCCTTGCTTTTCAAATGACAACTAAGACAATAAAATGGAGAGCTGCACTCACCAAAAAAGTACAGAAAAGTATTACCAAAACGTGCAAAGAATAGCAAGCAAGAAACATCGAGGCAAAAGTTGGTGCATCTTAAAAGAAGTGGGCACAAACTACCAATGAAATTGCATCTTATATATATTTTTTCAAAGAAAAAATGGACATAAGTAGTAGAGATTATCTCAAAAAAAAAAAAAAATAAAAGGCACACGTTTCACGATTGAATCAAAGCTCTTGGTCCAGGCACCTAAGCCGATTGGCATTATAAATACCAATCCACCTTACAACCAAAACACCATCAGGGAAATCACTTTCTCTTTATTTTCCTGGCACTAAACTAAACTGCAATTTAATATTCTTTTTTTCGCATACCAAAGCAATAAAGAAACAGTTTGTGATCAGGTCATTACGTTGCAATGGCATCTTCAGCTGTGTCTTTCTGCTCCTCTCCGCTTCACCACTCATCAGCTGACCGATTCTTCAGTCGCCGGATCGCCGCCCCTCCGATTTGCGCGTCCGTTTCTGAGCGATCTTCTGTGCAGCCGCTGCCTCTGCCCAAGCTTAAGAAACCCGAACCCCCCGCCAAGCTCCCGACCCGGAAAATCCCCGGCGATCATGGCCTTCCCTTCGTTGGCCCCATGATGGACCGATTCGATTACTTTTACAACAAAGGTAGAGAAGAGTTCTTCAAATCCAAAATCCAAAAGTACAAATCCACTGTGTTCCGTACCAACGTCCCACCTGGTCCGCCAATTGCTCAGAACCCAAACGTCGTCGCTTTGCTCGACGGAAAAAGCTTCCCGGTCTTGTTCGATGTAAATAAAGTGGAGAAACGAGACCTCTTCACGGGAACTTACATGCCGTCGCTCGAACTGACTGGCGGTTACCGAGTCCTCTCGTATCTCGACTCATCAGAGCCCAGTCATGCCAAGCTGAAGCAGCTCATGTTCTTCCTTCTCAAGTGCGGCCGAGACAGAGTCATCCCCGAGTTTGAAGCGAGTTACGCTGAGATGTTCGAGACCCTCGAGAATGAAATCGCTGCCAAAGGCAAAGCTAGCTTCCAGGAGCCGAGCGAGCAAGCCGCCTTCAATTTCTTGGCCCGGTCTCTATTCGGGTCGAACCCGGCTGATACCAAACTTGGGCTCGATGGTCCGAAGTTGATCGGGAAATGGGTACTATTTCAACTGGCTCCCCTGCTGACTATTGGTCTCCCTCCCGTTCTGGAAGATCTTGCCCTCCACAGCATGCGCTTGCCGCCAAAGCTCGTGAAATCGGACTACGAGAGGCTCTACGATTTCTTCTACCAGTCGTCGGGGGTTGTCCTGGACGAGGCCGAGAAATTGGGGATTTCGCGAGAAGAGGCGTGCCATAATCTCGTATTTGCTACGTGCTTCAACTCCTTCGGCGGCATGAAACTCTTCTTCCCGAACATGATCAAGTGGATCGGCAGAGGAGGGGTCAAACTCCACACCCAGTTGGCCCAGGAGATCAGATCCGTCCTCAGTTCCAATGGCGGGAAAATAACTATGCGTGCGATGGAACAGATGCCATTAATGAAGTCCGTTGTCTACGAAGCTCTCCGGATGGAGCCGCCGGTGCCGCTGCAGTACGGGAGAGCGAGGATGGACCTTCTGATAGAGAGCCACGACGCGTTGTTCAAAGTCAAAGAAGGGGAAGTGTTGTTCGGGTTCCAGCCTTTCGCGACGAAGGACCCGAAAATCTTCAGCCGAGCCAACGAGTTCGTGGCGGATCGTTTTGTTGGAGAAGATGGGGAACGACTGCTGAAACACGTGCTCTGGTCGAACGGGCCTGAGACAGAGAGTCCCAAGTTGAACAACAAGCAGTGTGCCGGGAAAGACTTCGTGGTTCTGGTGTCGAGGCTGCTGGTGGTGGAGCTTTTCCGGCGGTACGACTCTTTCGATATTCAGGTGGGGAAGTCGCCGCTGGGAGCGGCGATCACGGTGACGTCGTTGAAGAGAGCTAGCTTTTGAGAACCCTCGATGCACGGGTAAAATTGGAAATTCATTTCAAGTGTTAAATGTGTATTTAAATGGACGGCGGGGCTCCGGTGGGAAGGACTAGAAGATATCGACTTCTTAAATGACGAAAATGGCCTTCATATTGATGTGGAGGGCATTTAACATCATAACAGACCTGCAGTGTTAGCGCCGTTATATTTATTTTTGTATGCATTGGTAGCTATCTCAAGATTCTGCAATAATGTACGTACGTGCTGGACACCTTTGTCGTTTAATACTTTGCATTTATCTATGTCTAAAAGAGACGCTCGGCTACAGTAGCCTTGTCTCGACCGGGAGGTGGAGACCTTTTAACACTGAGCAGAGATCAATTCAAGTGTTTCCTGCGGAAATCGATCAATTCAATGTTTTCTTGCTCATTTTGTTTTTTGACTCTTAAGTGCGTGTTTGGTAGGGATATCTGGAATTGTATAGGCATCCCTGAGTGTTTGAACGTTTCTTCTTCTGATTGGAAAGCGTTTTGTAAGACTCTCTGTGTTTGTGTGCTAATAAGGCTGCTTGCTTTAATATTCTGACTCTTGCTATTTCCATTTTGCCCATCTGGGACTGGGAGGAGAGGAATGTCCTCCTATCCCAGGGGAAGCACTCGGAGTCGGGGCCCTTCCGATGTCGTGAATTATTGATCAACAACAGCTTGTACAGTTTGTATATACTATTTGTGGGCCATGGATAATGTAGAATGGACAACAGCCAGGGCTAAAAAAACAACGATATGGTTTAAATGAAAAATAATACTGAATGAACAACAACATTGTCTAAAAGAATATCAATCTCAAGTTGGGACAATAATATTAACTAAATGAACAATATAAACAAATAAAGTTTGTAACAATGTTTACCACTCCCTCTATTTCAAAACTTTTAGAGCCATTGAATTTTTTGTTATATTTTGACTTGAATTTAATTATATTATTATTTATTAAAAAAAGTTAAAAAATATAAATTTAAAAACTGCATGTCTTAATTTATTATTTATATATAATTTTTTTATTTATATATTAAAATGTTAAAAATAAAAAATTTTAAATTAATTATAAAAAATAAATGGAGTAAAAGTTTTGGGACGGGGAGTAAAAGAAAAAGCAATGACATCTGTGATAAATGTTAGAAAATGCTACCCTAGACACACACACAACAAACAACACTATTCTCTAGGTTCATGTATGCCACAAGTGTTCTTCCTTATGCATCAATTGTTGTTCATTCCACAATAATTAATATTTCACACAAATATTGTTTAATTAGGTGAAAAATATTATTTCGTTTATATAAATATGTTGTCCTATAAGAAATATAATTTCATACAAAGTGATAATCTTATAAACAAGTTAATTTGAGTGTAGTAACAATTTTATAAATAAATTAACTTTTGAATATACGTAGTGACAATTCTATAAATAACACGACAATAAAGGTGTATGGCGGTGCATGAAACGCACCTGTTAACTACCTTATAATATAGTATAGATACTTGTATTAGGTTTAATAATAAAAGTATAGCTCGAGGTGATATAATTTGAATAAAGTATCACAAATAGTCCATAAAAGATTTTTAATGCAGTCAACAACTTACGTTACCGAAAGATTAATTATTGGACTCTATTTTGGAAACTTACAACACAATTAGTCTTATTAAAATTGGTCAGCCTGGCTTTTCAATTAAACGCTGCCAGTGTTTTTTGACTGGACGAGAGAAAAGTGTTGAATTTGTGATTCGCTGGCAAGGCTGCAGCCTGCACGACAAAGGGTAAGTCCTGGAACGTGTTGCCAACCATACAAGTCTTTATTATTATACTATATTATAAAAAGGGAATGGATTTTAGTAGATGAATAGTATATCATTTTTTTTGGTCATTTTTTTAGATGTGATTTATTTTTTTATTAATTTGATCATCTTTTAGCAAGACGCTCATCTTTGTGAGGGCCAATGTTGTAATTTTTTTGATTTTAAGTCTGTTTCATGTTTATTTCGGTAAAAAGATAGTTTCAGTCCTTAGATTTCTAAGTTTTCGATCTTAGTCCCTGAGTTATATCTGCGTTACATTTTGGTCCCTAAATCTTATAATTATTTAATTAGATCTTCTACTTGCTGTTTTGATCCCTAAACTTTTTTTTTGTTGTTTTTTATACTATCTTCGAATGTAAGACATTGGTGATAATGATTTATTTATTTTCTAGTTAAACTATTTTTTATCTTTATTAAGTAAATTATTTCTCTCTTTGTATTTATAAAACAAAAAAAACTAGGGTTGTATTTAAAAAAACCAAAACCAAGCTAAAAGTAAGCAAATTATAATGATTAATGTAAACACCTCTTCATTTAGCTATTCTGTGTATTTACAATTATCTATACTTGAATTTTTTTTAATATCAAAGTATGTCTTATCTTTTTATATTGTTCTATCAATGACTTGCATTATTACACGGGTCTCCATATACCTTACTTACTTCTAGAAGACAGCAGTATTTGTACTATTAATTTATGGTGAATTTCCTTGTACATTAACAGTGCCTTTTTTCCCCCTTTCTTGGATGCTATTAACTCTTTTTTTCAATTTGATCCCCTATTTATGAGGCATTCACCTTTTTTAGAACATGTGTTGTAATTTCTCATTTTTAGTCTATTTCATGTTTTGTTTTGGTTAAAACTCGATTTCAATCCCTGAATTTTCACTCTTTTTGAAGTTAGTCCTCAAGTTCTGTCCGTGTCCCATTTTGGTCCCCAAATTTAATAAATATTGAACTAGATTTTTTCTATTTGCTGTTTTGGTCACCAAACTATTTTTGTTGTTTTTTATATCCTATCTTTTAAATTAAGAAATTAGTCACCATAATTTGTTTATTTTTTCATTAAATCATTTTTTGACTTATTAAATCAATTATTAAACCTTTAATACATACAATTTTTTCAGTTTTTATCTTGGTCCAAAATTTTTTTTATTATCTTACTTTATTATTGCTTTCTGAAATGAAACTTTAATCATTATAATTTGCTTACTTTTGACTATGGTTCTGGTTGATTTGGCTTAAGTCAATTTTTTTCTTTTATTTTTATTTTTATTAATTTAATAGTTAAACCATTAATTGATTAACATATGTTAAATACAGTTTTATATTTCGGTCATTTTCTTTATTATTGATGATTGAATTTTGATGCATAAATTATTTACTTTAAGGTCTATAGTTTACTAAAATAATTTGGTCAATAATTGCTTAAATTTAAAGTAATATTTTCTAGATAATTTTTTATTGATATTAAAAATTAGAGTTTGAATTAATAGGAGATGAAAAAATTTAGTAAATTCTTTTTTAAGAACAAAGAAAATATGTATAAACTCAAAGCAAACACAATTTTTTGTTTCACAGTATTATATTTTGATCATAATTAATCATTTTAATGATAAAAATATAATATAAAAAGAACCCAACTCAAAATTAAAATAAAGAAAAATTTTAGTTGATTAATGTTGTAACACCCCCATGTCCCACATGGGTGAATTGTGGGAAGCATTATATGGACATATAGGCTCCAATTCCAGAACATAAATGTAATGGCTTAAATTTAGAACTGGTCAACGAAACACCTCCTTACAACACATGGGCTATCCTTTGGAAAAGGATAAGCACTAGGTGCTTATGTTCTAGAATTGGAGCCTATATATCCACATAAGACTTCCCATAATTCACCCATGTGGGACATGGGGGTGTTACAAACTCCCCCCTTTTTGTACCCAACGTCCCCATTGAGGTCAATTGGATTACTTGGTTCCCCGGACCAAGTAACATATCTAATCAAACTACTTAGCCCCTAGCTAAGTAGCCTCTTAAATCTAGGATCAGTCCTGGTAGATGATGCATGTGCATACCCACTATGTCACACCATCGTGGTCTTAGGTTAGCTCTGATATCATCTGTAACAGCCAAATCCAGAACTGGTCAACGAAACACCTGCCCATACCATATGAGCTATCCTTTAAAAAAAGATAAGTGCTATAACAACCCAAGTCTTACCTAGGTTCATTAGGTTGAAGAAAAATTCCATCCGAACACCAAAATCGATTCTATGCATATCGACGATCCCAGATTCATTTGTGTGAGTCTAAATCCTTTTATATCACTCTTTTAAAATTTTTTTCCAGCACCTAAATACATTATTTTGTTCCATATTTCATTGCTAGGTTTTCTTTGTTCAAGATTCTAAGTTGTGCACTCATTTCCGATACAATCTAACCCCTATTTGCTCTTAAGCCCTAGTAAACCATCGTAGTTTTTTTTAAATTCTTTTGGCTACCAATTTCAAATTTTATAGCCCTAATAAGTCTTTTTTTCCTTACTATCCATGTTGTTACAAAGGGTTAGAAAATCCTTACCTGAACATTTTGTGCTTCTTTGGACTCCAGGAGCGCCAAAGATTCCGAAAACATAATTGGATTTGAGAGGCTACTTGGTCAATGGCTAAGTAGTCTAATTAGAGAGGTTACTTGGTCTGGGGAACCAAGTAATCCGATTGACCCCAACAAGGACATTGGGTACATAAGGGGGGGGGGGGAGTTTGTAACAACCCCATATCCCACATGAGTGAATTGTGGGAATCCTTATATGGATATATAGGCTCCAATTCCAGAATATAAGCACCTAACATTTATTCTTTTCTAAAGGATAGCCCATGTGCTGTGGGCAGGTGTTCCATTGACCGACTCTGGACTTGGGTTGTTATAAATGTGAATTTATGGCTGAAATTTTTTTAAATACTTATAATAAAAGTTTATTTTATTGAGAAATTTATCAAATTAAGTCCCCGCAACAACGTATGGGTCATCAAAACCTCGTATATTCTAGAAAAGAAAATGTTGACTGTTTATCAACAGTAGTTTTCCACTGTGTTCTTTTTTTTTTTTTCTTCTTTCAATTATGATCAAATCCCTCTTTTGGTCCCTAAAAGTTTCACGTTTACCATAATGCTCCCATACTTTCTCTTTTGATCCCTAAATATTTCACGTCTGCTATAATACTCCAACATTTTTGCTTGTTTCATCAGCTAGAAGGTAGACTATTTGCTAATGATGACATGATTGTCACATTATAAAGATTGGAGAGTATTACTAGCCATAATGAACATTACAGGGACCAAAAGTATTTTGCTTTTTTTTTTAACACCTCACCCACCGTTTTAAATTTATTCTACTCTCATGCAGAATGGTCAAATCTCTTCTTTAGTCTCTGGATATAACATTTCTACCATAATGTCCTCAATTTTCATGATCTGTCATAATTTTTTTCCCCTTTTGCTAATCAGAATTTTTGTATATACTAGAAGTCAAAGGTTTTTAAAGAGAATGGAATAGGGTTATTTTGATCCCTGGTTGCAGGTATAACAAACTTTCAGATATGCTTTTATTAATCAAATTAAATACCAAAAGTTTTTTTTTCATGGTTTGACTTAGAATTTTAATTATATAGGTTTGATTTAAAGTTTTAATTAGTTGAAATAAATACACACTTTTTAGAATATATGAGCACTTTAAACAGATTTGATTTAGAGTTTTGATTAGTTGAAATAAGTGAACAATTTATATTATGGAGTGCACAATTCTTAAAAAGTTTTTATTTTATCATTAATTCATTAGTGACAAAAAAATCTGGAAAACCTATGTATGTATATTGTGCAATGTTATCCTACACTATGAACACAAAAAACTTTCTGAACAATATAAACCTTCTTTCTCTTAATGGTTTAATTGAATTGATTAATAGAATTACTTTAATCATTTTTTTTTGTTATCTTTAATGCTCTTTTGATGCTATATAAACACATTTTCAGTTAATTACTCTATTTTTGTTATTCATGATTGTGTTTTGCAGTATGAATTATTCTTTATGGTTTAATAAAATAATTTGATCTATAACTGCTAAAATTAAAAGTAAATTTTTCTAAATAAATTTCTCATTGATGTTAAAAATTAGAATTAACTTGATAAAAGAGGGAAATTTTTAGTGAACTATTATTAATGAAAGAATTATACATTTCAAAATACATATGATTTTATGTTTCTATTTATCTAATTTCAATTATTGTTCATGTTAGTCTAGCTTTAATTAATTTTTTTTCATATTTTTTAATTATTTATTTTTTAAATTTTTTGTACCAATTTTATTCTAAAAAATATCCGCTACATCGTGCGGGCCACCATATGCCATTGTTTACTATGCTTGTAAAATCCTCGATTTAAATATTATAATTTTTCGATCTTGCAATTTATAATAAGGAAAATAATTGTCCCCTCGGGGACACCCGATAATAAGCATCTTTATTCTTATATATGATTAGCTGTCAATTACCAAATGGGACAAAAATTTCAAACTTACATGTGGTTTAATATTAATCATTACTATTTTGATAAAGAACTTAAATTTGTCAAGTTCTAAGATTTATGACATGAGTATATTTTTGAAATATCTTTTTAGAAGATTTTGGTAAAATCTTATAATTTATGTGATTTTAGTAACTTGTCGACTACTTCATTTTCAGGACAAGCTTGGTAGGACTCTGAGTCAGAAAAGTGGAGTGTTTATAGAATTAGTTTTATAGAAGAATAGTGAAGTTCTTTATTATTGTAAAGAAGTTATACAAACATACATACATTTATTTATAAATTTACACACACTTTACAGTATAGTCTTTATTTAATTTTACTTTTTAGATCTCAACCCTTTATTTTACTCAATTTTCTCTCTCCCCCCTCTGTATATGTGTATGTATGTATAACTTCTTTAAAAATATGTTCACTATTTTAAAGTGATATCTTCTTTTTATTACTTCTTTTTAGATTTGGGCCTATATTTATATGTTAAAGTGATATCCATAGATCCCACTTTTTTTTAAAAAAATGTGGATAAAAGTTGCGTACAAGTAAGTGTGGCCTCCATTTTAATTTTTGTTTGACCTAACTATTATAAATAAAAATCTAGAAGAAATTAAATATAGTAATATATTCACAAAATAAAATTTTTGACACAAAAGCTTGAATCATTGATTAATTAGAATTTTTTTTGTTGTAATTATTTTTTATCTTAAAATTATGGCATAAATGCAATATTAACTCTTATACTTTACTTAACTGGTTGGTTAGCTTAGGCCCAAAATTACAAGAAACTTGTAGTCATTACACTTCACAAATCAGTTAAGCTCAAAAGTTTCAAACAAGCTAGTCGTAGCTAGAAGTGCAACGTCGTCAAAGAAATAAGTTATTCTCCACTTATTTTTATTGTGCAATTATAAATTTTGCTATGTTTGGATTATTTTGTTTTTAAAAAATAGAGTTTGCACATTATAGGCAATCCACCTTGAAAAGTGGGAGACCATCCTTTATTTTTTTTTAAAAAAGTAACTAAATATCTATTGTTTATCCTGTAAAAGTAAGAACAACATTTCTCTTCAAAAAAATAATTTCAAAATTTCTAAAAAATTTTAAGGACTTAGTCAATTTAAAGCTAAACGCATATATGTTAGTGACTATAAAATTCTTTATTTTGAAAATCAATAAAATTTAATAACTTATAAATAAAACTAAAGGTTACTAAAAATAATATTCATTTGTACTTATACTATTAGGAATTCGCTCAATGAATTTTTATTTAAATGTTTGTGTTTGTTTTTTTTTTTCGTACCCCGAAATTTACAGGGAAATGACCACAAGATATATGTTACTTTTAAATGGTTGTGTTTTAGTTTAAAGCTTAACTTTTAATTAATTAAAATTTTAGGATTTGTTGTAATTTAGGCTAATTATATATGAATCTCACTTTAAAAACATTTTGATCCACGACTATAAATAGGATGGGAGAGGTACTGGTATTAGGATTGGGTACATAGATCATTTAGAATTAATTACTTACAACAAGAAAAGGTCAACAATTAGGTGTGTTTCTCTTTCTCCTTCTTTCAGCGAGATGATGCGTTTAGACTTGGTGAAGTGTGATGTACTGGGATTAGGTAGTATAATAAGTATAATAACTTCTGTAGATCTTTTGTCCTACTTCTTCTATCCCATAGCTATTAATTAGAAGAAGCACATGAATAATGCTGCATGTAAGAGAATGAGGTACAGACATTTCCATCTCTTTCGATCTGTTAGAGGGGTGGTAGGAAAACAAGGGTGAGTTGGGTTGATTGGTTACTAAACCTGAGGTTGGCTGTGTTATTAGGAGTTGGGTAATTTACAGAAGGTGATCTTGTGAGGATTATCATTTTCTGTTTCCTCTCACCTACTGAATATGAAACTGTATTGGTTATTGCTTAAGTTTGAAAATTAGCAATTTGCTAGTTTTTCAGTCTTCTTTATTTCACTAGTTATCTAATATAAATCTTTTTATTGCTGTTAAAAAAAACGCTGCATATAAGAGAAGCAAATAGGAAGCTGTCTTCCTTAATTAAAAGTTCAAGGCTTGTTTACTTGCCCATAACCATTTTATTAATTTAAGAAACCGCCTTGCTATGATGAGCATTCATCATTGTGATTGAAACATTGCATCCGCCTAATTAACTGCAGTGACCAAGGGCCATTTAGGTCATTGTGTTGGGTTATAACTTATAATTACATTTACCTTTGATTATTTTTAGCCATTCAAATCTTCAAGTTGAGCTAAAGCATCGATTTTTTTTTTTAGGGAAGTACGTGCTGGGTTAACACATCCACATAACATAACCCAATTTTTTGAAAGGTTAAGGCCGCCCTAATTTAATAGAAGAAATAATAGCTTGTCTGTTGTTGTCGGAACTAACGAGTTTAAGCCAGTGAAAAGCTATTAAAGATTAATTCCTCATAATAATGAAATGTAGTTACTTATATAAAATTCTACTGTCATTTGGTTGGAGTTGCTTGCTCCCAAATTGGGAAAATCTTCAAACGTATTAGAAAGCTCTAAATATTATAAACTTGTTGTTGTCATTGCCTTGTTTGAGAAATTAGACTCTTAATGAAATCTACATCCTTGATTAAACCATTTCATAGGAGTAATTTTTGTCGCTTTGCCACAAGTCAATGAATTCTCGAATTCAGATATTTAGACCTCGCATTGTCAACTTCTATGGGGTTAACAAAATGTTTGCTAACTATAAACCTTACATTCTTTCTCATGAGTCACAATCCAAAGCTTATCGAGAAATTGGAAGAAAGCTCATAGATGGGGTAAATTGCAAAAGCCCCATTGTGGTTTGATCTAATATACACTTTACCTCATCTATTTTAAAAATTATATACTTTACCTGTTACTTCATTTATAGTATTTGACAACAACTTCTGAAACTTTAAATTAAACTGTATGATAATTATGTTCTAGTAATTTTAAAATTTTTTTTATAGCTAACCGACTTTTAAAAAATACTAACATGCGTTTACAAGAAGAAAAATACATTTGTAGAAAGGAAAAACTGATAATTCAAAACGTTTATTAACTATTAAAAAATATTGAAGAGACCGACATTAGTGAAAAATGATTATCGCACAGTTTAAATTACATTTTCAGAAGTTGTTATCAAATAGTATAAAAGAATTAGGGGCAAACTGTAGGTTTCAAAACTAAATGGGCAAACTACGAGTTAGGGTATACCTCAAGGAGTTAATAGTAACTTTCCCAGGAATTATATGAAGAGCATGTATCAACAAGATTACAACCACAATCAGACAATCAGGTGAAGCTTGTTTAGCAAAAGAAGGAATGAAACCTCTACTACCACCCGTCTTCCTAGAATGAAGATAATCACTTTTGGACACTGATTTGAGCTTTTTCTAATTTATTTGTCGACCTTGGGGTGCTGTAAACTAAAATTATGACCGATGAGGATAACAAACTAAGCTGATTGATTTAAGAGAAGAATGTTAACTAGATCGATGTCATCATTGGAGGAAACGAAGTGGCCTAATCTATAACTTGATACAACGGTGATCAGAAGATTGATTGCTAGAAGCTTTGTGGAGGGTACTTTGGACAAAGCAAGTACTCTTTCTAGAAAAATATTATGAGTAAAAGGCTTTTGACATGGAGATCCTCGATACAGTCAAATTGCACCTCAAACAAATACAACTATTCTACTCCTTTATGCAACAAAACCACTTTCCTTTTGACTAGATATAGGAATTACCACAGCCAAATTTATAGACATGATCTCAGATGCATCAAGAGAAGTTAAGAGTGCTTTGGGCATGTTGGTGCTGGCTTGAAAGAGACCATTTCTGAGCTTATCTCGAGATCGTGCACGTGGAGGCCCTCTTTGGTCACCAAGTGGGGAAAAAATCTCACCAGAAGAAGAAAACTTTTTATGGAATAAAGTAAGAGTGATTAAGTGGAGGGAGGAAGCTCCATATGTGTTTATCTCTTTCTTTCCTAATTTTTAACCACCATCACCACCATTGTGAGAGAGGTGAGCAAGAGAGGAGAGAGCTAGAAGTTCTTGAAGGGATCCTTGGAAGGTTTGGAGATATAGGCGCAAATGAGTCTTCTTTAGCTCGTTCTTACCCTTTCTCCTTATACGTACAATTTGTTTATGGATTTGATAACTTCTTGTGTGGTGGTTATATTTTCTTCTAATATGGAGTGTACGTTTTTATATCTGTAAACTGTAGCTATATATTTCAACTTGATAGATTTTTATATCTGTAAACAGTAGCTATATATTTTAACTTGATGATTTAATGTTATCTTGAGATGTTTCATGATTGTTGATTCTTTGATTATTAGTTACTCATGCATAATT
The DNA here is from genome assembly GCA_005392925.1 of Aquilaria sinensis. Classification (NCBI taxonomy): domain Eukaryota; kingdom Viridiplantae; phylum Streptophyta; class Magnoliopsida; order Malvales; family Thymelaeaceae; genus Aquilaria; species Aquilaria sinensis. Next base: position 142,844 of record SMDT01000115.1, read on the forward strand.
CTTGTTTGTGTTGGTAACCATTCATACACTTGTCTTAAGCTCAATTTCAAACTTGAGAAGGGAAGCAGAATTGACCTGAAAAGAGAGAGTTTAGCATGATTTATTAGAGGGAGTAAAAAAAACTTAGCCCATTAGGTGAATGAATAGGTAATCACTTAATCCAATATCTTAACTAACGAATGTGATGAGAGTTTTCATTATTAGTTTAGAGTGAGCAATTGCTTCTCTTAAGAGAGACAAATCTGTGAGAGTTTGTCGTAGCATCGATCATAGGACTTTGTATACTCTGCTCAATAGTGTTTTTTAGTAATTAAGTCACATCATGCCACTGAACTCTGAATATAGACTGGACGATAGAGATATGAGAAAGAAGAATGAAGAGTGAAAATGATTCAAGCCAGAAGATGGGATCGAAACCAACAAAATAAAAGCGACTCAAGGCACAAACCACACTATGACTCAGTGCTAAAACCCAGGAATTAACCAATTGATAAAGAGATTATCAAAACCAAAAATCCCAAATCAATCAAAGTAACCGTAACAACAGCGAAGAACTATTATTGAACCCGATAATAATCAAAAAGGAATATATATATATATATATATATATAGCTTCTATTATAAAAGTACGAAGGTACATAAATGTTAAATGATTTTTTGTCCTTTTGTTATTAGTTGTTTTGTTCTCTTAACGAAACCCAATTTTGTTATTATTTATTTAAGTAGAGTTGTATTAGCAATAGAACAGTAAAAGAAATCCTTAAATTATCACTAAATTTTATTTTTTACTACAAACTTACCCATATTTAATTCTATATTACAGAATTACGTATTATATGTAATTATTTTTTGTGTTAATCTTACCTAAAAATCTTAAATTTCCATTATTTTTTTTTCCTTCAAACATGTTACCCTTGGTTTCATATTACTATTAAATATTACCTCAAGTAAATATTTAATAAAACTTTAAATTTCAAATTTCAACTGAGCATTCCAAAAACTTTTATAGCCAAATCTTTTATTTGAATAAATGACTTAAATGTAAAACTCATGCTAAAGTTTGTACAGCTAAATATTTTATAAAACTTAAAATTTCAACTGAGCATTTTAAAAACCTTCATAATTAAATATTTTATTTGAATAAAAAAATTAAATATATGATAAAACTCAAAGCTAAAATATGTATTACTGTAAAAGGTACCTTTGAACATAATTTTTTTAATTAATTTTTTTGGTTTTACAACTTCAGTGAGTATATATTGTCAAAGCTTATTATGTAGTAAAACTCATGCTAATGTTTTAGATGAAAATCTATAAGTATTGCATATTAAAAAAAATTAGGTATAAAAAGTATATATTAAAAATTTATATAAGTGAGTACTTTAAAATAGTTCACCAATAGTTTTTCCTTTATCTTGACATTATAATTCTTTTACTCTTTTAATGGTAAAAAAATTTTATATTGTTTATTTAATTAAAGTTGTGTTAGTATTAGGCCTTTAAAAAGTAAGAACGTGCACAAATATTGAACAATTTTTTTGTCCTTCTGTTATAAGATGTTTTATTTTTTTAACGAAATTCAATTCTATCATTATCTATTTAAGTGAAGTTGTATAATTAGCATTAGAACACTAAAATAAACCATTAAGTTGCCTTTAAATTTTTTTTAGTACTAACTTACCAGCCCTTAATTCTTTATTACAGAATTACATATTATGTGAAATTATTTTTTTGTGTTAATCTTACCTAAAACTCTTAAATTGCCATTACATTATTTTTGCTTCAAACATGTTACCCTTGGTTCAATATTACTATCAAATAATACCTCAAATAAATATTTTGTAAAACTTAAAATTTCAACTTAGTATTCCAAAAACTTTCATAGCCAAATCTTTTGTTTGAATAAAAGAATTAAATGTCAAACTCATGCTAAAGTTTGTATAGCTAAATATTTTATAAAACTTGAAATTTAAACTTAGAATTTTAAAAACCTTCATAACTAAATCATTTATTTGAATAAAAAATTAAATATATGATAAAACTCAAGCTAAAGTTTGTATTATTGTTAAAGGTACCTTTGAACATAATTTTTTGTCAATTCACTTTTTTATGTTTTGCAACTTGAATGACTATATACAATGAAAGTTTATTATGTGGTAAAACTCATGCTAATGTTTTACAAGAAAATCTATAAGTGTTGCATATTAAAAAAAAACAAGTTTACGTATAAAAAGTATATATTAAAAATTTATATAAGTGAGCACTTTATAATAGTTCACCTATAGTTTTTCCTTTATATTGAAATTATAAATTGTTTTGCTCTATTAATGATAAAAAAATTATATAAATTGTTTATTTAATTAAAGTTGTGTTAGTATTAGGGCTCTAAAAAGTACAAAGGTATACAAATGTTGATGAATTTTTTTCCCTTCTATTACAAAATGTTTTATTCTTTTAATGAAACCCAATTTTATCATTATCTATTTAAGTGGAGTTGTATTAGCACTAGAACACTAAAAGAAACCCTTAAGTTGCCAATAAATTTTATTTTTTACTACAAATTTGCCTCCCTTAATTCTATATTACAAAATTACATATTATATGCAATTTTTTTATGTTAATCTTACCTAAAACTCTTAAACTACCATTAAATTTTTTTTTGCCTCAAACACGTTACCCCTGGTTTTATATTACAATCACATAATACCTCAGGTAGATATTTTATAAAACTTAAAATTTTAAATTAGTATTCCAAAAACTTTCATAGCCAAATCTTTTATGTAAGAAAAACACTTAAATGTAAAACTCATGATAAAATTTGTACAACTAAATATTTCATAAAACTTGAAATTTCAACTAAGCATTTTAAAACCTTCATAACTAAATCTTTTATTTGAATAAAAAATTAAATATATGGTAAGAATCAAGCTAAAGTTTGTATTACTGTGAAAGTTACCTTTGAACATATTTTTTTTGTCAATTAAGTTTTTTTTTGTTTTGGAACTTGAATGAGTATATATTATGAAAGCTTATTATGTGATAAAACTCATGCTAATGTTTGACCTGAAAATCTATAAGTATTGCATATTAAAAAAATAATTTTAGGCATAAAAATATATATTAAAAAATTATATAAGTGAACATTTTATGATAGTTCACCTATAGTTTTTCCTTTATCCTAAAATTATATGTTATTTTACTTTTTTAATGATAAATAAATTTTATATTGTTTATTTAATTAGAGTTGTGTCAGTATTAAGGCTCTAAAAAGAGGGAAATAAAAAACTCACTTACAAAGATCTAAATATATAGTTGCCTATTCAATTCGATATTTAGTAGCATTAAGATACTATAAATATAATAATAGAGAGAGAAAAAATGCAAATGAGTTTAGCTTTTAGTTTTTGGGAAATTTACTATTTTGACTACTAAACTTACTTTGACCACTAAACTTAGTTAATTTTAACAAATATGTCCTTAGTTTATTCTACTATTAAAAATATCTTTGAATATAAACTTTTTATCAATTAAGTTTTCTTTTCACAACTTGGATGAATATATACTTTGAAATGTTAGGTATTTGGTCAGTAGTAGAGCAATCATATAATTCTTGTATGACTCAAGCACATACTATAAAAAAAATGAAAGAATTATTATTGTAGCAAAGGTCATTGTGATAAATTTTACGAAAAAAAATTCATAGCCCCTAGAATTAGTTGCTTATATGATGGTAAAAAGGAATTTTAGTAGCAACTCTTTTTTCACATTTTCCAATATTTTAAAACATTGGGAAAATTATAATAATTATTTTTTTCCCAAATAGTAATCATTTTGAATGTTGGAACACAAGTTTTTATTCTTAGGAACTAACTTTTTTTCTATATTAATTAATATTAAAGTATTTTTCATTTTTATTATTTTTTTAGAGTTAATCATATCTTATGAGTTGTATCGAAGTAGCGTTATGCATGTATTGTTTTTAGGCTTTAATTTTTGGAAAAATTATTACTTAACCACCAAATTTAGTTAAATTTAACAACTACGCCATAAATTTTCTATAAATGCTTCTGAAAATTAGTTTTGGCTCAATTAATTTCCTCTTTTCTTCACTTGCTGTTCAAACTATTATCTCCATCCTAAGTTCTTTGTACAATTTCAGTTTTTTGACTTAAGTTTGACTTCATTTTTTTATATTAATATTTGCTAGAAGATTTTTTAAAGTGAAAATTTTATAGTTTTTAAATGTAATTTCATAAAAAAAAATTCTAGATAATATTAAATTAAATAAATTTAAGTAAAAAATATGAAATGTTGTAAAGAACTTATGACAGAAAGAGTATAACAATAATGATACTTAAAACTTACAACCTTGAGTATAACAATAATGATACTTAAAACTTACAACCGTTCATCGATAGTTATTTATACATTAAACAAATAATAACAATATACTGAAGTTTTAATTCTATTTACAAAGATAAGAGTAAATTTTTTTACAAGAGTCTTTTTACATTAGGAGGTCCCATAGGAATTTAAACCCTCAATTTCATCTATACCAATTGGGGCCATATCCTATTAAGTGGAATTAGATCTATGTGGTTGACTTGACTCACTTATTAAAGAATTATAAAAATTCATGAATGCTCTAACTTGAAAGTTTAGGGTTTAAATCATATATTTTAAAAAAAAAATAGACAATTGTTTGAAGTTGATTAATCCAAAATTGATTTATTTTTTTTTTTTACGGGATTTTTCATCTAAAACTAATATTGTTTTAGAAATAATTCTATATGTTTATAATAATTTATTGAATAAAATTTCTTATAGTAATTGTTATGAAATTTTTAACAATTCAACCTAAAAAATAATTAAAAATAATATTGATTTTATGTAAAAAAAAAAAAAGCCACAAAAATATATTTGAATTAATTTGACTTAATGGTAAATGAATTGGTTCTTTATCTCAATGGTTAGGTTCAAGCTTTTCTTTGTTGATGTTCTATACTTTTGTTCTCTTCTTACAAGTGAGTTTTATATATACCAAGAATCATTTGACATACACTGAGAGGGTAGTTAAGACTTTTCTTACTTAATGATAAATATTTTTCATCCTAACACTACTATCTACCTACAAAAAGAACAAATAAATTCTTATGACATATATTAAGAGAGTATAAAGTTTTTATTGTGTCAAACTACTAATTTTCCCACAAAGAGAATAAAAAATTAAGATTTTTATTTTACATGCATGTTAATTGTTCAGTAATTATAATAATTTTAATTTTATTATAAACATTATAATTTCATGCAACATATGTTCTATTGTCAATATTAGAAAAAACATGAAAGTGTCAAAATTTTTATCAAATTTTATACTCTTAACCTACGGGAGTTTTATTTTTTCAATGAGACCTAAAATAATTTGGTGTTGTATATTTATTAGAGGTATAACTAGCACTAGGAATCTAAAAAGAAAAGAGCGAAAAAAAAATAGAAGTCCCATACATGTTGTTTTTAAAAAGAAAAACAGAGGAATGTGTATGTCTTTTCTTAGCTTTAGTACAATTACTTAAATTTATATATTAAGTATAAATTTTGATGGCAAAAAAAATCTTAAATATCCAAAATAAGTTAAACATTTGTAATAACTATGTCCTTAATTAAATTATATATATTTTTGGGGCATGTCCTTAAACACAAAATTTTATCAATTTTCTGTACTCTTAAACTTGAATGAAGTATTTTAATTGGAACTTAAAAGTTCCAAAAAGCTCATAATTATGTTTATTTGAATCAACAATTTAAATTTGATAAAGCTTATAAAAAGTATGAATAAACATATGTGGTATTTTATTTTATTTTTTCATGAGACTTAAATTAATCTGGTGTCATTTATTTATTAGAGGTATAATTAGCACTGGAATCTAAAAGGGAAAGAAAGGAAAAGAAAATAGAAGTCCTATGTGTAGTTTCTAAAAGACACAAAAGAGGAATCTGCATGTGTTTTTTAGCTTTCGTACATTTGCTTAAAGTTATATACTAAGTATAACTTTTAATGGTGAAAAAAATCTTAAATAATAATAATAAGTTAAAATTTTGCAACAAATATATCCTTAATTAAACTATATATTTTTAGGACATGTCCTTAAACATAAATTATCAATTTTTTGTATTCTTAAACTTGAATGAAGTATTTTAATTGGAACTTAAAGTTTAAAAAACCTCATAATTATATCTATTTGAATCAATAATTTAAATTTGATAAAACTCATAAAAAGTATGAATATGTCAAAAATGTTGGATGACCTTTTTATCCTTAAGTTTTATTTTGTTTCCCATTTCATTGATACTCAAATTTTTCATTTCCCATTTATTAGATTTAAAAAAACTAAAATTATGGAAAGGAAGAGAAAACTAAAATAGAACAAAGTGATGACAAGCTCTTAGACTTCATATTAGGAAAATAAGGTTAGTATTTGAAAATGAAAAATAGAAAAAAGATTTGTTGGTTGTTTTATATGTTTTCTATAAGCTTTTTATGGAAAAAAAACTGAAAAATGCCACTGAATTTAAATTTTTGTAACAGATATGTGTTTAATTTATATGACAATTAAACATGCCTAAAAACATAGTATTTATCAATTTATTTATTTTTAAACTTGTAATATATTTGTCAGAACTTAAAAGTGCAACTTAATATCTATATATATGTATATGTAATAAAAAGTGCAAAGATATATAAAATGGCTAAACCTTAAATTATAAGTTATTAATTTTCCTTTTATGTACTAAGATTTTGTTCTACTTTAATGAGTTTATTTTCCTATGATTAACTAATTATATTATAAGAACAATGGATATGACTACATTTTTAGACTTCAATGATGTGAGTATAATTTTTAAATCAATGGGTAAGCATTAATTACCCAAAAATATAAAAATCTATACAAAATATTACCTCAATTTTTGGAATAATTACATTAAATCGGCCATAAAATAGAAGGTAAGTGTAGATTTTGAAACATTGGGGGTAAGTGTATTTTATTAAAACATTAAAATATGGTAATTAAGTTTTTTTAGTAATGTATAGTTACTTATAGTTATATATCTCTGAAAAAACTCAATGTTTACTTTCTAAGTTTATACTTTGATGCCATGGCCTATATTTGTGTTACTTATCAAAAGAAATTTATTTTTGCTTGAGTTTTTTTGTTAAATATCCCACCTGTAAATTTATTTTTGCTTGAGTTTTTTTTGTTAAATATCCCACCTGTATTATGTCCTTTTTAATTTTGAGTATAACATAAAAAAAATTTATTAAAAATTTAGCTTGTGTCTCTTTAAAAACTCAAAGCTACGATAAAACATTAATGGTAAATCTATTTTATTGTTTAAGCCAACTAAAATAGGTAGAATCTCCATTTTAATCATTAGCTTTATGAATTTAAAGTATAGAACTTAAGATAAAATTTACTAACTTAAATTTTGATAAAATTTATAAATACATAATACTATTAAGATATTAAATTAAGATCTTTTCTTAACAGATTGAATACCATTAATTTTAAATTTTACATTGATCAGAGAAATTTTAACATCTTTGATTAGGTATTAAAAATACTAGGAAGTAATTTTATAAGTATTATAACATCACAAATGAAAAACTTCTATCAATTTTTTATAACAAGCATTGCTTGTAGCATATTCTACATTATATTATTAGTATTATTGTTGTTTTTGTTATTTATATCAAACAAAAATCTAATAAAATGAGCTATCTATTATAATGAATGACATAGATGGGGATAGTTATGATGAAATATTATACTCTTTTCCATCTCAATTTAGATGAAACATATTCTTTTTTGGGATATCCAAAAACGGTTGAAACGTTTCCTCTTTTGAAAAATTTTAAACAATCAATTTACCCTCTTACTTTCATTTAAACTCTCACTACACAAAACCCGATACAAAATCTATTTTAATTTTCACTTAATCTCTCACTGCACAAAACCCCAAAAAAGAATATTTTCTTTTTTAATCATTATTTAAACTCTCACTACACAAAATCTAAAAAACAAAATTAATTTTAGTTCTATGGGTAAAATTGAAAAAAATAACATAAATTACATATACCTTAATTTTCATATCCAAAGAAATGTTTCATTTATTTTGGGACGTAGGGAGTAATAACAAACTACTCCCCCACTATTTTTGCTCCATTTAAATTTTTTGAATAGTTTGACTTAAATTTATTCATATTATTATTTGTTAGAAAAAAATTTTAAAAATATATTTAAAAGTTATAGGTCTTAATTTATCATTCACATATAAAGGTTTTTAATTTATATATTAAAATGTTGAAAATAAAACATCATAGATTAATTTTTAAAAAGTAAATGATGCAAATAATTTGGGACAGAGTATGTAAGAAATAGAAAAATTAATAAGAAATATATCTAAACTAAAAAAAAATAGAATCATTATTGTTATTATTTATTTTAGACAAAATAATTAGAATTATAATTATTTAAATAAAAAATAACTTAATATTTAATTCACTTGCAACACACATTTACAGTTACTAGTATATATACTAGTATATATATATATATACTCTGTCCCAAATTATTTTGTGCCCGACGCGTTCATCGCGGATTTCCATTGCTCGCGCCTGATTTTTATCACTAGGATTTGCCAGCACTCAGGTGCGGGCATTTTAGCAGCCACATATACTTGTTTTTTCGGTACACTCATTTTAGTTTGGATAAATATACTATGCACCGCCAACCCTCCTCTGTTTTCCAATCTTCTTGCCCCCACCGCATGAGGTCGGAAAACTCCTATCCCATAATCGGGTTTCATGGCTTCAATCTTGCTGCGAAGCTTTGTGGGCGGAAATGACACATATACCTAATTCGAACACCAGAATTCAACCATTCCGAAGAACATTGTTAAAACCGAGTCATACCAACGTTGTTAAAAATAGTGTCGAAGAAACATGAAAATAAAAAGAGGGAGGAAACTCTTATCATATACCTACATCCTAGTGGTTTGTTCATCTGTTGGTGAAACATTCACAGATCAGTTTCTCTTATATATATATACTCAACTAAACAGCCTATCCAGCTGCTGGTTTTACCCTTTCGCATAGCAGAATTAATTCATACATGTGTGGATTGGATGAATTGAAGCATCATCATGATACTATAAACATCGTTAGTTTTCCTCTTATACATTAAAACAGATTCATGTCCATGCAAACAATCATAACTAACCACGTCATAATTGGGCACGCCTCTCTCGCTACGCCACGACACAATCACTCCTGCTTTCAATTTCCCACCTCGGTATGCATAAACAATTCGTTTCAACAAAACAATCACTAGGTACAACAGTAAAACGGTGTCGTCCCATGGACAGGTGGCTCACCATCGAGCATTCTAATGCCCTTCACAGTATACTAGTACTGTGGCTGTTTATGTTCTATTATATTGTATATCACAAAATAGTCAGTATATGTACATACATAATGTTGAAACATACATAATATTTCATCATGTTTATTTAGGTATTTTGCAATTTACAAATATATTATGAAATAATAATAATAATAATAATAATCATAATAAATTGACCAATTCCCATTACCAAAAAAAAAGCTAAAAAAAAAGGCAACCCGCCATGTAAAAATAGTTGTTCTATTACATTGTATATCACAAAATAGTTTTACAGAGTATGTACATATATAATGTTGAAACATTCATAATATTTCATCATGCATATATATAGTTATTTTGTAATTTACAATGTATTATGAAATAATAATAATAATAATAATAATAATAATAATAATAAATTGATCCATTCCCATTACCAAAAGAAAGCTAAAAAAAAAAAAGGCAACCCTTTTTGTAATTTACAATGTATTATGAAATAATAATAATAATAATAATAATAACAATAATAATAAACTGACTCGTTCCCATTACATTAAAAAAAGCTTAAAAAAAAAAAACAACCTACCATGTAAAAAATACTTATGAGTGCCTCATTTGGCAAGAATGTGAAGTGAAGGGTTTAAGCATAAAAAGGGAGAGATTCGGATAACTTTTGATAGAGTTCACATATTTTTTGCACAGGTGACGCACCCTCCTCCCTTCCCATGCCCTTTACAGTATATATATAGATAAATATATAGATAGATATAGATATATAGATTATTTACTTTTTTCTTTCAGCTTGTTACAAATGCAAATCCACGGCCAACCTTATCAAGCAAGGCTAGAGTCTATGGTGTTCAGCTAAGCTTGGTTTGTTCTCACCAAAGTATATGAAGGTTTATTGGCAATCTATCAGCTCTCCTAAGTTGCTGGGGTTTGAGATCATATATATTCACAATTTTTTTAATACCAACAGCATTAGGTATACTGTACATTGTAAATTATAGGTATATATACTACACTATGTACCATCACCAATTTGGAAAAAGAATATATTATTTAGGTTGAGAAACATTAAATACAAATTTTTTGCATCTTTTTATATGTATTCTAATTATTGTTAGCACATTTTTTCTCACATGAATTTTTTTTAAAATAAAAAAGATAATATAATAAATAATTTAGTTAAAAAAACTAATTTATCAATTAATTTTTTTAAAATAAAAAAGATAACATCAATATTTATGTCAAAATATGTGTATTAATTATATTTCATTATAATTATATATATATATATATAATGAAAAATTGCTTCCCTAATACATGTACCATAGTATACCACCAGCGTACCATGTGGTATATTTTTGATGAATTGAAAAAAGTGCATGAAATATTGTGAAATATCATGATTTACCTCATAAAAAATTAAAAAACTGCGAAAACTTGTTTATTGCATGCCGCATACCCATCATACACGATAAATATTGGGAAATTGGCAACATTTCATACATTAAGCACAAGGGAGTTAGTATATTAAAAATCAGGAGTAAAGTGCACCATTATATAGTTCCAAACCTTTAGTTGTCATTGTAAATTGGTCCTCAATCTTTCTTTCATTACAAATTGGTTTCAAACTTTTATAATTTGGTACATATTGGTACATAGTCCTGGGTAAGACTGAGTTAACATAGAAATCCAAATTACAGATAGAGTGCTAATATTTGAAATGATCCATTAACTGTCAAAATATTACAATACAATTTTAGTTTATTAAAAAATAGTTACCGAACAATTTTAATTAGTTAAATTTAACATAACTATTTCATATCAATTTTTTAAGTTCTAACTTTAACTTTTTAGTAACTGTTTTCCCATAAATTCAAGTTGTGCCATTGTTTTAATAGTTAATAAATCATTTATATATATTATCAATTTTTCCTCTCTTTAGAACACATTTCTACGCCAACTCAGTCTTATCTAGTGTTGACGACCAACCTGCAATGAATTATAAAGGTTTAAAACTAATTTGGAATAAAATGAAGTTTGAAAACCAATTTGCAACAATTAAATATTTAAGACCAATCATGTTATTTACCCTAAAATCAGACTCTTATTTAGAATTGGAAAGAAAGATCGACAGCCCTGGTTGTGATTAGTGCTAGTGAGAAGGGTTAGAATTTAAAAAAAAAATTATAGCTAACTGTTAACTTTTAATTTCAATTGCTTTATATGTACCATTAATAAATTATTTAAAACTTTGATGCAATTACAAAAATTAGTTTCCAAAAGGGGTTAAAAGACAAATGAAAATGTTACACTATTACACTCATCCAAATCACGTACCAGCAGATGTATTTTTTCGTGTTCTATGATCATGCTGAGGAAAGGGCTTTGCATTTCTTGCGTAAGAGGGAAAAGGAAAAGTATAATTCATTCGTCGTTTTCCTGTTTCCCACGGGTAGTCTTGTCAACATTTCGCGTTTGCTAAGGTGTCTATTTCTGAAAGTTCAACACGATAACTTCTTCGTGACGGTGTCCTCTAATTTAGCTGAATTATTTGATGAAATACAGCATTATGTGAGGATTTTGATTTTGATCGAGTTAATTTTTCTATCGATCAAATTGACTGACAACTTTATAACTCACTTATTCTAATAACGTCTACGATATACATGAACAAGTCTTCACTTGACTTTTCAACTCCGAAAATTCAAAGCTTAATTTTTTTTAAACGGTTAAATTCAATATTATTAATAAAATAAAATAAAAAGTACAAAACTTACTTCCAAAACGATACTGAAAAAATTGTATGTATATATCCGGAAGAAAAACAACAAGAAGGAGAAAATTTAACTGTTTACTTTTCACGATGAGGAAACGATCAAATGAAAGACAATTTCGACATTCTTCCCAAAAATACAAGATTACAATTCTCGTTTTGCCTATTCCTCATCGTTTCAAAGTTCAAGTTCGGATTCGACGCCGTTCAGCAATTGTTTCGTCAAAACAAGAAATTTGTTTACAGAACAAAAGTCTCCAAGATTGTGAGATGGAGCTGTTGTGCTTTTCAGCTTTTGGTGTCCAGTGAAATAGTGACTTCCGTTGAGGGCCACGAATAGACTGCCGCTGCCTCGGCCTAAAGCAAATCCAATAGGAAATAATTATAAGAAATATAACATAATTTTACATATCTTATATTATGTTTCGCTTGACCTAAACTCACAAACTTGCTGTGAACAAAAAAAAAATCTCTTATCAAGTCAAAATATAAGCCCTAACTCATTATAGAATGTAATAATTTTTATACCTGATAAGTGCGTAATGTGTTAGTTAAAGTAGTTGACTTTTTGCCAACTTTGACCAATAATTTATTTCATTTTAAGCAACATATTTTAGTGTTTCTCGCTTTGGTCCCTCTTTATGCAGGTTGGATAGTTTCATGGATATGCCGAAACAAAGTGGGATCAAGTAGAGCAAAATTTGGTTGTGAACGAGTCAACCCCTCCGGAAGCTTGTATCGACGCATTGCCAACATTGAAAACCCTCTAACAGAATTAAACACTTTGGCTACACAGCGCCATTAATCGATATTTTGGTAACGCAGTGCTACATTGTTTTGGCTATGCAGTGCCACCACTACTAAAAAAAACCATTTTTTTCCAACAGCCCTTTTTAAATTTCCAACGTACAAGGCCTTTGGAAACTGTAAAAAAAATTTATATTCTGTAAAAAAAAACTCCAACCGCTTAGTCGTTGGAAGTGTGCAAAAATTCCAATGGGCAATTTTCTAACAGCCAAAGCCGTTGGAAACAATAAATACTAAAAACTTACATATTTTCCAACGGCTTAGGCCGTTGGAAATGAAAACCAATTGGCAATTTTCCAACGGCCAAAGCTGTTGGAAAATGATAACCAATATAGAATTTTCTAACGATTTAAGCCATTGGAAAGTATATAAGTATTCAGGTGAAGTTTTCCAACGGCCTAGGCCATTGGAAATGAAAACCAGTGGAGAAAGCCGTTGGAAAGTTTGAGTGAATTTTTCCAATGGCCTAGGCCGTTGGAAATAAAAATTATATTTATATATATTTGACATACACATACCTTTTTTATCAATTACTTTCTAATTACATAATAAAATTAATAAATTTCATTGTAATTATTTCTTAAGATAAATATAATTGTATAATAATTGTCACACATGGTTTTATTGAAAATAATAATAACAATAATATAATAATAAAATAATAATGTAAATACTTATGAACGTATTACTATGTATATATATGTCATAATATGTATTATCATAATATATTAGATAATAATATATAATTTTATCATAATATAATATATCATATGTTAAAATGTATCATAATAATAATAATAATATATAATAATATAAAATATTAACTAATCATAATATATATCATATATAAAACTCATATAAAAGTGTCAAATTAACCCAACTTATTAGGCCCAAAACTACCCCACATCTAATAACCTTAGCTATATATACTTTTTTTCCTACTTTCCTCTCCCACCCACTACTCTATCGGTTCTCTCGTCGATTTGCTTTCTTGCGCTTTCTGCGCTTCCCTTTTTTTTTTTTTCACCTTTTACTTCTTTACTCGCCATTTGGTTGCTTCACTGCCCCTCGTCAATGTGCTCTATCGCGCTCGCCGCTGTGCTCCGTCACTCTCTTTGCTCCTGCTCGTTCTTGCACGCACTAGATCTGCCCGTGCTCCGCAGTGGCTTTGGTACGCATGCCGACCGACCGCCTTGGCTTGCCGTCTACTTCACCTTTCTTTGCTCACCAACTGTCCGCTTGGCTCCTTGGCTCGCTTTTCGCACCAGATCCACCGTCTGCCTCGCCTTTCTCTGTTCACTGACCATCAGCCTTGCGCCTTGGCTCACCCCTCACGCCAGATCCGCCCGTGCGGCACATTGGCTTCGGTACGCTCAGCAACCGTCCGCCTTGGCTCGCCGTCTACTTTGCCTCTCTCTGCTGGCCGATCGTCTGTCTTGGCTCACCTCTCACGCCAAATCCACTGGTGCTCCTCTCTATATTCAGATCTGATTACTATTCTTTGGTTTTCTTGTTATTTTTTGTTTTATATGATATTTGTGAAATCTATTTTAGAATGATTTTTTTGATTTTTCATAACTTATGTAAATTTTGTAATTTTCTTATTTTTGTAATTTTATGGTTTTTTTACCTCCAGCCTTTGAATATTTTGTTATGTAAGTATAAGATATAATTATTTTAAAGTTTTTAGTCATATTATAAAATATAAAATATAATTTAGTAATTCATAAATTATATTTTTTATTTTCTTCTACAAAGTTTCCAACGGCTCCTCTTAAACCAGACCACAACCTCGGCCATTGGAAATTTGTAACGGTTCAATTCTCAATGGCAAAAAAACAAAGAGCCGTTGGAAAGATTTTTCCAACGCATGCTTTTCTAACGTCCCTGTTTTCAACGACTTCACGTTGGAAAAACTCAATTTTCCAACACAAAGCCATTGGAAAAGGCCGTTGGAAAAATTCCATTTTTTAGTAGTGCACGGGAAGTGTTAGGTGAGACAAAGATAAGATTTTTTTGCAAACTTTGGGTCGGAAATTGCCAAGAAGAAGTGCTAGATTTTGATTTCATACAACACACTATGCTTTTCTTCCCTTTTTGGAGCCACCATTGAAGACTTTTGCTTGAAGGTGGCAAAAGGATTCTTGGAGGCTGAAGAGATTTGAGCTTTTAGGAGTTTTCATTGATTCCTTCTTCTTTTTTTCTTTCTTGTGTTTCATTATGTTTAGCATGAACTATAATAAGATGTTTATGGCTCGTTTGGCTAGACTAGTTTGGCCATGGAGTATAATCTTGTGACTCTTTAGTATGAATATCTTAATACTTGTTATTCAATACTTCATTCATCCCAAAAGAATGAAATGTATTCATTTTTTTGTTGTCCTAAAAAGAATGAAATATTTCCTTTTTTAGAAAGTTTTCAACTTCTAATTTACCTTACTATCCTCATTTAAACTCTCACTATACAAAAGTCAATAAAATTTTTTTTAATCTTCATTGAACTCTCACTGCACAAAATTAAAAAAAAATTAATCATTATTTAAACCCTCATTACACAAAATCCTAAAATATTTTGTAAAAAATAATTTGTAACAACTCAAGTTCAGAACTGATCAATAGAACACTTGCCCATATTACATGAGCTATCCTTTGAAAAAGGATAATTGCTAGTTGCTTATGTTCTGGAGCTGGAACCTATGTCCACATAAGACATCTCACAATTCATCTATGTAGAATATGAGAGTGTTACAAACTCCCCCCCTTATGTACTCAACATCCTTATTAGGATAGTGTAACCTCTCTAACAGAGGCGGATGCATGCTTATAATATGGGGGTCCGTGGACCCCTTTTCCTAGAAAAATGTTAATAAGAGACATATAATTCAGTAATTTAAACCTTTTAAATTTTTTAATGGACTCCCATATTTTTTATAATATCTATACAACATAATAATATGTCTTTCTTACCTTACAAATGATAGAAAATAAGTCAGTTTTCATTTACGCTAACAATTAGAATAATAGAAAAAATCCTATATTTGCTCTTTAACTTTCACACATTTTCCTATCTAGGTCTTGAACATTTTTTGCAACTTTTTTTTTATAGGCATTTTTTTTCTAATTCAAAAGAAAATTTATGAAGCAAGGTAAAGTTAATAAGCTAAATGGAATGTATATATAGAGGCTAAAAGAAGGTTTTTGCCTCTTACATTATATACAATACGAATAACTCGCACATTTTCTTCATAGTTTATATTTTTTTAGTCATTCGATTAACGACAAAAAAAATGTTAAATTAGAGCATTTTTCAAATTTTCTTCTAAAAAATATTTTTCATTATTACATTATAGTAGATGCGAATTTATAAGCTTTATTATTTAATATTAGAATTTAATAGTTATATATGTATATGGAGCCCCATTTGTGAAAATTCTAGATCCGCCATTACTCTCAAATCGGATTACTTAAACCCCAGCCAAGTAATCTCTCTAATCCAAGATCGGTAAAGGATGCATATGCGCACCTAGTATACCACATCATCGTGATCCTGGGTTGGCTCTGATACCATCCATAACAACTCAAATCCAGAACTGGTTAACAGAACACTGCCCATATCACATGGGTTATCCTTTTGCAAAGGATAAGTGTTAGATGTTTATATTCTAGAGCTAAGACCTATATATCCACATAAGGCTTTCCACAATTCACCTACATAGGATATGGGGGTGTTACATCACCCGCAAGTGCCTAGTGTGTTGTGTACACGTGGTGAGCACAAATGTCATTCTAAGAAACGGAAGATATTTTGATGAAAAAGTCCTAGCTACTTATTAACTAAAGCTAAATTAAATGGAAACTAGTGCTAAATTTAAAACTAAACTGGATGAGTTCTAAGGTAGTGGTAAAGAACAAGTGCCACTAATAGATATAGATATGCAAAAGAGTAGAGATGGAAGTTAGAACTAACTCTAACTAAAATTGAGTTAACTTGATTAAGAAGACTATCTTCCTAGGATTTCACTCTTTAACTTGCTACCTAAGTCAATTAAGGCATTAAAGGCACTAGCTTCCTATGTGGTGTGAGGATTCAAGCTTCAAAACTTTCTTTCTCAAGGCTAAGTTTTGCTCACCTAGGATTAACTATGGCATCTCTCGACTTCATATATTAATCTAAGGTAGATTAGGACCTCACTTCATTCTAACACCTAATGGGTTGAATGATTACATGTAATCACCCAAGCCCACCATACTATATTCTTCATTTCTACCTCCTCTTTTTCTGTATCAAGAATAAAGTTGAAATTGTGAGTTGTGCGAAGTGGTAAATCAACACACATACCTTAAGCACAAGAATAGGTAACACAAGAGCGTCAATACCCAAAAAAAACATCAAATCAAATACTCCCTCCATTTCATAATAATTGAAACGTTTTTCTGGGTACGGAGATTAAGGTATATGTAATTTATGTTTTTTTTTTTCAATTTTGCCCATGAAACTAAAATTAAAAAAGAATCTGTAATGACTCAAGTCCAAAACTAGTTAATGGAATATTTGTCCACACCACATGACCAATCATTTGAAAAAGAATAAGCGCTAGGTACTTATGTTTTGGAGCTGGAGCCTACATATCCACATAATACTTCCCACAATTTACTCATGTGGGATATAAGGGTGTTACAAGTGAACCGAGATTTATAAATTTAAAACTCCTGTTTTCACAACAATACCTTATCAGTTAATGCACTGTTAATTGAGTTCAATCATCAAAAGTTTATACTAATTGTGCTAAAGTTCAATTAGTTCAACGTCCCCACCCCCCAACATAAGGCTGACCTTCTCCCTTTGTCCCACCCTCCCACCTTGAATGCTCAAAATTCTTAGGTAGAAATCTCAAATTTGTCACTAATATTTTCTAATAAAACCAAATCTGTCACTAAAATAATTGTAAAATTTACTTAGAAGTTACAACTATTACAAATGTAGCACTATTATATCCATTAGAAAATAAAGATGCAACACTATGATTTGTAAACTTGAAAGTTAAGATTATTTATTGATGATGTAATTTTATTCAACATACTCTAAAAGTTGTGGGTATGAAAAATTTCTTACTTTGTTTAACTATTATACATTAAAAAAAACTTGTTTTATATTTTTCCATTTATGTTTTACTTTTTCAAACATTTGTTCTTTCATAATTTTAGATTTTTTTTTTCCTCAATGGCAAGGAAGAAAAAAATGAGTAAAGTATCTAAAGTAAAACCTAACAAATTTTCATTTTCATTAGCTTTTTAACAATCAGTGAACAGTTTGAGTGAAAATTTGGGACAAAAAATAATTAAATGGCATATTTGATCACAGACCAAAACATTAGTAGAATTTCTACCAAACTCTTAAGTACATGTTGAAATCCGAACCTGATTGTGTTTGGTTTCAATACAAAATTTGTTTAAAAATTAAGGGAAAAGCGAATCTCCACTAAGTGACATAATATTCACTGACAGAAATATATTTGCGAATTCTCACGGTATTTTCCACTGGCTTAACGGCTAGTTACTAGATTGGCCTGATTTTGAAGCACCAATGAGCCTAAACAAAACATTAGTGGCTGATTTTGAGCCAATCTCAAAATATTAATGGCTTATTCATTATTTTTGTCTGTGCTTTAATAGACAAGATCCACAATACATGTTGATGTATTCGCATAATGAAATTGTATCTTCAGCAATACCGGCTAAAAAAAGACTCTAAAACCAAAATAATAATTTTTTCAATCACAACTTTTCATTTACCTTGTATGGACTACTTAGAACAAATATGAGTAGTTTAATATATACGATCTTTGACCCGCATGTATTCGTTGTTGTACCTGATCGAGTTCAGTTTGTCCAGAAAACACAGGTGCTTTGATACAGGGAAGTGGTTAATTACAAAACAGAAGACTAGCTAGCATAAAAGTATCTTCCTATTTAGTGAGTGATCAATGGGTGCGACCTTAAGATTAGTGGGCAGCGTCCATTGATGGGAATAGCCATTTCAAATCATCAGAGAAGCCATATATCTGGAATCGGAGACCAATATGAGTCACTGAACTGCATTATTCAGCAGACAGTTGGAGGACGGAGAGCTCCGTACGCTCAACCAAGGATCTTCAATAGAAACAGGGGAATCATTCTTGGACGAGGACGACCTTTCCATCAAACTCACTCTACTCGGTCTTGTCTCCAAAACTGACCCACCTTCATTCTCTACTCCATCATTGTTAGTCCTCAAGCTCAACGGTTGCTCGATTATGCTCGATGAATTGGATGAACAAGGGGTCATGGCTTGCGATGGAACAATCTCTTCCGAATCTGAAGGCCCCAATCTGCCCTGCCTCATCTGTTCCAGTTCCGCCGCCACTTCCATCATCGTAGGCCGCATATCCCTATCGAAAGCCAGGCATCTAAAGGCAAGCTCGGCCACTTTCTGGACCGAAGAAAAGGTCCATGAATTACATGTTGCCTCTAGAAATGGGTCTATGATGTCACACAACCGGCCTTTGCTGATTCTGTCTGTGGCCAAGTTTGCCAAGTTCACTTCATTCTGAGGCCTACAGAAGTCCACGGCTTTCAAGCCCGTAATTATCTCTACCATGACCACACCAAAGCTGTAAACGTCACTTTTGTCCGAAAGATGGAAGTTTTGATGATACTGAGGATCTAGATACCCCGGAGTTCCTTGAGGGGCGGTCGAAATGTGGGAGATTTCAGCTATTCCAAGCCTCGACAATCCAAAATCTGCCAGTTTAGAGCCAAAGTTGTAATCCAAAAGTATGTTGCTGGACTTGATGTCTCTGTGGTAAATCGGGGGGTCATTCGCGGAGTGAAGATATGCAACTGCTTGGGCAGTATCTGCGGCTATTGCAAGCCGGATAGGCCAAGCAAGCCCTTCACTCCGCTCTCTTTGCAAGTGCTGTGACAATGTTCCATTAGGCATGAACTCGTAGACCAGGACTTGTTCGCCGTGTTCTACTGAACACCCCAAGAGGCGGACCAAGTTTGGGTGGCTGATAGAGGAAATGAGCTTTATCTCGTTCTTGAACTGCTCAATGCTGTCATTGTGTTTGATGCGTTTTATGGCAACCCACATGTCATTTTGGAGCTTACCGCCATAGACCGTTCCATAGGCGCCGGTTCCTAGCCTCTGCTTCTCTGAGAAACCATTGGTCGCTCTCTCTATCTCCTTGTAGGGGTATATAGGAATGCTGATGTCTGCAGGTTCTGAGAACCGGTATTTTCTTATGCTTCTGGTTCTTGAACCGTATTTTCGACTAAAGAGGCAGCAAATCAGAGCCATGCTGATCATCACAGAAGCTCCGGCCACAACTCCTGTGCCCACCAAAAGATACAAACCATCAGTGCGTAGTTCATTTTGTTTTATGACCCTAATCACAAATATTAATTAATTGTTGCGGAAGAAGCTTATATTCCTGTCAGATTGCAGGACACAACAGAACATTGTTGTTTGGTGAAGGCTTGAATTAATTAAGTCACCTCCAACTAAAACAGCAATCCTTGTTGTCCCGCCACATGTTCCAGACATGTACTTTGCCAGGTTACAGTTTGACCGGGCTGTTTAGATGATGAGCAAAAACAAGAGCGATCAGAGTCACGCATATAAAATCTTCATCTCAGTTCATTTCAAACAACTTTTATGCACACTTATATCAAATTAATTTGATCATCTTTGATTTTTTTTTTAGTTAATCCTGGTAACTTTCATAACATCTATTGATATAAAAAGAATGAAAATTACGGGTCGGTCCCTTCTCTTTGCTAACAATCTTATAATGGAAAAAATCTCATACTGACCCCTGAACTTTCATACTTTTTTTTTCCAACTCTATGAACTTTTTTTTTTTAACTCTCTTTCTATTCAAACATATGGCTAATTAAGAATGTACTAGTTGGGCATAACATAAAATCAATGAGCCAAGCGGGAAGAAATATATAAGTAAAACGAGATTTTTTTCTTTTACATCTTTTAAAGAGTGCATATCTCATTCATCTTTTCTATAATTTATACATAAATTTTCTAACTTTTGTTAAAGTTGTTCGACTAATGACATAAAAAATAAATGCTAAGTTAGAGCATTATTTTTAGTTTTTATTCAAAAAAAAAAAACATTTTCTTCATCATTATGTTATAAAAAAGTTTAGATGTTATGTTATAGATATGTCACTTTATAATTTTCATTATTTAGTATTGGATTTCATATTTATATATGTGCACGGACCCTTTTGTAAACATTTTGGATCCGTCATGGAGGAATGCACAAATATGAGTATGTGGGTTTGGTACTAATCAAAGTCTAATGTGTGGATAATTATGATGACCATGAGCTCGTAGAGAGCCAGGGATGAAGGGAATCCAAAGCTGGAATTTTTGGCATTTCTTTTGCACATACTGACTGATGCATTTGGATTTGAAGCACATCGTTGTCGCCTGTTGAATATAGATTCTGGCAAATAATACTTTAGTAAAATCAATTCTGGAAAAATGTTGTTAGTACCAATTATTTGTCTTGGATGGTTTTGAAAATGAAAGGTGGAGGGTCCCGGGCCTGAGGCGTGTTGGGTGAATGAAACCACCCGATCCCTTGGCCCTCTTAAAGTCTGCTCGTTGTTGCTTTGCCCTATGCCACGCAAAAACAAGAAGCTGGGGACGAGAAAAAGGCGGCCATTTTTGGACTATATATAATGAATTCGCGAGAAAACATTGGCCTGCAAATTAGGACTATAATTATATTATATATATATATAAACATTGGCCTGCAAATTAGGACTATAATTATATTTTATATATATATATATATACACCCTTTGACTTTACCTCATCACGAAATTTTGGCCATTGCAGCTAGAATCCATTTCCTGGCACTTTCATCTCACGTGGCAATACTTTTTGTGGGCTAAAATCTCCTTTTTAGTACCAAAAATTTCCTAAAATTTTTATTTTCTTAAATAAGTCCTTATACCTTATAACTATGTAACATTTAGCTCTAAAACTTTTCACATTTGTAAACAAGTCCTGCAACTTTATACCTATGTAAATAGTTAGACCTAGAACTAATTTTTTTACTCTGCTTTTTAAAAATATAATTTAAACTATTCAGCAGTTATCTTATAATAAATTGAAATAACTAAATAATTTTTTGACTATTAATGAACTATTTTAATTATGAATATTTTTTTTATCTCTGTAGATCATATTGTTGTTTAGTAACTATGTTTCAATAGATATATGAGTAGCTGCTAATAATATTTTAGGACTAATTTTAAAAGGTCAAAAGATTTAGGGCTCAAATATAAAAGTAGTACTAAGTTTAGGATTGAAAGTGCACTTCCCTTTATCTTCTGGTCTTTTTTTTTTAGTTTTAATAATACTGCACGTAACATTTGTAACATTTTTCTTTTAAATTTTTCCGTTACAGTTTTATTTGTTGTATTTCACTCCTACCATCTGTGGAGGATTATCACTTTTTAATTTTTTGAAATTGAGATTAATTTGTTATATATTTTCTACAGTTGACACCTAAAGAGGTATAATTTTTCAGTAAGTGTTGTATAAATTTTGCAGCTAATAAATGTAATTTCTTTTAACATAAAGACTTAGTTAAAATTAACATATAAAAATTATATCAAATTAAATGTTAAAAGGTTAAAAAAATGGCCTATATTTTTAATGGAAGAAGTAGTTCTTTTGAAGTATTGTTGGCGATGCACTTTTGTCTGTAGTGCTTCTCTATTTCGGACTTTCAACAAACTTATGTTTTGTTCCGGATTACAGGCACTCTGTGTTATATACTACTACTACTACTGCTAGTCTACTTCGATCGATCTGATGATTTGATGTCTCACCAAAATTATAACTCTAGTGTGCCAAATTTCATGTTGCTAGCTATATTTTTAGCTTTTAAAAGTTCTTAACCATAAAAAAGCTTTTTGCATCACATAGGTATGCACCTGTGCTTCTAATCACTTTTTAAGTAAAGAAAAATGGTCCGTCTGGCTATTATGTATTATGTGTATCCACAGAAATTGGTACCACCAAAATTTTCTTAAGTCAAAATTAATTTGGTCAATTCAAAACTAGATGATGTGTGCCGGTATTAGTGTTATATGCATATCATGATGAGATAAGATCAATTATTTCTAAAATTTTCCAAAAGTAATTAGAAAATGAAATAAACAAAAATGTCAGTTCTTATGGGAAAAAGAAGTCCATATTTTTGTCGTCGTGTCACAAGCTTTGCTATGCAACAAAGCTTATAGTCAAGTGAAACATAATTAACTTGACTAAATATTCAAAGAAAAGTTCAAAAGCATAGTTCATAATTACTTTCGCCAAAAAAAGAAAACAGAGAGAACATAACCCATGACCGGATTGAGGCTAAAAGCAACATTGCAACTCTTTTTAACGATTTTCCTATTGAAAAGAGAAAGAAACAATACCATAGAATTGTATAGTTATTATATATAGCCTATACATACAAACACAAACAAATTATAGTGCGGTATTGCTGTCAGCCTGTACATTTTGGGAATTGCTAAAATGGTTATAAAACTTATGTCATCTTTAAATTGGTCAAGGGTTTGATTTTTGAGCACCAGGAAAGACATTACGCCTTCTTGATGTCTCATTCGGTCATTCCCCAACTGCGGCGGTTGATTAAGTTTGCTCTTCATTTTTCCACGCCGCACATGTTTTAACATTAATTTCATAGTACAATTATAGCATTAATTTTAGAATTCATTTGTTATATATATAAAGGATAAACTCATTCATTTCCTAATATTACAACTTTTATCATTAACTTTACAGTACAACTGTAGCGTTAATTTCAAAACTAATTATAATAATTAATACTTAGGTCATTATATAATTCTCATTCCAAAATTCACTTATTCCCCAAGACTATTTTTTTTACCATTAATTGCAAAGTGCATTTATATTATTTAACAACTTCAGCTCTCATATAGTCATGATTCCAAAATTTAGATTTTGAATTGTAATTTGTAGTGGGCTCTGTGTCATAGTAGAGAGCTCTTAAAATTCTTATATATATATATATATTAGTAATTAAATTTAAATTTCTATCTTCTTAGTGTAATAAAACACCATTAACTTTTTTTCCCTTTTTAATGAATCATTAATATTATTGTTCCTTAATCAATTGTTTTAAATAAATTCCATTCCTTTGTAGCTATTTAGTAACTTTAATTTTCATTAGAATGCTTTGATTACAATTTTATTTAGTTTCAACGGTTTTAATATTGTTCATCAAACTCATTCTTATATGTTTATGCTTTCATTACAAATTTATTTGGTTTTAATGGTATTGTCTAAGCAACTCCTCTCCCTATATATATTTTCACACTTGTTTTCAACACACATTCAATATTATCATTCCTTCATTTCATTGCTTCAAGTCATTTCTTACTACTTTTCTTCATTTCTTCACTAATTTATATTTTTAGATTTTTACCAATGTCAAAAATGAGGTAGTTATTTAAAAAGATAGATAGATTTTCTTATTTTTTTATTTTTTTACCTTTAAATTCCTATAATAAACGAGTATGTTCTTTTATGAATATTTTCTTATTTTTTATAGTCTCCTGACGGAACGTATTACAATGGAAGAATTGTCTCTTGAGAAAACTGACTAAACTATTTAAGTTTGGGTGTACCATTTAAGAGATGTTTTTAATTTTTGAAAAAGTAACCAATTTATCAACATCAATTTTGTTCTTGTGGATGAGAAAGTATTTTTTTCTGTATTCTACTTAATTTTTCAATTTATTATTTTCACCCTACTATAAATATATGTTCATAATCTATTATTGGCTACTATATTTTTTGTTTACATATGAAGGGTGTGACAATTCATAGGTCTATCAAAAATTCTTTGGCATACATGTTTAAAGAGAAACTTCATGAAGGAAGTATGTATATCTTCAATAATTTCACAGTTCTTAAAAAAAAAAACTTATTGGATTGTAGATACACACCCATGTATGATCCTCCTTATTTATAATACATAAGTCTATAATGTGAACCATGGGCCTTGTGATTTTCCCATGCACAAATTTAAGTTTGTTACTTATAATCAACTTAACACACATGTAAACCAAGAAAAATTTCTTACAGGTTTATCTAAAAATTTTCCAAAATATAATTAGATATTGCATATACTATATATATATATATATCATAATTCCCATTTGTTTTTGCATGAAAGATGTTGTGGGGGGTTGTAGCAGAGTTTGGTAAACTAAAGCAAAAGATTGTTAGGGTGATTCAATTGGAACTTTAACCATAAAATTATAGGATTTGAGGTATTTTCTACACCATGATGTTCAATATTTTTCATTTGACCATTTGTGTATATTTTTTTCACTAACTTCTATCTTTTTTAAACAGTAGGAATAAAATTCTTCTTATATTATAATCAGAGTTCTTTAAATTTCTTTTAGCAAAAAAGGGAGAAAATAAATTATCTTGTGTTTTAGGAGTTTTTATTTCTTTGGTCGTTAAGACTTTTCAAGATTTCTAACATATTGTACCTTCTTTCATCCACACTTAGCTTTACTTCTCATTCTAGTATAGTGTAAACTTATTAACTATCATGTATCTATATAAAGTAGAAACCTAAACAATAGGTTGGAATAATTAATTATGAACTTTCCTTGATCTTTTGAAAATTTCTTGTCTCACTTTTTATTACCAAAATATTTTAGGAACCCTTTAACTATACACTCTAATATTTGCATTTTTATTGTATTGATATCCTCATAAATCTTTGTTGAGTTATAATTAGTCTTCATCTTCTGTTTCTACCCATCTTAAACATAATTATATCTATTAAAGTACATCAATAGATCTATAGTTAATCATGTAGTCACATGGCCTATCAATTTAATAGTTGATATAATTGAACTCTTTATGGGTTTTTTTTCTAGAGTTATTTCTTCCAATTAAAGTGTTATGGTAGTAATGTTATTAAAATTACTTATTATTTTATTTAATATTTCAGTTGCTAACATTTATTAGGCAATAAATTTGAACAATTAATTATGCCAAATTTACACATGTGCAATTCAATTCATTAAAACCAAAACTAATTAAATAGCAATTAGAAAATTTAATTAGTATAAATAAAGGAGAAGCCTAAACAATATATTGGAATCATTAATCATGGAGCATCTTTGATATTTTTAAAACTTATTGACTTACTTTTTAGTGCTAAAATATTTTAGGACTCTTTAATTGCACCCTATTATTTAGATTTTTATTGTATTGACATCCTCATAAATCTTTGTTGACTTATAATTGGTCTTTATCTTCTATTTCTACTCATCTTAAACATAATTCTACCTATTAAAGCACGCCAATGGATTTATAGTTAATCATTTACTCACATGATCTATCAATTTGATGATTGATATAATTGGACTCTTTGTGGGTGTTTTTTTTTCTAAAGTTATTGTTACCAATTAGAGTGTTATGGTAGTAATACTATTAAAATTACTATGTAGTATTTTATTTAATATTTTAGTTACTAACATTTATTAGGCAATAAATTTGATCCACTAATTATGCCAAATTTACACATTGAATATATACAATGCAATTCTTTAAACCAAAACTAATTACATAGTAATTAGGAAAAAAATAGTTAGTATAAATTAGCCGAACATTGTTAGTTATTAGAGGAAAGAACAAAAATCTTTCAAGTTTATTCAACGTCAAAATGTATAGGCTTTAGATATACAACTTCAAGTAATTCTAATTCTATGCACAATCATTTCACTCCTATGTTTATTTTATTTTATTTTATTTTCTTTAACAAAAGAAACTTTTCATACTATCTAACATTTCTATGCTTTTTGCATTAGTGGTGATGGATTTTCACTTTTTTCTATATAGTACTTTCAATTACTTCATAAAATTATTTGAGATATGGTTAGATACAATTAATTATGATATTTTTAATTTTACTATACTAACATTTTCTCCTTTATTTAGCTAAAAAAAAAAAGAAATTATATATTTTTACAATTTACATTTTCCTTTTCATTCTCTTTGCCTATTAATAACTAATTTAAGTAATTTTTTAGCAAAAATTTATTAATATAAACATAAAAATATAAAATATCATCTCAACCGTACATATTTAATTTTTACCATTTAAGTTTAAAGAATTAATTGAAATTTGTGTTTCCAAGTTTGATGATTAAGGATTGATATGTATTCTTTATTTAGTTTTGGGGGAACTTAAGAAAGAAAATGTTGAAGGTTGAACACATTTTTTTTAGATTTTAAATGGATTATTATTCTTTAATTGTTATATTCATTGTTTTATAGTAAAAAAATTAAAAATAGCTAGATTTTATTAAATATATTGAATATAGATTTATTTTCAATCTCTTTATCATCATCATCATCATTTACTACAAAAAAAAAAAAAGGCAATTATATACAATTAAAATATATTTTAAAAACCGTACTTCATACGGGAAAAAAACTAGTTCTTATAATTATGTTAACCTTAATAAGGATCTATTCGAACTCAATCATAATATTTATATATATTTAAGAGATGTATTGTACATGTTAAGTATAAGATTTCTCCAACTTGTATGCTTTTTAGTGTGACATAAAACAGGACACTAACATTACATCTTCATTGATTACTTCGTACCATTAATTAATCAAATCAATTGTTACATTACATCGTCGTTGTATGTAGGATTCGACTAATTAAAATGAAGTTATATATACTAAACGTCAATTACTCTCCTCGCCTCGTGAAGTTTGTTCAACTTTAGTTAGAGGTGTTGAAAGAGATGAGACCGAAAACAATAAAAATTTTCAATTTTTTCTTTTTATGGATAAATAACTCTGCCTTCGGAATTTGGAACTAACCTTTCCGGCAGCCGTCGCCGTCCAGAAATCCGTCGCCAACGAACCCATCTATGCACTTGCAACGAAACCCCGGCCGTCCCTCCGGCGTCTTCACACTAGTACACGCCGCATCACTCGAGCACCGGCAACCATCTCCGTCGAGCCACCAGCCCAGCTCCGCCACCTGAACATCCAGCGACATGCCGGAATTATTAAACGACTCTGCCAAAATCGACGACAGAAGATACCGGCACCCTCTCCGGCTCACATTACCATAGTCAAGGAACCCAATACCGGACGTCCTGTTTTCCGCGTAACAACCAATTTTGCTACTGTTCTTAAACGACCCACTACAGTTGAGGGTCTCTAAGTGGGTCTGAACCATGATCGTCGGGATCGTGCAGGGGGCAGGGGAACTACAGCTCTCTAGTAAAATGGCGTTTCGTGAAGTCGGAGCGAAGTTGCTGCCGTAGAGAGATTGAAGTATTTTGATGGGCCGGCCACATCTGGGATCCATGTTGATTTTGATGGCATCGGGAGTGATGTCGAGGACGGGGAAATTGTTGACGGTGATGTCGCCGGTGGAGGAGCAGTTGAGTTTGATCTTGCAGCCGGCTCCGGAGAAGCCAAACGGGTACCGGAGATGATGGTCGCCGCAGGATCGTTGGCATGATCCGGATTGGACGTTGTGAGATGTGATCAGAAGGGGAAGGAGCGAGATTCCGAAGAAGACTAAGAGGAAGAGAATAGGAGTGCTTGGAGTTGGAGTGATCTGGGTCATGTTTGGATGGAAGGGAAATCGAAATGTATGCAAGAAAATTTTCAGGGGAGAAGGGGAAAAGGGCATGGCGCCTTTCATACGATCTACGGTCATACCGAAAGACAAGACCGGTTGGCCGGAAGTAGAGTTTGTTGTATTAATTTTTGGATAATGGCACCAATGGTCCCATACCTTGAAACTTCTATTCCCATCGGTCCTCAACCTTCATTTTATTTCATGTTGGTCCAAATTCTTTATAATTCATTGCATAATGATCTCTAGCTCTACATAGTCACAAAAACTAGATATATAAAGAGAAAAATTAATAATTTAAAATTTTTATTAACTATAAAAAATTATAACATAATTTAAATTTATTGAAAAACAGTTATCGAATAGTTTAGATTTGTTAACTCTCACAAACTATATATTTGGCATTAATTTTTTAAATTCTAATTTAAACTCATAAATTCAAACTTTACTATAATTTTTTAACAGTTAATTAATCATTTAAACCATTAATTATTCTCCTTTATAAATTGTGTTTTTGTATCTATCTAAGGTTAGGGACCAATGTGTATTAATTATAAAGATTTAAAATCAATTTGAAATGAAAAAGATATTGATGACTGACTTAACTTATGATAAAAAATTAAAAGTTTTGGACTAATGTTTCCTTTTAACCGGTGAACTTTCTTTGTTATATCTAAAGGACTGAAACTCTGAAGGAGAAGAAAGAAACCGAGTGGTTTTGTAGCTCTGTGAGTGTAAGTAAGACGCAGAGACGTCAAATCATTATTGGATTATTTAATTCTGGGTTTTGTATTTTATTTAGGTGATATTTATATATTTCTCTTCCAACTTAATAAATTAGTTAACAAAAATAGTTTATAAAACAATCAGGATGGAAGGAGTTTTTATATTACCATTAAATTATCATTTAAAATTTTATTTTCATCTTTTTTTTTTAATTTTGGGAAAAAATACAAGAAAAAATGAAAATAACACATAATTGTTTTCATATTTTTTTAATTTATGTACTATTTACTAATGGTGCAATGAGTCTAGATATACAGAGTAATATTTATTTTATATAATTATATACACTTTTCATATCATTAGTTAATAATTATATTTTTTAGGCCTTAAAAAGAAATGATTTATTGGTTTCAAGATATTTAATTATATATGTGATGATTACATTTAATAAATTGAATATCATTAAATATAATTCTATTAATTAATTATACTTTTTACTGAATACATATTTCTACTTATTATTATTGTTGTTGTTGTTGTTGTTGTTGTTGTTGTAAAAAATAATACTATAAGAACAAATTGGCTAAATTATATATTCCAATTTTTTTGACAAGCAATTAACTAGTACCAATGAACAATTATCTACTCCACTTGTTCCAAATTTTTTGCACCATTCACTTTTTATCAATTAATCTATAATTTTTTATTTCAAAAATTTTAATATATAAATAAAAAAACCTTTATATATGAATAATAAACCAAAACCTATAGTTTCTAAATATATATTTTTTAATTTTTTCTAACAAACAATAATATGAATAAATTAAATTTAAACTAGTAAAATAGAGTAAAGAAAGTGAGACAGATAGAGTATATGAATTCTTGAAAAAAGAAGTACATATTTTAAGCAAAAATCCCTCTCTGGTAAAATAAATAAATAAATAAATAACAAAATACCCGCTCTAGTGGAAAAAAAATGCTCTAGGAATACATGTTATTTCTCTTATTATATATTTTAGTCCCTAATGCTACTTAACATTCAAAAAAGTGTAATGGTGTTATGGAAAATTAGGTGATTGGACTAACTTGTAATAAGTTGCAAAATTCAATGACCAAAAGATACTGAGTTCGAGTAAAGGGACTAACTTGTATGAGTCAACCAAGTTAAAGGGCTGATAGGGTGATTAGGCCTATTTTATTTCCTTACTTTTAGAATGGCTGACATGCACATATGGTTCTCCAACTTGACAAACTCAAGTGAGTTAGTCCTTTTTGTTTGACTTAGTACGAGTTAATCCTCTAACTTTCCAGATTAAGTGTGTTAGTTCCTTAACTTCACTAAACTAAACAAATTAATCTAAGGTATGATAGAAAGCATCCAGCTACACAGCCTGTGCTTTAACATCGTGTGTTAAATGCTTAGGTGGATTAAAATTGGGGCTTCATCGAGTGGGTTTTCATATCAGGCGGAT
Organism: Aquilaria sinensis; assembly: GCA_005392925.1. Classification (NCBI taxonomy): domain Eukaryota; kingdom Viridiplantae; phylum Streptophyta; class Magnoliopsida; order Malvales; family Thymelaeaceae; genus Aquilaria; species Aquilaria sinensis. The sequence goes on from SMDT01000115.1 coordinate 173,814, forward strand.
AGAGAAGAAAGGGTTGGGGATGGAAAAAACAGGGTCGGCAAAGAGGGTTGGCAATGGAGAAAACAAGGTCAGTGACAAAGGAGGCAGTGATAGAAAGAAGAGGGTCAAGGATTGAAGGAAGAAACTGGTGATTGAGGTGTCGGCAATGGAAAGAAAAGGTTGTTTGGATGAGCACGGCAACACAACGGCTCATCTGTCAGGTGATTTCAAGTAATGGCAAGAAGCCAGCAAGGAACCGTGGCTGCCGCACAGCCCCGATCTTGGCCTTAATTGTTGGCAATTTCCTTGCCTTAGTTTTTGCTTTTACTGGCTTTTCTCTTGGCTTTAATCGCCGACATCTCTCTTGGCCTTAATCGCCAATGTCTATCTCGGCTTTCATGTTGATTGAGGCGGCGGAGCTCCTACTGTGTTAAAGATGGGTTTAGGCTTTAAAGCGAAAAGATCTGGCCTAATAAATTGTAGCTTTTTCATCTCCCTTTTCCAGCCATAACCACCCCAACAAAGCCCCACAAATGCTCCACAGCACATCAGCAAAAAATGTAACCTCATCTGACCTTCCATCAAATTTGGAATAACTTGTTAATTTTTTTAAAGTTGAGGGACTAACTTGTATTGAGTCAAAGATAAATGACTAACTCGTTAGAGTTGACAAAGTTAAGGGACCATATGTACATTTCGACCCTTTCCAAATTACTCTTACTATTTTATTCTTTTATCAAGTTAACTAATTGTCGCATTAGTTATTAAGTTTGCATCATTATTTATGCAAGTTGACTAAGATTTATGGTGTATGTAAATCTTTAAGATTCGAGCATTATTATGAAACATAATTGGAAAACTAATGGTCAGTTCATTTAAAATTAATGGGATTAATGAGATCTCATTAATTTCATTTTGGGTCGGATTTTCATGGGTTGAAAGAACCCATCCAATGAGCATCTTAAGTCACCCTTCTGTTTTTATTATATTTACAACCAATGTCACCCGGCTGAAATGCCTTGCCTAAGCCAGTAGTGGAGACCGCTGACCATTGCCATCTCATCCACAAGCCACCTGTCCGAGGCTCCTTCATTGCTGATTAACGAACCTAATAACGAATCAGGCAGCTATTCGATCGATTTCCCCTTGTCTGCATCCTTGGAAATGCCATTCTTGATCCTATGATGACTGCAGCTCTGAACCACCAATGGATGACCATGCTTAAAATCGTATGATCCAATAGTTGACGAATGAATTTGAGCGTAGGAAGGGTGGCCAGAGTTTGAGAAGCCTGGGGTGGAAGCGGGGTGTCGGTAAGCATGGGTGGTGTGTGCGAGAAACAGCGAGGTGTTGGCAACCATGCTTATAATTGTGTGATCCTGTAGTTGACCAACGAATTGAGAGATTGATTCACTTCACCAGCAGTGCAACCCGTGCAATCATTTCACCGCCGTCCGCTGAACTCCAATCCACGCTCCCAAGCTGCGTTTGCTGTCCACCGCATCCAATCCACACTCCCAAACTGTTCCGTTGTGTCAGATTTGATCTTCCATCAGCATTTGAAGCTCCATTGGCAAGCGAGATCCTTGGATTTTCAAGTTCACTGTTAGATTTCTCTGCTATGCTTGTCACCGACACCAAGAGATGAGAGAGACCGTACATATGGTATAAGAGTACAAATAGCACCAAAATAAGGCTCATTTTCATAACCAATCTCACGGGCCTAATCCATTTTTTACCCGTAAAAAATGAGCCCACATTAATTATATTAAAGGAAACGAACTGCTCCTAAAGCATGATTGACAACAAATGTTTGTCATTCATCTAGGTTATACGATATGATTGATTTCATATGGGATCCGTTGTCATGGATTGCCCAGATACATGACAGACTTTTGTTATTTGCCATGCTATCACAATCCAACAATAAATGACGGAGACGTGATAATTTCGAGAAAAAATGATGGCACGCGGTTTAATTAGTTAGTCGGGCATTGAAGAAGAATGGGTATGCTACCATTTGACAAAGGTAAAACGGAAACCACCATAATATGGTTCAGACGTGACAGTCTAATATGTATCATTTGTTTTTATGAGTTTTATGTACTAGGATTTATAAAAATGAACCGGTCAGATCGGATTATTATGTTTATAAACCCCCACACTAATGTTTTTCAAACAGAAATATATCCACGAAAGTTACATATGTTTTCCTATTTTCTGTTTTCTATTTGGAAAAAAAAAAATGTTACTAGATGAGGAGACTTTGGGGAGGAGGGCAGCGCGATTTGATGAGGGTAGTTAAAATCCTAGCCTAGCTAGATGGATATGAACGATTGGGCTATAGCTATGAATGTATGCGTTGACATTTCAAGTCCCCCATCTTCATTTCTTTCAACCAGTCCAAACCAAAAATTAAAAAAAAAATACAAAAAGAGTTTTCTATTCTACAGTTTGGGGCTAAATTTCTATTTTACTGAATTGATTGTCCTAGAATTCAGGACCATTCATGCTCATTAATGCTCTTATTCAACAAGCGGAGAAAATTGGCCGTTTCTGCTGTCTAGCGCCGGAGGTCTACACCCTATGGAGCAATAATATGTTATTCCCTCGTCCCATTTTTTATAGATTAATTGCTAAAAAGTGAATGATATAAAAAATTTGAAACAAAAATATGATTCAAGCCTACACACAATAAGTTCAAACGGTAATAGAGAGGATAAGAGATGGCCTGTGCAAACCATATGGTCTCTATAATAGTTTGGACTTTGGAGTGTATAGTGTCCACTTAAATAGACAATAAATCAATATTAACAGATTCAGGCAACAGTAACATAATATAAGATAATATAATTCTAGTATTGAAAAATTATAATTTTGATGGACAAGAAAACCACTGTTATGCAGTGCCCAATTCTGATTTGCAGTTATCCAATAATAGAGTTTTATTGTCTAATCCTGATTATGATTGATTGAACATGTTTAACAAGCTAATAACGTCGGCTGCTACTATAAAATTAAAAGCCTTCCGGACGACCCAAGCCCAAGGCCCACCGCCGATACTAGGATCCGTACCACCCGTTCTAACGAAGACCACAACAAAAGGATCGCCAGAAGCAGACCAAAAGATCCATTTATATGCAACCAAAAGATCCAATGAAACGTGCACAACACAATCTAGCTATGAAAATATTCACATACGCTTTGCTCAAAATTATATTACAAGAAGGAGTTATAAGAGAAAGTTTATTATTCCATACCAATTTCTATGACTCATTTGCCTCTTTTTTTTTTTCAGTCAGTTTTATGCAATTTTTTACTTGTTAATATATTTTTTTAAGGGTAATCAAAAGTATCTTTACAAAGATATGAGTGGAGATCCAAAGTTCGGCTTCAGCTTCCACCACTACCTTACAAAAATATCATTAGATGCTGATTCAAGCATTTTCTAGGTCTCAATCAAGCAGATACTTCCCTCTCTTTTCCTTAATATCTTTTCATACTTTACACTACTAAAAAAACGTGAATTTCCAACGGCCTGTTTCCAACAACATCACTTTGAAAATTAGGATTTTTCAATGTGAAGCCGTTGGAAATAAGCGCGTTGAAAAAAAAATTCCAACGGCCCAAGAGTTTACCACTGATATTACCAACGGCTAGACCATTGGAAATTTTCAATAGCCCAACGTCGTAGAACTTTTTTAAACGGCTGACAAGTTTTCCAACAACTATGGCCGTTGAAAATACTCATTTAAAAAATAAAAAAAATATATGCTACTCCTGATGATATATTTTATATTTACTAAAAACATATTTTATATTTTATTAAAATTTACTTAAATTCACTTAAAATTCAAAAATTAAAACTCAAAAATTTACTACAAAATTCAAAAATAAAACACAAAATTCACTAAAAATTAAAAATCAGACACAAAACTCACAAAAAGGAACAAGATCTACAATCAAATAAGATTAAACACCCAATCCACATGACTCAAAGAAATGAAACTCAAATTTATAAACTCATAACCAGATCTAAAAAATCACACACAAAACTCACATCTGAATTTACAAAATCAAACATGAAATCAAAAATGAAATCAAACTTGAAACGACTTAAAAAGTGAGGAGAAGGCGATGAGGCGAAGGCGAGGAGGTGAGAGGGCCAAGGATGAGAAGAGCCGTCAGGCTAGGCGGTGATGCGAAGAGTTAAGCTAGGTGGTAAGGCGAGGTGTCGGGCGAACTGCAAGGTGAGGCGAGGCATAGCTAACGGCCCAAAATAGCACCGAATGGCAATGAACGGCGAACAAAGAAGTGAAGCACAAGTGATTAGTGAACGGAGAAGCGGAGAATGAGTGACGAACGACAAGGCGAGATAGAGGAGGTTGAAAGCGAGGTGAATAAAATATCCTCTAGGATTACTTTAAATGGAAAATTAAACTCCTTCCGACCTGGAAAAAAAAAAAAGCAAAGCTTAAGATCAGGGAATTAGACTCAATTAAAATATACCTCCAACCCTGGCTATGCACTTGAAGAAGAGCATGAAAGATAGCAATGGCCTCTACCTGAAGAACATTATCATAAAACTAAAGCTTCTTGGACAATAGTAGAAGAGCCTTACCCTCGTGATCATGTGCGACGATCCTAATTCCTGTAGAAGCATGACAACAAAATATTGTTGCATCCACATTCAATTTAATTGTTCTCAAAGCCGACACCTCCTAACGCAATTATTCTCTAGGGACCAGATCTGTTTGATCTGAAACTGAACCCAAATTGCCTTCCAAGGTCTCCAGCACCCCTTGAACTTGAATGGCAAGAGACAAAGAACAGGTAGAGTACGAATAAAAAAAGTACTAGTTCCAATTCCATCATAATTTCCAACATATAACCACAAAAGTTGGCATTTTTTTCACAAATTGATCATAAAAAATCATAGTAGATAGTAGAGATTTAGATCAAATGGAAAGCTCACCTCAAGAGAAGACCAAACACGATAAGATAACGGGAAGTGGAAAAATAGATGATGTAAGGATTCCTATTACCATTCACATGCCATACATTCCAGAGAAACATCCATACCTCAATACCTTAGATTATCGTGGGACAGTAAAGCATTGGAAAAAGCACACCATAAAAAGTTTAGAATTTTAGGATGCAACGTTAGAATCCAAAACCAAGACCAAAATTTCTAATCCTCATGAGGGGCTTCAAAATGTGAGCCAACCATAACTAAAGCAAGATGATAAGCCGACCAAATAGAAAATTCTCCATTATTTGTCATGCCCCAAATAAACTTGTCTAGTTGTGAAACTCAACCTAATAGGATCTGATAAATATAAGCAACATCTTAGGGATGGAAAAGTGCATGTAAGTCTAACTCCAGCCACAACCTATGGTCCTCATTAATAAAATCGCTCACACACAACTGCTTAAGAGTATGGATCAATTTTGTGGACAATTTAATAATAGGGGTTGGGTAAGCTAGTTACCAAACCAAACAAAGATTGACTTCCCATCACCTACTCGCCAAACTCCCTCTGTCTGCACCCCCTGTCTCGTCATCAAGCTCTTCCAAGAGTAAGATGATGAATTCCCTTCATTAGCATGTAAGAAATTGGTGCAAGGATAATATTTTGCCTATAAGATCATCGTAACCAAAGACTGAGGAAAATGCATCAATTGTCATCCCTGTTTAATCAATAGGGCCAAATTAAACACAATTAGGTCCGAAAAGCCACGGCCACCATGATGTTTTGTCGCACACATCTTAGGCAGTTACACCAATGAATCTTACGATTATCTTCTAATTTGCATTTTGGAAGATTAAGTAAAGGATTGCAGTTGCACCCAAAAAAACATACCGGGTTGTACCAAAGTTGGTGCGGCTCAAAAAATGCTAATTTGGCCCAATGCATGTTTAAGCCATCAAATTATATATACTCTATTCATTCGAAGAAAAAGATGAACCTTATATTGGTTTTTGGACAAGGTTACGGTTGCACCAAAAAAACCATAATGTTTTATAATAAAATTGGGGTGGCCCTTCACATGCTAATTTGACCAAATGCAAAGTGATGTTGCAAAAATAAAAACTTCATCTGTTCTAGAAACGATAAAGCATACTCCCTTTGTCCTAAAATTTTTGCTCAATTTGTTTTTAGCAATTAATCTAGGATTTTTTATTTTCAACATTTTAATATATAAATGAAAAATCTTTATATACAAATGGTAAATCAAGACATGTAGTTTCTAAATATATACTCCCTCCGTCCCATATTCTTTGCACCATTCACTTTTCAGCAATTAATCTATGATTTTTTATTTTCAACAATTTAGTTTATAAATGAAAATTTTTTATATAAGAATAATAAATTAAGATATATAGTTTCTAAATATATTTTTATTTTTTTTTAACAAATATTAATATGCATAAATTCAAGTCAAACTAAGTGAAAAAGTCAAATGGTGCAAAGAATATGAGACAGAGGGAGTATTTTTTTAATTTTTTCTAACAAAAAATAATATGAAAAAAAATAAAGTCAAAATACAATAAAAATTCAAATAGAGCAAAAATTTTGAGACGGAAGGAGTATTTGTTTGGTTGTTTGAAAAAGGTTGAATTGCCTTGATTTTTAAAAAATTTTAACACTCTTTAGCATTCAATTTACTTTACTACGCACTCTCATTATAAAAAAGGTTGAATTGCCTTGATTTTTAAAAAAATTTAACACTCTTTAGCATTCAATTTACTTTACTACGCACTCTCATTATAAAAAACATAGAAAAAGAATTATTTTTTTAATCTTCATTTAAACTCTCACTTTATAAAACCAAAAAAAACTTAATTCTTATTTAAACTATCACTATAACATTAAAAATATTTTAATCTTAAGAAAAAATCAAAAAACAAATTACACATATTCTAATACCCGTACACAGAAAAATGGTTCATGGCAGAGGGAGTCATAGAAGAGTAACATGTATAACAAAACAACAGCCAACAGGAGAATTGGAAGATTAAACAAGACGACAAGACTGATTGTGGCAAGATTCCCCGAGACCCTAGTTCCAATTTTTTGAAAAAATATTTCGCTAATCAATTACTCTATTTTGGATTGGGAGGAGATGCTGTGAATTGTGACTCCGTTTTGTAGTCCTAAAAAATCCAAATTTTTAGATCACTAGTTGATTGGCAAAAACATCATCAGGGCCAGGGAAAGCTTGGGCCGAATCGGAACATTGGGCTAGACATGGTCATCACAAAGGCCATTCCATGAAAAACAAGGGGGCGTGGGGGGGCCCATTTATCGCAGAAAAGCATAAAACCATGGGTTCCGCCCTCTGATTCCTGCACTTCCCAAGACCCCTCGAATCTACAAAAGCCGATTAAATTCCTCTAACTTCTTATATTTATAATACCTCCCACCAAATATCTCATTTTTATCGACCGCCTCAAACTTCAACTCGTTCCCAATTTCATTTCAATTCCGTCACGAGAAATGGCATCGTCGCTGTCGAAGCCAGAGCAATCGACGAGCAGCAACGTGTTTCCAGAGGAGCAAGAAGAGCGAGAACAGGAGTTGAAGGGGGTGACGAGCCAGGTGTTGATAAAGCCGGCTCAGTCGGCCCGATCGATGGACAAAGACGCGGTTCTGCGGCGAATTCGTCAACAGAAGCGCATGAACAGGGTGAGGGAAGCGATTCAGTCCTTCTTTCCTGCAACGTTTCTGGCGAGCTCGGAGAGCAACGTTGGCAAGGCTTCGGGTTCGAAGGTCAGATGGGTGGACGACGCTTTTGCTGCTCCTTAGTGAGTATGTATCTGTAAATAAAGGATGATAATGAAGAATGTTTGGCTAGCCGTTAGTTATAGTTAATTGAAATATTAAAAGTCTGGTTGCCTGTAATTCTCGATGCTGGAAGGAATTGTGCTGACTACTGCGAAGACGGTGGTTTTATTTTGTTTAGGTGCACGAATCCTGCCTCTAACTCAAACTACTTACGGTTTCGATAAGCATAGTTGCTTCTTCTCTCTGGTTCGGTTTTGTTGTCGTCTTTGATTTTTTTTTTTCCTCTTAAAAAACGTTTTCCTGCTATATAGAATATATTGATCAAATCCAAGGCAAGAAAGTAAGGGACGACCAAGGCGGATTCCTCAAGACACCACGGGCCACGGCAAAGACTAACAGAACCAGGCACATTCCTAGCTAGCTAAAACAGAAGGTTCACAGCCACAGGAGCAAATGTTGAAAAGGGGAAATTATAGAGATGGATCGAATTTCGTATATCTATCCTTTCTGAAAGAAGAATTAAAACCCGAATTATTAATAAAGGCGCAAGAAAATCCAGATCTTAGAGGGCTGATGGTAGTGGTGAATGGTGGGCCTAACCGGCCCGGGACCAGCTTGGCCCGGCTGGCCCTAAGTCTGGTTAGGTCAAGCTTGAGCATAGCACGTATTAGCCGTGTTGGGCTTGGGCCGGGCTTAAATTGGGCCTGTGCGTCCCTAGGTCTAGGCTAGGCTTTTTTAATTTTTAATTTTTTTGGATAATTATTACTTTTTCAAAAGGATATTAACTTATTTTTCTTTTTTTTTTGGAAAAATTAATATTATTGGTGTAAATTTTATTAATAACAAAGTTAAGCAATGCTTACAAAGAAGTTGGAACGGGCTTTATATGACAAATGACAAAATGTTCCAAAAAAAGAACTGAAATCAAAACCTACGATTTATATTGTAGAGCATAATCAGATTAATTACATTCTAAGAACGAAAAAAAAAATCTAATACGTGGAAGTGTCGTCATCTTTTTGCATCTCATCTTCTGGACTTTTTTGGTCTTGTTTTCTTAAGGCAGCAATGCCTAGTCAAGGTTGCAAATGCAAACTTATACTGCTTTCAGTGTTAATCTCACTCATTTATTTGAAATGACTTGTTTGCTGGCACTAAAAGCAGACTCTAATGCAACTATAGGAATCGAAACCGTAAGAACTTTCTTCATGATGATATAGAGAATAAAAAATCTACCACTTTTCGCTTTTCACAACTTTCAAATGCCATCCTTACTTGTTTCAAATGAGGTGTGGATATAATCATCTACTTTAGATAAGTCAGATGATGTGAATCGAGGACACTTGAACAACTATTCCGCGAGATTGAATGGTGCTGAGATGAGGAGGATAAGGCACCAATGGTTGGGCAAGATGTTGGTCTCATGGCCTTGTCTTTGTAGCAGAATGAATACTCCTTATAGAGCTCCCGCAAGTGCTCATCTATTTCAATTATCATAGTTGAACAATTAATATGATTCATATCCAAGAAACTATAGTATCTCTCAAGTAAAGACAATGCACCTGTAATTTTCATAGTTAGGTCAAGTAAAGAAGCAAGTAAAAAGATAAGGGGATTTTTGTAAAATATTAAACTTACTTGTCCTTCATTGCTTTGACGGTATCCTTTAGAAATGAATCCGTCTTGTACTGATTCAAAACATAAACAATATTTACCAAATATATCAAAACTTTGTGGGCAATGGGATAGTAAACATTGAAAAAAAAATAATTGCCTCATAAAAATACTGTAATAATTGACAAAATTTGTAACACTTATCCTACATTTCAACCGTTAGAAGTTCGGAATTTGATTTTAAGTTCCAAAAAACAATTAACAAAACTGCATATAAATATGAATCCATTAACATCTCATATAGTTGGTTGTTTTGAAGACAATATTCTTCAAATTCTTAACGTATTTTGGGCCGTAATTTCAAATATAGTAGTGCATCATGGATTGGATGGATTTACATTTGCAAAACCTCAAGCCCTTTTTGCACACGTAAGTTCAAAATATGACACACGTATCTAACATGGAAAAAACACCATTCTAATAGGGTTTCAATTCACGACAAAGTTCTTTGGCCGCAAAATCATTATTAGAGATATTTCCAAAACTAATACAGAGAACTTTGTCAGCACAGAAAAATTCACAAAATATATGTAAGATGTTTTGATAAATATTATACCGAGTATGGTCAGATTCCATACATTTGAAAACAATAATTTTTTTTTGAATGACCTAATCCTCATTTATCCGGTATACAGTAACACAAAAATAATCCTGACCTATAAGAAACATTCACATGTTAGAAAGTAAATGCAATGCAATGACCAATTGTAGAAAAAAGCACTTGCAGATTAGATTTACCTAATTCATACATTCTAAATGTTTCTCTTCATATAGTTGTTCTATATGTTTTTTTAAAGGCCGGGTTTAAATTAGACTTAATCCAATTTTTTAAGTACACATCCTCAGCTTGCTTAAAAGCTTTTTCTGCGAGCATCATCCAATTAATCTTACCTTACCTTACCCACATTTTTGCTGATTAAATCTAAAGATACATGAACCACTAGTTGTAGATTCGAGTCGTGTCTATATACCAGAACTCCCTTCAACTCCGCGATAGTGCATCAGATGCTCATTCCTTATATGTTAATGAAGCGTCTTAGTTCCGAAATTCACCCTGTCCGCCAATTTCTTGCCGCAGTGCTTGCACTTGGCAAATCGGTTACCATTCTTCCAAATCGTCTCAAAATGTTCCCACACGAATGATTTGAGGTGAGATTTTCCTTCATCACTCTTGGGAACTTGACTTTAAGGTGTCAGTTGTGAACCGTCACCTTCATGCGAATCAATGGTTTAAGCGGGGGTCTCTTGGGCTTCAATGTCATCGTCGAAGTCTTGCCTGTCAAGTTGCAAATTGATATTTGTCATATCAATGTTTGCAGGTTTGGGATCATCTTGGATATGAATTCTTTTTCAGGCCGAACTCTTGCAACAAAAGAACGATCTTAAGCCAGTGCAACAGGAGGAGCTCTTGGCGGGGTCAAAACTAATACTCTTCCTTAAAGCCATTGACTTGAAGAAAATTGATGAAAGATTAATGAAGAATTAAAAAGAAATTTAGTAAGAGATTAAGAAAATTGGTGGAATACTAGACGACTTGAGGAGAATTGTAGAAAAAAATAGTAGAAAGTTGTGTAAGGAAGTGAGGAAGTGAGGAAATGAGGGTGGGTATTTATAGGAGGGGTAAAATTTTGGTTGTATTAAAATAAACTTAAAAACTAGCCCTTTTTTAATGTTAAAAGGAGGTAAAAAAAGGCTTTAGACGTTTCTGACCATTTGAACCAGACACAGGTCATTTAGGTGTAATTTTGTCCTTCTTTTAAATTTACTAACTGTTGGGAGCTATTTGAAAACGGTAGGCCCGAACCAAACCATCACAGACCATCCATGCCTGGGCCAAGCCAAGTCAGGTCGGATTTTTCTTGTGTGCCTAAGAATGTTTTAGGCTCCTTCTCCTCAAGTTCGTACACAGCCCAACTTCTCCCGAGCCTTCATCGTGCCAAGGTGATCCGTGCTTTGATCAAGCTTGGGCCTTGTTTGACCCAATCCAGTTTCGAGTTGGGTCGGGTCAACCCAGCTCAGTATTCACCTCTTGCTAATGGGCCTACAGCCTTTCTCTTCACTCAACTTTTTCGTGCACTTTGGACTTCATGCAACGGATATAATGGCTCCCCGAAACTTTAAAGAATGAAGTCACACATGCGTGTGATCTTTGCACCAAATCGAATAAGGGATAGTGCCATCACAATGTTTGGGGATAATTGCATCGGGTACATGAACTAAAAGCGACAATAGGTTTTTTTTTTTGTGTGGGTTTTATAGGAAATGATTGCGATTAATGGTCTTATTTGAAAGTTAATGGAAAAAAAAATTACTTTCTGTCTCCAAGAAAATGCAACATGTTCTATTTTGGGTCATTATAAAACTCTGCAACATTTGCATGTTTAGTAAATTAATTTATCATATTACTTTTCAAACTATTATTTTAATATACATTTGTTCCATCTTTCTTGAGTTAAGTGTTAACAAAGTAAAGGACAAAAGTGAAAATAACACATAAATTCTCTCATTTTTCTTAGTATTTGTGTTAGATCCAAACATTTCATAAAAATTTGGATGGAGGGAGTAGTAGTTAAGTTTGCAAATATTTTATCCTTTTCCAAGATGTCTCATTTTTCGGTGTTTTGTAAAAATTATAAAAATTGAGACATGTGTGTATATTTTTTCTTTTGCAATATTACCGTTAACAAATAACACAATCACTTTTAAATTCTTTTTAAACATTCAAACATGATCCACTAGTTCTGGATGAAAATAGGCCGAATCATGCATATCTCATAAAGTAGTTTGAAAGCTATATATTAGGTTTGCTTCTTTCTTTTATTTGCTTCATATACAACACTTGTACGTCTATGACCTACTTAAGGTGGAAAAACAAGATTTGAAAAATGAACATACAAATAAAGGTAATAAACAATTTACGAAGCAAACAATAAGAAAACAGATAAAAATTTTGACATGGAGAGAATAATTTTATTTTTTCAATTAATCATGGTAAACATTATATATATTTGAATGTATAATATAATATTATGTCATATATATTAATTGGGTCAAAGCTAACCCAGCCCAACCTAACCTTAGCTATAAATACCTTCACCTAACCCTTTTCCTCTCAACCTCCATCATCTGCTCTCTCTCGCCCTGTCATATGCCCTTTCTCGTGACACCCATCTGCCTTTCCTTTATCCACCAATCTCTTCTCGTCTCCCTCGGCCTATCGCCTCTATCGCCCGTCTTCTCCATCTCCAGTCTCAGAGTTCACGTCAGTTATGTTTAGTTATAGAAACAGGAGCTGCAATATGGTAGGCCATAGACTTGCTCAAGCCTCTTGTTTGCTTTCAAGATGTGTCTTTTATAGTGATCTGTTATCGGATTAGTTAACTGATGTACTTCTTTTGAATCTGGTCGGTCGTCGAAACCATAAAAAATAATTCTGATATCCCTAACAACTCAGAATAAATAAATTTGTAGTCTAATAGTGAAAACCAGGTCGAATCCCAAAGAAATTTCTTAATCGAAAGCTTCCTGTCAAAAAATTAAAATAAAATGTTGGGGGATTTTCTCGAATTAAAAGCTAAAATAAATTAACTGTAGAATCAAATCGAAATTAACCAATACTAAAAATGCTTAGTTCAGGTTTGATTATTCATTCCAATCACGCAGTTGATCATCGAAGAAAAGTATTTCTTCAATCCAAGCAAATAAACATGACTCTCTTTAAATCTAAAAAGAATTCTAAGAATTCAGCAGTAAAATTAACCAGAAAAACTTCAGATTAATTTCTTAATTTTGAGTAATCAGATATTGAAAAGCAATTTCTAATAAACCCAAAATTAGCATTAAGAACAATTAACCAAAAATTTTATTCCAGGCAATAATTCAAAAGTTTGAACAATTTAACCTGTCTTACTTCTTCGTATGAACTAACCAGAAATAAAAGTAATCTCTAGTTAATTCACTTGCTTCTAAATCGAATTCTTCACCTAAGTGGTTGAAAGAAAATCAAGTAAATTTGCAATTACAGAACCAATTCAACAAGCGAGAACAGGAAAATTAATTGCAATAAATCTGAATAACAAATAAGTAAATACTTGAATTTAAAGAGCATTTAAGCAAGTAAAATCAATCTTCACAACCAGTATTAGCGATGAAAATTGTCCCTAGAACTAAACCAGAAAAATTACTCACTTATATTTTGAAGAAAAATAACGAACCATAATAATAAAAAGCTAAAACGGTTGAAAAAGATAGAGGGGGAAAGAGGAGGCCTGCGGCCCCCAAATCGAAAGCGAGATGCGAGCTGCCCTTCTCCCATTCTAATAAACTAACATAGTGTACTAACTCATAAAAACTCCATAAACTTTTTATCTTGTTATAAAAGTACCCCAAATAAATAAAAAGATTCAAAATAACTAGAACGTTTGAAAGTTGTCAGTCAAGTAATACTCCAGAACAGCAATAATAACTTCAAGCTGATATTCGACCTTGATGTAGTCACTATTTCTCAAACCTTAAAGCATAAAAGTTGTAGATATGCCCAAAATACCGCAACTGCTTCTGAACCAGCGATGACTCGTAAATCGTGACTTTGAAACTAAATTTGACCCTCTTAACATGCAAACTAGGTTTCATGGTCTGAATGTGATTTGTAGCTCCAGATGTTAGCTTTCCAATGAATCAAGAATCACTTCATTCTGATCTCTGTAACTGAAGATATGATTTTTCTACCAAAATATCACCAATCTGTCAAAATCCTTAAAGAACACAGCCAAATTAAAACTTGTAAAATGGCAAATTAAATTCACTTTCAATCAATTGAGTCCAGATATGCTGTAAGCTACAAAACATAGTCAAAATATATCTTTAAGGTTCAAAAAATATTAAAACATACTAAATATGAGAGAAATAAATATAATAAATATAAGCTTATCAAATTCCCCCACACTTAGCTTTTGCTCGTCCCGGGCAAAACTCAAAATAGAAACATACTTTTGAGCTGAACAGAATAAGAGAATTTCACATCCAAGGGTCTTGCAAAACTTAACAAGAGGAATTAAGCATGCAATCTACTCAGGAATAGCAACTCAAAACTAAATAAGTCATTGAAAACAATTTCTTCTCAAGCTAGCAACAATCACCGTTAAAAATCTGAGAAAAACATCAAACTTTTGCACGAAGTAAAGAGAACAAACCAGGTAGATAAGAACTCAAAAAGCACCACCGGTCTTACCACAAACCCATGAAAAATAAGAGATCAAATGAGAATTTACTTTTTTTTTTATTTGACTTGATTTTTTCATTTTTTTTGTTTGTTTTGTCTTTTTCTCGTGTTCCGCCGTTTAGCGAGTGTATAATAGGGGCTCTACCATACCCAAGCTACTAACTCGACACAACTCCAAAGTGGTCTTTGACCATACTCATGTTCCTAGTACCTTTTCAAGCAGTGATTGACTCTTGCCTTAGGAGAATACCCCAACCTACTTCAATACCCAGAACAGCGGAGTAGCAAATTTTCTCTTTTTTTTTTTTTTCAGAATGCAACAAGTCAAACAATTTTTATTTTTATTTTTTTCTCAAGTGATTCAAATCATCCATCAACCGAACAAACCACATATTCAACTTAATAAGCTCATAATCTCACAAGGTTTAAATCAATGTACTAAGTACAAAAATTTGATGAAAAAATCAGCTTCTTAAGATAACCATCAACTAGCTTGATTAAAAATTACAAGAACAATTTAAAAATAAAATTTGAGAGTTGCATAAAGATTAGTAAATTACTAACTCAACACTCAAGCTAAGCATTTAAGAACTAAAAAAAGGTGAAATCATCTTAACAATTCAGATCAATGCTCAAAAGTATGAATAAAAAAAATTTAGTTCAAAGATTTTAAAAGTAGAAAATTAGGGCCTAAACTACCCACTCCCCAACACTTAAATCAAACATTGTCCTCAATATTCACAATGAAAAGCACAGCTGGGGAAAAGTAAAGGTGCCATCCTGAGAGGTGATTTCACAATGATTCACAGCCCAGAATTTGACTTTAGCTGGCTGCCCCCTATGATTCAGTTCACCTCCAGCTTAAAAGAGATATTGCCTGACCAAGAAAATCAGTTGTGAGAATAAAAAAAACCTAAAAAATAAAAGTTGGAAAATAAAAATAAAACTTAAAAAAAAAAAGAGAAAAAAAATCCTAATTGTTTGTGGCACAAAACCACACTTGGGTTGCCTCCCAAAAGCGCTATTCTTTATTGTCTTTGGCTAGACAATCCCTTCCTGCGTCAACCAGGGTGCTTTGAGAATCCCTCATGAAAAGGCTTCAACTTATGCATCTCAGTGTTGAACACTTTATCCATTTTCAAACTTTTAAGCTTGACTGCACCATGAGTAGAAATATCAGTAATAGCAAATGGTTCATAGAAATATCAGTAATAGCAAATGGTCAAATCCAATTCAGCTCAGACTTACCAAATAACTCTTTCCACCTTTTTTTGTGTTTACCAAATGTTCTTGGTGCAACTTGACATTTTTTTTCTTACCTTTTTGTGCAAACCTTACTTGGTTTTCAACCTTTGTTCCTGATTTATTCTTCATCTAAGTATCAATTTTTTCAACAAAAGAAACAGAATTATCCTTATCAGTTTCCTTTAATGTGTTAAAAATATTAAACTGTTCAATTTTTCCATCAAATTCTATTGTGAGAGTGCCAGTATCCACATTAATCTTGGTCTTGGATGTCTTTAAAAATGGTCTTCCTAACAAAATAAGAGCAGTTAGGTCATCATTCTCCATATCAAGCATATAAAAATCAACAGAAAAAATTAAATCATTTACTTGCACAAGAATATCCTCAACCATGCCCCTAGGATATGCATTGGATTTATTAGCTAATTGCATCACAACACTAGTTTCATTCAAAGGTCCAAGTTTCAAAGAAGCATATATTGAATATGACATGACATTCATTGAGGCTCCCAAATCTAACATAGCTTTTTCCACATTAAAATTGCCTATTACCCATGGTATAGTAAACATACCAGGGTCCTTACACTTCTCAGGCAACTTTCTTTGGATTATTACTGACACATTCTCCCCAACTTTGATTATCTTATCAACCTTCAGCTTCTTTTTGTTGGTGTACAACTCCTTCAGAAACTTGGCATACCGTGGCACCTGCTTGATTGCATCTAGCAAGGGTATGTTGATTTCGACCTTCCTAAGAGTTTCAAGAATTTCCTGCTCGGTCTCATTTTTCTTTGATTTAGCCAACCTACCAGGAAAAGAAGGTGGGATTAGAATTTTTGATTTTGAAAAAATTGGCTTGTTGCGTACCTCCTCAGTTGGTGCATCAGAAGTTGATGGTTTTAGGCTATCTTGTTCCTTTTTAAGTGCTGCCATTTTTTATGTGGTGGTTTGCACCTCTTTGCCACTTTGAAAGGTCACGACATTAACATGCTCTCTTGAGTTGATTTCAGCTTGAGATAACAGCCTCCCTTTTTTAGCTTCAATTTTGTTTAATGAGGCTGTCAATTGTGAAATTTGGTTCCTCCAGTCTTTAATGCTAGCCCTTGTTTCCTGTTGAATCATTTGAGTGTTAGTGGCTAAAGCTTTCACAATACCTTCTAAAGTTATACCTAAATTTGGTGCTTGGTTCTGTGGTGAAGCAGATGGTTTGTTGTAACCGGCATATGGATACAGTGGCTGATTGTTTGGCTGCCCATATTTCATATTCGGGTGGTCTCTCCAACCAGGGTTGTATTGATTGGCATATGAGTCATACATTCTTGGTTGGTTAACAAACCCGCTTGCCGCATTCACTTGAGGTGTTGTATCCTCTTGTAGCTGTGGGCATGAGTCAGTAAAGTGTCCTTGAATAGAGCAAATGCCACAAACTTTAGAATTTTAGACCTGTCCTAAGCAACTTGTCTAACAAGAGAAGTTAGTTCAGAAAGTTGAGCTTCAATATTCAAATTTCCTACCTCATTTACCTTCTTCGGCACATGGTCCACCCGTGTCCCAAATTGTTACGAGTTGGCTGCCATTTTAGAAATCAGGTCTTTTGCTTCTTCGGGCGTTTTTTCTACAAGTGCTCCTCCACTTGCAGCATCTAACATACATCGATCCATGAACAGTAGCCCTTTCGTAAAAGTACTGCAGCAACAGTTGATCATAAATCAGGTAATGTGGGCAGCTCGCACATAGTTGGTTGAACCTCTCCCAGTACTCATAGAGACTTTCTCCATTATACTGCCGAATCCCGCTAATTTCCTTCCTAATCGTTCCAGCCCTTGAAGCTAGAAAAAACTTTTCCAAAAATTTTCTCTTCAGGTCATTCCAGGTTCTGATTGAACCGAAGGAAAGATAGTACAGTTAGTCTTTTACCTTGTCCGCCAATGAGAACGGGAAGGCTCTTAGCTTAATCTGTTCTTCTGTAACCCCTTGTAGTTTCATGGTTGAGCAGACAACATGAAATTCCTTCAAGTGTTTGTCGGGGTCCTCACCTGCAAGACCACGAAAAGTAGGCAATAAATGAATTAATCCAGATTTTAATTCAAAAGCAACCTCAATATTAGGGAAATCGATGCACAAGGGTTGCTGGACAACATCGAGAGTTGCCAACTCCCTTAGTATTCTTTGGGCTGCCATCTCTATATTAACAACCGGTTCTTCTTCGCTTTCTGAGTTTTGCTGTTCGCAGATGTCGAAGCTGAAAAATTGACTACTTGCCTTTTCAATTTCCTGTTTGCCTTTGATATCTTCTCAATCTTTGGATCAAACACTAATTCACCTATACGAGAAGATCTGGGCATAAGTCAATAAACTGAGAAAGAAAGAAAAGAAAGAAAATAAATAAATAAATAAATGAATGAAAAGGAAACTTTAACAGAAAAAGAAATCTCCCCGACAACGGTGCCAAATTTTTGGCCGGCCATCGAAACAGCCAAAAATAATTTTGATATCCTTAACAACTTAGAATAAATAAATTTGTAGTCTAGTAGTGAAAACCAGGTCGAATCTTAAAGAAATTTCTTAACCGAAAGCTTCCTGTGAAAAAACTAAAATAAAATGTTTGGAGATTTTCTTGAATTAAAAGCTGAAATAAATTAACTATAGAATCAAATCGAAATTAATCAATACTAAAAATGCTCAGTTCAGGGTTGATTATCCATTCCAATCACGCAGTTGATCATCGAAAAAAAGTACTTCTTCAATCCAAGCAAATAAACAGGACTCTCTTTAAAGCTAAAAAGAATCCTAAGAATTCAACAGTAAAATTAACCAGAAAAGCTTCATATTAATTTCTTAATTTTGAGTAATTAGATATTGAAAAGCAATTTCTAATAAACCAAAAATTAGCATTAAGAACAATTAACCAAAATGTTTATTCCAGGTAATAATTCAAAAGTTTGAACAATTTAACCTGTCTTACTTCTTCATATGAACTAACCAGAAATAAAAGTAATCTCTAGTTAATTCACTTATTTCTAAATCAAATTCTTCACCTAAGCGGTTGAAAGAAAATCAAGCAAATTTGCAATTGCAGAATCAATTCAACAAGCGAGAATAGGGAAATTAATTGCAATAAATCTGAACAACAAAGAAGTAAATACTTGAATTTAAAGAGCATTTAAGCAAGTAAAATCAATCCTTACAACCGGTGTTGGCAATGAAAATTATCCCTAGAACTGAACTAGAAAAATTACTCACTCATGTTTTAAAAAAAACAAAGAACCATAATAATAAAAACTAAAACGGTTGAAAAAGATAGGGGGAAAGAGGAGGTCTGGCGGCCCCCAAATTGAGAGCGAGACGCGAGCTACCCTTCTTCCATTCTAATAAACTAACATAGTGTACTAACTCATAAAAACTTCCTAAACTTTCTATCTTGTTACAAAAGTACCCTAAACAAATAAAAAGATTCAAAATAACTAGAATATTTGAAAGTTGTCAGCTAAGCAATACTTTAGAACAGCAACAGCAACTTCAAGCTGATATTTGACCTTGATGAAGTCACTATTTCTCAAATCTCAAAGCATGAAAGTTGTAGAGCTCTTAGCTTCGAAACAACACCTGAATCGCATAAAATGGACATCTACAGCCAAAGATATGTCCAAAATACCGCAACTGCTTCCGAACCGACGATGACTCGTAAATCGCAACTTTGAAGCTGAATTTGACCCTCTTAACGTGCAAACTGGGTTTCATGGTCTGAATGTGATTTGTAGCTCCAGATGCTAGCTTTCCAATGAATCAAGAATCACTTCATTCCGATCTCTATAGCTGAAGATATGATTTTTCTACCAGAATATCACCAATCTATCAAAATCCTGAAAGAACACAGCCAAATTAAAACTTGTAAAATGACAAATTAAATTCACTTTCAATCAATTGAGTCCAAATATGCTGTAAGCTATAAAACATACTCAAAATATATCTTTAAAATTCAAAACATATTAAAATATACTAAATATGAGAGAAATAAATATAATAAATATAAGTTTATCAGAATCTTGAATGATTTAAGTTGCAAGGCACACTTTAGAAAAAAGGATGGTACTCTCCTCTAACTCTGCTAGTAGGGAAACCACCTTCTCTTGCATTTGTTTCAGTTCAAAGTTACTACTACTCTAGAGAAACCAATATCTTTTCATGAAATCCGATGTTAATCAATTGCACCTACTTAATGTATTGCATGTGATGATTTTTTAAGAGGTACACTTTCGGATAAAAGTTAACGTGAATTAATTAAGGAAATTTTTTTAATTTGGATAAAGGTTAACGTGAATGAATTAAGGAGAATTTCGGATAAATGACGACGTCAATTCTTTTCAGGCCTTATATATGGTAGTATTAATTAGTACAAATATTTATAAGTTATATCCCCTCAAGTAAGTTAAATGCATAGAAGAACATTTCAATTAGGAGAACTCATTAACTGCTAGATGAACTTTAGCACCTATTATAGTAGAGTTGGAATGGTTATTATATATCTTGGCTTAATTGGTTTGGCTACAACGAAATAAAAGTACAGTAGTCCCCAAGCGCCAGTTCAATTGGTACGAGGGGCCACCGGCATTCGCACCAGCCTAAGCTTGATTTCCCTCCCCCCACCTTTCCAATTCTATAAAATATCATTTTGTCTGGTTTGATTGTCATTTTTTGAGTCTTTAAATAATTTGGTATTCCCTTTCTTATATATAATAATAATACCTCTTTTAAATTCTATCCTAAATTTGAGTTTAAAAAAAAGGTACAATAATGGAGAATTCATGTCGGATGAATGCGTGACTTATTATCACTGATTTTTTAAAGATCTTAATTTATTTGATGTAGAGTTTACTGCTGGAAAGCACTCTTTGCCACTTAAAATATATTCATATATAATTTTTTTTTAGAAAATATGATTTTCAAAAAGGCTATGATCATTAACTGTATGTTATGTCCCTCCAAAAAGAAGGGATCTAGGCAGCATCATATCATCCACCCTAACCATGCCTACCAGGATGAAACTCTTAATGTCATTAGTTGTCAGTGCCTCACACTAGGTTGGAAATGTCTAACATTGAGTTGAACGAGTTTGTTTTTTATGTTTAAGTGTCTAATTCTGGTGTTTGAATGTTTGTATGTTGTTTTCAAATAGTATGGGTACGATAATTTTATTTTTCAAATCTTATACTTACTTTTGCTATTTCATAAATAATGAAATGTTTATCTAGGCCAAGAGATTAAAGTGTGTGTAATTTATAATATATTTTTTTTCAATTTTTCCAATGAAACTAAAATTTTATTAAAAAAATTTCTCTTTGGATTTTGTATAGTTTTAAATGATGATTAAAAAAGATTTCTTTTTGGGTTTTATATAATAAGAATTTAAATGAAAATTAAAAATAAAATATTCCTTATTGGGTTTTGCGTTGTGAGAGTTTAAGAAAGTGTTGTAAGATAAATTAAAAGTCAAAAGAAATGTTTCAATCTTTTTAGAATAGTAAAAAGGAATACATTTAATTCTTTTAGAACGAAAGGTGTATTTACTTGGGAGATAATTATGCTATTTTTAACGATATTTATGTGGAAATATTGCACAATATTTTTATGGTTACTTGTTCTTTTTAATACAAACCAATTAGTGTTTATTCTACTATGGTTAATGTGAAACAATTTCCAAGTCTGTGATAGTTAAATATCTAGTGTGATATGTTGTTGTCTGAATCTGGTAAGGAAGTGTTTAATTTACATGTTTATGTTGTCCAAATATCTAATTATGATGTTTGAATGTTCAGTATGATAGGTTGCATTTCTAAATCTAGTAAAAGACTATGTTGTATATGTCGTGAGACAAAAGTTTATTAAAAAAAAAACTTTCCTAACTTTAACTAAAATCTCACCTGCAAGTGTATAGTGTTAATTGTAATAGTAGTGAGTTAGGTATCAATCTTACAAGAAATTGTATGATAAATAATTCTATTAAATACCAAAACACGATAATCTCACTTTAGTTGTAGCAAACAAACCATAAAAATAAGAAATAAAAGGCTAAACTAGCAAAATTGTGGATTACCCAAGCACCAAATCAAAGAAACATCACAACTACCCTAAACACATATTTACAAGGTTTTTAAGGAGTTCTAACCAAATAATTGCTACATAGACATAACTTTGACAGAAATACATACCTAACCCAAATCATACTTCTTGAAAGTTTAGGCTGAAAAACTCTAAAGTAATCCTCTCTCAAGGTAATGTCAGTTACCTCTTTAGAACCTTGTTAAACATTCTCATTTTAACTAGTTGTTTTAGAAACCCTTAAGCTCAAGTTCTCATCTAAAGTCTCGTAGGAATGATAATTTTCTCGAATCTACCTATTACCCATGCCCTATTAGCCCTCTTCTGACCTCGAAAATTTCTCTCGAGTCTTTTCCTAAGCTTACCAAGTAGTTCAATACAAGTGGCTAACAAATAAAGAACATATTCAAGCATAAGCTAAAAGAGCCAACAAATCATGAAAATAATTAATGGATTATGTATTTACAAGCATCAAATCATCTTAAATGGTTTACAATAACCATTGAAACAACAAATCTACACATATTTACAAAAATCTCAAACTAAAGAAAAAAAAAAGAAGTTAGGGTTAGGAGAACTAAATCCAAGTATAAATTCAGGTTGTATGAGAAATTTCACTCCAATTCTACCAAGAATCTCTTTCAAGTTTCCTAGCTCCCTAATCCATGAAAATCCTAAGAAAACTAGCAAAAAAAAAAATGAGTCTGGAGGATTTGGAGTCAAAGGTGATTCTTCTTCGCAACTTTTGGGCAAGGCTTTTTATAAACAGAATAGGTTTTGGAGCTGCATCGCCACTCTCGGTGCCTTGGCGTGAGGACTTGACAACATCAACACCTTTTAGTATCTTAACCATAACTTTGTGCATAATTGCTCAGTTAAGGCGATTCCTGAACCCACACGAAGCTAATAGGAAGGGCTGCAACTTTTATTTTTTAACCTAAGCCTAAATTTGCCAAAAAAAGGTCAAAAAATAACTTGCAAGTTACCTTCTTCTACTCTAATTACCTTTGCTTGCAAAAACATAAAAATAATACTTGAAGGACCTTAACCTAACAATTATTACCATGAAGTACATCAAATGATAGTAAAATAATATAAACATCATGCACTTAATAGGGTACATGTTTCAGGTTTATAGGGTTTTCAGATATTTGATTGTGGTGGTTGAATATTTGATATGATAGGTTAAATGTTTAAATTTGGTAAAGAAGTGTCTTGTCTATTTGTTTGATTATCTCTATTTGGTTTGCATGATGTCCAAGAATTTGTGTTGCCTAAATTAATATGAATATATTCAAGTCAAATTTTAGTCAAAAAAAGTAAAAGGACTATCCTTTGTGTAATTAAGGTAGTGTCTATTGAAATATTATATAAATATTATTAAAAAAAATTATTATCATCAAAATAATACTTTAAAAAACACCATAAAATACTAAAAAATTACTGTAAAAATATATATGTAAAAAGTGCAACTATCTTCATTCCAAAGCCTATAAAACCTTTGATTTTGATGAAGAGATTAAGATGTGACATAATTTATTACTTTTTTTCATTTTTCTCCTATAAAAAAGTAATGACTAAACAATTACTTTTTTAAGATTAATAAAAATTTTACAAAATAAGCATAGGGACGTAAGTGAAAATTTCTAAAGTTTAGGAACTAACAAATAATAAATATCTTATGCATACGACTCATATCCTTATATTAGCATTGACATTCTCATTCATACAAACCATAATGCCATAGTCTAAATCTCCTAGAAAACGGTTAATACCGGGGAAAGACATGAGCAGCTGCCGTTAAATGATTCGGACCCCATCTATTTATAGAGGAATCATAGATTTGTTTCTGTATTAGGATTCGTTTTTGATACACATAAAATATGTTTCGTGACATGAAAGATCATAATTATCATACACTAGGGCTACAAAAAATTCCCACCTTTAAGGTGGTTTGTACATATTTTTGTGTATAGATTATAATGATAATGATTGTGACCTCACAAAAGTCTTAAATTTATCATTAATATTTAGACCCAGGTTCATTTTTTTCCTGAATCTCCTACTAATGTTTCAAAATAGGCTCAAATTGCCCAATAACCATTAAAAGTTACAAATTTCATAATTTTAGGGTAATAATGTAACATTTAAAAATTTTTAAAGACTTTAACTAATTTATCATTTTTCTAATAGAATCCAACACCCACCCCATGTCCTCTGCTTCTGACACCCATTGCCTCCAATGCCTGCACTTCTGACACCTGCACTACACCAACCACCTTGCCAACTATGCCATTAAAGAAAAAGTGAAAAATTAGTTAAAGTCCTTAAAAATTTTTAAATGTTACCTTATTACCATGAAATTACAAAAGTTGCAACTTTTAATGGTTAGTGGCCAACTTGAGCTCATTTCAAAACATTAGTGAGAGATTAAGCAAAAAAATACTATAGTGACATATATGAGCCAATGCTTAAATATTAGTGGCAAATTTGAGACTTTTGCCATTATGACTTTTTTTTTTTTTTTCAAAAAATACCTCAGAGGGTGTAGATTTTATTTCATCAAAATCAGCCTAGCGGCACTTATATAGCAAGTCAGGGGCCTATAAACAAAGGGCAAAACCTAACTTAAAACAAACTGCAAGAAACTTAACCTGTGCTTCACAAGCAAAATCAGGCAATACAACCTATGCAAAGACTTCGCTAAAATTGCAACTATTTCTATACTGTATTGCTTTATAAGTAATTTACAATTGTCCGTCTAAACTGTTGATGATGACGTCTCTTATTTCTTTCCTGCCACAAAAAATAAACCAAAGCTGAGAAACATGTTCACCTTACCTTTGACTTTAAACTGTTTCCCTTCACCACCCTGCACAACCACTGCCAACATTTATTCCATCTCCAAAGAGCATCATGAAGCTCGATTATACACATAATTTCACGCCAAACCACCCTAGAATAAGAACACTCAAAGGACAAATGGTTCTGAAGGTCATCCACAAGGAGGCAAAGAGAACAAGAGTTAGAGTCTATATTCAAGTAACTACTGAATCTATCCAAAGTAGGTAATCTATTCAATCCATCAAACCAACAAACCATGGCAAATTTTGGGACTGACTTCTAAACCAAAGAATGCCAACTCACCAAATCAAAATTCTCCACAACATGTAAGTATGCTATCTTCATACTAAATTTTTGGTCCTTAACGCAATCCCACTCATTATCATGAATAGCGTCAAAAAAGAAGGGTCAGACTTTCAAAATATTCTTCCAAAAAACAGAACAATTAGCAGAAGGACTTACTTGCCAGATATCTCAGCCTTTAAGGTAATATGCATGTAGCCAACGAATCCATAAGCTTTTCTTATAAAAAACAAACGCTATAGCTTTTTATCATTAGCTGGCTAGCTGCATCATTCCACCCAAATAGATTATACAACCCTATATCACCATGTTCTCTGGGAACACATACAAACCTTTAACCTACTGGAAATTTATTACTCTGAATAGACCCAAACCATAAAAAAAGTTCTACAACATTGCTCAATTCAACTCAAAACCTATGAAATTTGTCGTTAAAAAAAAAAAAGCTTAACAGTATGACTTCTCTATCCGTAACTATTGCTTTTTTTTTTAATTAAAAAAAAAGATACAATAAAAACCCATGAAATTTGTCGTTGCTGTACCTTGGGCTAAAAAAAAAAAGAAGCGATAAAAAATTCATGGAATTTGTCATTTGCTGTTGTTCTTTTTACAAAAGCCGTGCTGTTTTAAATGGCAGAATTTTTTGTCGTTTTTCTGTTGTTTTAAATAAGTATCCAATTCATTTTATACTTAGTTCAAAGTAAAAATTAGAACCAGGAACATATGTGAGAGAAAAAGTAAGATATTTTTCTCTATAAAAAAGTTGCCTGACTTTTTCTTTTTGTAAAAAGAAACATCTTACGATATAAGGCAATTCATTTTAATTTAAGTTAACTTAGTTCAAGATGGCTTATTTTTATTTGTACATTTTTTTTCCTGAAACCAAATTAATTTTAAAGCTAATATTATGTAGATATTAATAATTTATTTGAAAGTAAATTCTCATAATGATATTAAATTTTTATAATTTTTTTTATAGTTTTAGGTAATAAAAATGCATAAAAATTTAATATGATTATAAAAATTTTAATTTCAATAGATTATTACACATATATCATAGTGATTTTTAAATAAAATTAATTCCAGGTGAAAAAGGTGTAAAAATAAAAATAATTTATTTTGGATTAAGTTGACTTAAATTAAAATAAATTAACTTTAAGTTATAAGGTTTACAAGCACTGTATAGTATATATGAGGTTTTGATGACCCACATGTTGTTGTGGGGACTTAATTCAATAAATTTAGCATTAAAATAAATTTTTATCATAAGTAATTAAAAAATTTTCATCCATAAATACACATTGATCAACTAAAATTTTGCTTTATTTCAATTTTGAGTTAGGTTTTCTTTACATTCTATTCTTATCATTAAAATGATTAGTTATGATTGAAACATAGTACCGTGAAATAAAAAATTGTATATGTTTTGAATCTATACATATTTTCTTTGTTATTAAAAAATAATTTACTAAAATTTTTCATCGCTTATTAATTCAAGTTCCAATTTTTAATATGAATGAAAAATTTATCTAAAAAAATTTAATTTAAATTTCAGCAATTATGAACCAAATTATTTTAGAAAACTATAGACCTTAAAGTAAAGAATTGATGCTACAAAATTCAATCATCAATAATGAAAAAAAAGAACAAAATACAAAAATATATTTAAATTATGTCAATCAATTAATGGTTTAACTATTAACTTAATAAAAATAAAAAAAAATAAAAAAAAAATTGCATATGCCAAATCAACCATAACTATAGCCAAAAGTAGGCAAATTATAATGATTAAAGTTTCATTTCATAAAGTAATAATAAATAAAAATGACGAAAAAAGGTTGGGGCAAGATAAAAACTGAAAATATTTTATATATTAAAGGTTTAATAATTGATTTAATAAAGTAAAAAAATGATTTAACTAAAAACTAAACAAATTATGGTGACTAATGTCTTAGTTTAAAAGATAATACATAAAAAACAACAACAAAAGTTTGGGGACGAAGAGAGCGAATAAAAAAATCTCATTTAATAGTTATTAAATTTGGGAACCAAAATGGAATATGGATGGAACTTGGGGACTAACTTCAGAAAAAGTGAAAATTTAGGGTTTGAAATTGAGTTTTAACCAAAAGAAATAGACTAAAAATGGAAAATTACAATGCATGCTCTAAAAAAGGCAAGTGTCTTATGAAAATGGGAGCAAACTTAAAAAAAAGTCAATGACATCCAAGAAAAGGGAAAAAGAAAAACATTGTAATGTGTATTGAAATTCACCATAGATGAATCAATCACCTATATTTAATGCAAAG
Organism: Aquilaria sinensis; assembly: GCA_005392925.1. Lineage (NCBI taxonomy): Eukaryota > Viridiplantae > Streptophyta > Magnoliopsida > Malvales > Thymelaeaceae > Aquilaria > Aquilaria sinensis. The sequence continues at coordinate 201,278 of SMDT01000115.1, forward strand.
TATACATTTTTTTAACTAATCAAAACTCTGAATCAAATCCCATGTAAAGTATTTGTACATTATACAAATTGTGCATCTGTTTTAATTAATTAAATCTTTGAATCTAACCTATAGAACTAAACCTCTGAATAAAATCATATAAAAGAAACAAATTTTGGTATTTGATATGATTAATAAAAGTATGTCTCTCATTTCCATTTAAGGCTTTATGATTTTAAATTTAAATAAACCATCCAATTTTTATTCTAAAGTTTCCAGCATATTGAAAAATTTGGGGACCACTATGACAAAATTGTTATATTGAAGGACCAAAAGAGGGATTTGAACAAGGCAACAGGTAAAATGGAAAACTATATCTTCAGTCCCTGGATGATTGGTTTCTGCAAGTAGCAGTCTCCACACTTTATTTTCTACTGATCTTACCATCATCAACAAACAGTCTTAATCCTATCTCGCAACAAAAGTAGAAAGTGGGGGATTATTATGGCGGATGTGAAATATTCAAGGACCAAAAGAGGGGTTTAACCACAAAAGCTGAAAAAGCCAAAAAAAAAATAATAATAATAATTTGTGGCAGCAGAGGGGCTACTGTTGATAAGCAGTAGAAAACCCTCCTTGTTTAAAATATAGCATGATGAGGAGGAAATGTTAACAATCAATTTGTTCAGGACCTGGAAAACCACCAACCTGGCATTAGTAACACTAAGTGAGAAAGTGGCAAACGTCTCACCTGGTGTCCCTAACCACTTCACCTTATTGTGAAATATCACTTATTTAAAAAGCGACAACATATACTTGGTAAGCTTAGACATGATAGAATCGTCTCAAAACAGCAGTCCACTTAGCAGTGTCTTCGGCCTGCCCCAGTGCTAACTCGTGTTCGAGACATCCCCAAGCCCCTTTTCTCCAATCAAACCCTTGGCTTGTAATTGGATTCTGAGTAATAAAAAAAAACAATAACAGAATCACTATTGAGCCAAAAAGGACAATATCACTTCTACATCCCATTCATTTTAATTAAAATTATTTTTTAGATTTCTTGACGTACAGGTTTCAATAAATTAATAGTTTAGACAAGTAATTACATTGTATAGAATAAGGCATAATAATACATTAAAGTTAATGCAAAACAAACTTAAATTTATTAACAATTCGGTAAACTTAATAAAAATAAATCAGACTTTGTGAGATCTTAATAATAGTGCTATGAGATTTCTTTCTATATAAATTATAAAAACCCTCTATGGTTTTGTCCAACCTACGCTTTATCCACTTATATTTAAAAAAACTATTATCCCTTATTTCTTTTAAATTGTTCACCAGCCATTTCCGAAACCCAAATTTAAATTATCCAATAAATATTTTCTAACAATTTTAAGCTGTCTTATATGTATATAATATATATATACAATATATTTTATATATATATATATATATATATATATATATATATATATATATATATATATATATATCTCGATATAGTATCTATATATTACATTTACAGAGAAGCAAATTAATGATTTAAAATATCTATTACTTGTAGAAAAGTATTAAAGATATTGAAATTATTAGAAGATTACTATTATAAAGTCTAAGTTAGAGTGTCAGAAGTTCTTGTTAAGCACTATAAAAGAATGTAAAAGAAATAAGAGGTAAAATGTAGTTTTTGAAGATAAGAGGGGCAAAGTGTAAGTTAGGTAAAACCACATGAAGGAGTTTTTGTAATGTTCCCTTTATATAACCAATCAATTTTATGCTAAATACGAAGTTCTAGTTGCGTTATCTCTATTAGTTGTTTAGTGTATCATCTCTTCTTTGTCAGTTTGGGATGCAAATCAAGCTTGAGCCAGGACATGATGGTAAGAAACGGTTTGGAGGGGCTGCAACCTAAAGCTTTGCGTAACTCTAACATTATTGTACAATACTCATATTTAAAAACTTTATGGCCTAATTGCACCCTCCAACTTTACAAACTCACGCAAGTTGATCTATTAACTTTAATTATTTAATTATTGTGGTTGACAATATAGTAAAGTTTGTTAATCTATGAGTTTGGTGTGAATTAAAGCTTATAATACCTAGAGCCATTTTGCTAAAAGGTTGAAACTTATGTCTATGGTTGTAGTTTATTCGAACTACTGAGGTACTAACTCGTTACATTTCTTAAAAATAAGAGATTAAATCGTCTTGAGTCATATTTAAGGAAGTAGCTCATTTGACTCAACAAAGTTAAGGGACCAGCTGTACATTTTAGATTAATTTGGATCAAATTGTCTCTTATGATTGGAAAATGATAGGTTTTTTATTCCTCCCCCTATGGTGTGCAAGATTCACTTACCTGCAATGATAAACCTAAAATCCTCATTTTAGGTAGCCATCCAGATGTCAATTGGGTATAGTTTTAATTTTTAATAATTTTTAGAAACTATTTAAGAAGTAATTTTTAGCTAGGGTCAAAACTTTATATTTGTGCTAGTTAAGAGAGCATTTAGAAATTTTAGCCAATTGAAAATAAAAATTTAACTAGAATCTTAGCATTAATTGTATTTGAAACCTCCAACTTTGGCCATGATTTCTTTCTCTAACTAGCAATGCACTCAACAAATAATATTCCTTTTTCATAGACACGAAAACCTTCGTTTAGAATAATATCAAAATGGGACCCACATTTCATCTACCTGGCACCCAATGGTTGGCTGTCCTGATCTTCCACTCTTTTGAAACATCTCAAGAATGGCAATCGAATAAAGTAGTATTGAAATTATCCCAGAATAGCAATCCACTAAACAACCGTACAAATGCTAAAACTATCCCAATTCCTTGCACTACATCTCATCCGTACACGTATTGCCCTTATTGATCTCATCCGCTTATATTTTACACCTTCAGGGCGTCTCTTCCTCTTCTCCCGCGTCTACTCTCGTTTCATTTCAACATTTAATCGCTGCGATTTCTTTCACATTTTTTCTCAAAATTTTTTTGGAAAACAATTTCTCCTTTTCGTGGATTCCGATTTGTGAGACGAAGGAAAAGGAGCGTGCACTATGTTCGCAGACGCCGATTCAAGAGAAAAATTCGGGAACATGACCTATAACTCAGACCCGAATATCGGCACCGCCGCTAACGGCAGCTGCAATGACGATTTCTGCGTTAGGTACAGCAGCGCCTCCGCCACCAGTCCTTTTTACGAAAACAATGGTCGGATCAGCTGCGAAGGCTCGCCCATTAACATGTCTCCATGGAACCAAACAATCCCCTACAACAAATCTCCCTGGTCTGTGACTCAATTCGATGAAAACGTCCCTGAGAACGGACTCATCGGATCGATCGTCCGTGAGGAGGGCCATATTTATTCCCTCGCCGCCACGAAGGATCTTCTCTACACCGGATCCGACAGCAAGAACATTCGGGTCTGGAAGAATCTGAAGGAATTTACCGGGTTCAAAGCTAACAGCGGATTAGTGAAGGCCATTGTGATCGCCGGCGAAAAAATATTCACCGGCCACCAAGACGGAAAAATCCGGGTCTGGAAGGTGTCGCCGAAGAACCCGAGTGTCCATAAAAGATGTGGGACTTTGCCGGCTCTGAAAGACATAATCAAGTGCTCGATTAGGCCGAGCTTTTATGTGGAGGTGAGAGGGAAAAAATCTGCGCTCTGGATCAAGCACTGCGACGCCATTTCGTGCTTGAGCTTGAGGGAGGAAGATGGGCTTTTGTACTCTGCTTCGTGGGATCGAACAGTGAAAGTTTGGAGGATCGCCGATTCCAAATGTCTGGAGTCGATTAAGGCCCACGATGACGCCGTGAACTCCGTCGCGGCGAGCAAGGACGGAACGCTGTTTACAGGGTCCGCGGACGGGACGGTGAAGGTGTGGCTGAGGGAGGTGGAAGGGAAAGTGACAAAGCATTTGCCGGTACAGACACTTTTGAAGCAGGAATGTGCGGTGACGGCTCTGGCGGTGAACGCCGCCGGGACCGTGGTATACTGTGGGTCGAGCGATGGGATGGTGAATTTCTGGGAGCGGGAGAAGCAGCTGTCGCATGGCGGCGTTCTCAAGGGACACAAACTGGCAGTGCTCTGTTTGGCGGCTGTCGGGAGTTTGCTGTTGAGTGGGTCGGCGGACAAGACGATATGCGTGTGGCGACGGGAGGGGACGATCCACATGTGCATGTCGGTGCTGACAGGGCACACCGGACCGGTGAAGTGCCTGGCGGTGGAGTTAGATCGGGAGTCTGTGGGGAGTCAGCAGCGGTGGATTGTATACAGCGGGAGTCTTGATAAGTCGGTGAAGGTGTGGCAGGTGTCGGAGTCAGCCCCGGCCACAGGACATATAGCATTTGACAGCGACTCGATGCCGTCGGAAGGAACAATGTCATCGTCGGCGGGAAGCCGGAGGTTCTAAAGCGTGAGTGGGTTTTTTGCGTGACGGGTGATTAGCTGCTTAATTGCTGTGAACAGAGACTCCAACTAAACTTTTTAGTAGGACATCAGTCATGTTTTGATTATCTAAAAACAAGTATTTACACTACATGTTTAGTTTTCTGCAGAAAAAAGAAGGAACTCGATTTTGTAAGTACAGCTCTTTTGGAAAAGAGTTCAAACAATTTAATGGTCGACTTATAATACGGGTAAAATTTATCATGGGTCACCTAGCTTATTTTTTTGTCCTATCCGGGTACTTTACATTTATTTTGTCCCAGCAAGGTACCTTTTTTCCTATCACACATCCTGTTCAACTACTTTCCATCAAATTGGTTGTTAAATTGGATAGAAAATGATGATGTGGCATTAAATAATACTAAAATAAATTTAAAATGACAACTTTAGTCCTCAAACTATTTCAATTACTAATTCTAACCCTTAAAATGTCACTTAAGCCAATTCTACCCCTCTCATCCTGTTCACCGCCACCGCCACCTCCCACGCTCTTCCTCCGTCATTCTCCGATTTTCAATTTTTAGATCCCAGAGTCAATTGCTAGTAGATGAATTGTTATTTGTTAATCAAAAATTGCTCGAATTTGCCATTAATGGCTTCAACCCATGGCGGCAATGTTAGATATGATTGCTTCCAAGAAACGAAGCACACCCGTGGTGATGACATCGACGATGTAATCCAGGATCTCGAAGGAGACAACTACATGAGATTGAGCAGCGAGATTGTAGACCTTGTCGGGCAAATCGTGTCGAGCCAGCGGCGGAGTGAGGAGGCGTCAGTGAAATCAGCGTAGTGAAGCTTCATGCGAGCCTTGTGGGCACTGTGGGGGTCAATGTAGATGTGGTTGATCCACTGGGTGTTGAAGTTGGAAGATCAGCGGATCAGATCATGGACTTTATAGCCTTTCTTGAGGAGGAACTCGGTAAGGTAGAAGCTGTCTTGGCCGGTTATGTCGGTGGTGAGGGCGATCTTGCGGATCGGATTGGCACCGCCGTTGGCAATGCTAGATTCAGAGGCGGCAGCATCGTTTCTAGCGGTGGCCATCGGGGATGGTTTGGTCAGATTTCGATCTGGGTTTTGGAGAAATTCAAGCAAATGGAAACGAACGCGTCTGTTGGAAATGGCAAGTTTGGGACTGGTGATGGTCCAGGTGTGTGCGGTGTGACGTGACTGGTGGGAGAATGACGAAGGAGAAGCGTGGGAGGTGGCGGTGAACGGGATGAGAGGGGTAGAATTGACTTAAGTGAAATTTTAAGGGTTAGAATTAGTAATTGAAATAGTTTGAGGACTGAAGTTGTTATTTTAAGTTTATTTTAGTATTATTTAATGTTACTTCATCATTTTCCATCCAATTTAACGACCAATTTGACGGAAAGTAGCTGAACATGATGCGCAATAGAAGGAAAGGTAACTTGCTAGGATAAAATAAAGATGAGGTATCCGGATATGACAAAAAAATAAGCTAGATGACCCATGGTGAATTTTAACACTTATAATACTGCTTTATCCTGTCATCTCCAATTCTCCATTTTTCATGCTTAGAAATCTACGGTACAAGTACATTAATTAGCACAAAAGTGGCAATGTTAGCCTGTTAGGAACACATAATCTCAGCGACTACATGTGGCATTCTATTAGTTATTGGCACGTTTTTCAAACGTAAATAGAATATATGTAATTAGTGTAAATTTATTAAAAATTTAAATGTTAAAATTATATAAAAAAAATTTATACGTAAAATAAATAATACTCTCTCCGTCCCAGTTTACTTGAAACATATTCCTTTTTGGGAAGTCCCAAAAAGGTTGAAACGTTTCCTCTTTTGGAAAGTTTAAACAATTTAATCATTTTAAATAAAGACTCTTTTTTTTAATTCCACTCAACCTCTCACTGCACCCAAAACCCAAAAAAAATCTTTCCTTTTTTAAATTATTTAAACTTTTACTACATAAAAATACAAATTACATACACCTTAATCTCCGTACCCAGTCAAAAAAAACGGGACGGAAAGTAAATAATAATTTTCAAAAAATTTTTTTTGAATAAATTTACACAAAAAACAATAGGCATAGAGAAACAAGAAAGAAAAAAGAAACAACTTAATAGATATAAAAGAAACACAACTTAATTTTTAGTTTTTAGTTTTTATTTGAAATAAAATATATAGTACTATATTTTTATACAATTTAAAAAAAATTGCTAATATAAAAAATAGGTTATATTTTGTAGATAATCACTAACATTTAATTTATACTTCCTTTTCATTCTTAATTTATTAGTATTCTCTTTTGGATCTAAATATTTTAAAACATTTCATATTAGTTCCCAATTGGATGAAATATATTAACTTAGAGTAATTATGTCTATCTAACATCAATTTTTTAAAATTATTTTAAACTATATGATAATTTCCCTATTAGAAATTTGAGCTGAGAAATAATTTTTCTACAATCAAATAAACTCTTACATTATCAATTTATTCCATATATGAAATAGTTATTGTGTACAATGTAAGCATTTATTGTGTAAGAACTTTTGGTTGGGTATAATGTGTAATGTGAAATGTTAAGTTTTATAGAACATTTAGTAGTACAAACTTTAGCATAAGTTTTATCATATATTTAAATCTTTTATTCAATAGATATATATAGATATTAAGTTGTACATTTATTTTCTGAAAAAAATATTTAAAGTTTAAAAAGTAAACAAATTGATAAATACCATGTTTTAAGCATGTTTAATAGTCATATAAATAAAAAAACATGTTTGTTACAAAATTTTAAATTTAGTGACACTTTTAAGTTTTTTTTCCATAAAAAAAAGACTTATAGAAAATATAGAAAACGGTCACCATTTTTTCCTTTTTGTTTTCCTTTTCAAATACTAATCTTATTTTCCTTATATAAATAATTTATAAATGGGGTAAATTTCACCTTGGGTCACCTAGCTTAATTTTTTATCCTATTCGGGTACCTTACCTTTATTTTGTCCTAGTGAGATACCTTTCCTCCTATTGCACATCCTGTTCAACTACTTTCCGTCAAATTAGTTGTTAAATTAGATGGAAAATGATGATGTGGCATTAAATAATATAAAATAAACTTAAAATGACAACTTCAGCTTCCAAACTATTTCAATTACTAATTCTAACCCTTAAAATTTCACTTAAGTCAATTCTACCCCCTCTCATCCCGTTCACCGCCACCTCCCACGCTCTTCCCCCATCATTCTCCCACTAGTCACGTCGCACTGCACACACCCGGATCATCACCAGTCCCAAACTCGCCATTTCCAGCAGAGTCTCCTCCCTGCCTCACTGTACTGTATAAAAACCCAAAGACGCGTTCGTTTCCATTTGCTATTGAATTTCTCCAAAACCCAAATCGAATCTGACCCAACCTTCCCCGATGGCCACTGCTGGGAACGATGCTACCACCTCTGGATCCAGCATTGCCAACGGCGGTGCCAATCCAATCCGCAAGATCGCCCTCATCACAGGCATAACTGGCCAGGACGGCTCCTACCTCACCGAGTTCCTCTTTGAGAAAGGCTACGAAGTCCATGATCTGATCCGCCGATCTTCCAACTTCAACACCCAGCGGATCAACCACATCTACATCGACCCCCACAACGCCCACAAGGCTCGCATGAAGCTTCACTACGCCGATCTCACTGACGCCTCCTCACTACGCCGCTAGCTCGACACAATTTTCCCGACGATGTCTACAATCTCGCTGCTCAGTCTCATGTAGTTGTCTCCTTCGAGATCCTGGATTACATCGTCGATGCCATCACCATGGGTATGCTTCGCCTCTTGGAAGCAGTCATATCTAACATTGCCGCCATGGGTTGGAGCCATTAATGGCAAATTTGGGCAATTTTTTATTAACAAATAACAATTCATCTGCTAGCAATTGACTCTGGGATTTAAAAATTGAAAATCGGAGAATGACGGAGGAAGAGCGTGGGAGGTGGCAGTGAACGGGATGAGAGGGGTAGAATTGGCTTAAGTGAAATTTTAAGGGTTAGAATTAGTAATTGAAATAGTTTGAGCACTGAAGTTGTCATTTTAAGTTTATTTTAGTATTATTTAATGCCACATCATCATTTTCCATCCAATTTAACAACCAATTTGACGGAAAGTAGTTGAACAGGATGCGCAATAGGAGGAAAGGTACCTCGCTAGGACAAAATAAAGGTAAGGTACCCAGATAGGACAAAAAAATAAGCTAGGTGACCCATGGTGAATTTTACCCTTTATAAATGATATAAATGTGTTTAAATTCTAAATATTAGAAATATATTAAAATTTTAATTAATAAAATAAATAAAAATATTAACTTATTAAACTCGATATAGAAAAATAGTATTTTTCAAAAAATTCTTAAAATATGTTTCATTTTTAAAAATTATGTGTATCAATGTTAAACATGAAAGCATAGAAATTTAGTATTATGACAATGAAAAAAATCATAAAGTTGCAACAAATCATATTTTGGATAAACATGAATAAAATTTTGATTGAATATATATAATTCATGTTGGAAAGAAATTTTTTTTACTAAAACTTATTATATGTCATCCTAAGAATCCTCTAACTTTTTCATTTGTTATATAATCTTCTATGTGGTCAGAACCTGTAGTTAGGACCTAAAATATTAATTTAATTATAACTTTTGAATATATAAACCTCAAAACTTTTCTCCTTATTATACTTAATCGTAGATAAAATAAAAACTTATAATAACAATACAAAATTATTAACTTCATCTCTTAAAAACTTCAAAACTACTTTTAGACTATGAGCCTCTACCATGAAATATAATATTCAAACAAAAATTAGTTTTATTTTTTTGATACAACTCTTAAGATTTGATTAGCTCTAAAAAATTTAAAATAAAAAAATTTAATATTATTTATCATGGAAAAGGAGTTAGTTTCTAAGAATAAAAATTTGTATTACAATATTAAAAGGGATGACCATGTGGAAAAAATAATTGTTATAATTTTTTTCAATATTTTAAAATATTGGAAAATGTAAAAAATTGTTGGTAAAAGTCCCCTTATTATAATATAAGAAACAAATTCTAATATGCAAGAGATTTTTTTTCCTAAAATTTTGCCAATGATCTCTTCTACAATGGTAATTTTTTTTTAATAGTAGGTGCTTGAGTCATACTTCAGTTATATTACTACTCTAAAATGGACCAGATACATAAGCTTTTATCTTATATATATTCATCCAAGTGACAAAAAATTTATATTCAATGACATTTTTTACAGTAGAATAAACTTGGGCCATGCTTATTGAGCTTAAATTTTAATTTTTATAAAATATTTATTGTACTTGAGAGAGTTATTTGATAGTAATATAGAACTAAGGGCTGCATGTTTGATGTGAAAAAAAAAACTATAGTGACAATTTAAAAGTTTTAGACATTAAAGATAAGATTAACTCAAAAAAATTTGCATATAATACTTGATTCTATAATTTATAATCAAGTGTGGGTAAATAAAAAAATCAAGTATGTGCAAGTTTATAGCAAAAAATAAAAATTAGTGACAACTCAACGGCTTCTTTTATTGTTTTAGTGCTAATATATTCTACTGATCACACTGAAAATTTTGTTTTAGAAATTCTGCAGTTCTCCTTCTAATGTTCTGTGTCTATGTTGAGCCTCATCATGCATATTTTCTCTTACATTCTTCTAAATTGGGAAAGAAGTTTTCATCATCTCCCAAAATTAATTGGATCAGAAGAAATAGATATCTCTCATCCTCACGAGGATCATCGACGACGGATTTCGCTGTCATCGTCCCACTGCATGTGTTATTGCTTTGAAACTGGAGGGCGGACATTTTTGCGAGCATGGTCTGTATGGAGCGAACCAGAACCAGAAACAGAACCCGAATAGTGTGGCCGTAGGGGAGGACCGGTTTTCGGCCGAGTCGGGTGGACTCGGTGGCACTCTTTGGGATTTCCCAATCTGATACCACCAAAGAATGTGATATATATATTGCTAACGAGTACATGTATTCTAACAATTCCTTGCATATATATATATACTTATCTTCATAAATAATATACCAGCTAGCTAGCTAAGCTGCATGCTGCAGGTTCAATGTGACTGGGTACGTATATGGCTTTTCTTGCGTTCTGCTTTATGCATCTGGGCCTGCCATCCGTACAAAAGGTCACTTCTATTGTCTCTTGAGCTTAGGTCCAAACCTGGACCAGTGGCCGTAACTCCTCCTTCAAGTATTCCCAACACCTGAAAATGAGAGAAGAATCATTCCTTTCATCAAGTGCTAAGTTCCTTAATTCTTTTCTTTCATTGGCTCTAGTGTTTGGAGAAGAAACTAATGGTGATTTGATTTTTCTCCCCTCTATAATTGAAAATGCCTGGTTGTCTTTAGATGTACACTGTTCTATCCAAAAGCACCAGTGTAGAAGATCACAAAATAGCCAAACAGTTACCCAATCCATTACATTTGAACCTATGAGAAGGGCCCCTTACCTTTGACATTGTCGGTCTGGAGTCTGGATCATGAGAAAGGCACAAGGAAGCAGCCAGCACCACTGCTTCTAGTTGATTTCTATAGGCATGAACTTGGGCAGAGGCCAAGTATGGGTCCAGAAACTGATGGGCATTTTCAAGTATACGGTCCAGTGCTAGTTCTCCTTGAGGATTACGCCATTGCAGGTCGCCAGTCCTCCTTCCAGTGAGCAACTCCAGGAGCACCACACCAAATGCATATACATCAAGTTTTGGTGTGATTATACCGCTGTCAAGACATTCTGGTGCCAGATAACTGGAAAACCACATTTAGCACTACTACTCAAAAATGTTATCTGATACGTAGAAATTCACCATATTTCATGTAATTATTGTCTTCTTTCCCTGACTGCCCATATAGCTAGGTTAGTATTATTTTCCAAGTTCCCAGCAAAGCAAATAGAAGAGAATACCCCAATTTTCCAATGACACGTTCCTCTCTTCCGGCATTTGATTCGAAGTGCAACCTAGCAAGTCCGAAATCAGCAACCTAAGGGAATGAAAGAGACAAAACAACAACACAGGAGAATGCTGGTTTATTCAACAGAAAGAGGGAAAACGGTTGCACATATAGAAGAAGTGAATTGAAATTGAATATATAGAGTGTACCAGGGCTTCATAATCATGTGTAAGAAGGATGTTGCTGGGCCGCAAATCTCTGTGCACTATGCAACCAACTCTACAATCCTGGTGAAGATACCGCAAGCCTCGTGCTGCACCAATTGCTATTTTCAGGCGTGACTCCCAATCAAGTGCTGCCCTCTTATTGCCTGTTGAATTGTAAGGCACCAATCAAAGCTATC